>OX438563.1:14007115-14607115 GCA_949316365.1 Hoplodrina blanda
ATCAAATTACTTCTTCCGCTCTGAGCGGAGCAGAAGGTAGTGTCAGACAATTACTGACTAAAACACATCCGTGTTTCTTCTAATGCGCTTGCGTTCCAGGGCCGCAGTAGCTCTTACGAACAAATTCCGCACAACCCTAGCAGGTTTATCTATAGCTAAAAGTGTAATCTTTTCTTTGACTATCGAAACAGGTGGGTAATGCGAGACAGACTGGTGACTTTTTTTGTAATTTACTATAATGTAGGTCATAGTAACATTGTATTCTGGCTACCTATTACAGACTGACCAAATAGGACTAAGGGGTTTCTATTGGCAGTACCCTATCCGTAAGTGAATTTTAACTTAAGTCCAAGCTCAAAGCTTTAAAACCAGTTATTGCATTCTGAGCTTTATTTGTTAAATTCATAAAACATAATTCGCAACTTACTCTCAGTGTCTCAAATAAAAATCAAGGCAAACTAAATCTGACAAATTGTCAAGCACGCATAAGCTGCTATGATTGGTTGTTTGTAATTCAGTCAACCAATCACATTAAATTACGCGCTTTTGACATTTTGTCACATTCATTTTTCGTTTCAGAAATCGTAGGTTAGACTTGGTTCTAATGAATGAATGAATGTGGTTTATTTCTGAGTATATGGTATTACAGATATACAGATATGTTACAGAGTATTGTTCTCATATACTACCGTTTCCGGCGTAGAAATATTATAATTACTTAAAATTAAAAATAAAATTAAAAGAAAATTTTTGATCTGTCAACTTTAATAATAATGTTTTTTTGTGTTTTATTATTGTTTTATTTTTTGTATGTACCAAATTAACGTATGTTCTTTCTTTTATTTCCTTTTAAGTTTGTAAACTAATACTTCTGTGGTGGCAGGTGGCAGCGTACTTAGTAAAAGGTTTTTGACATTATGTTATCATAATATTGTGTGATCTGTTTGCGGATGAATGGACGAAGATTTTACTAGTATGAAGAATTTATGAAAGGGATGAGTAGGCTTAACTTTGTTTTATTTTAAATGTATATTTGTGTTTTATTTTTCTTTGTTCTTTTTTATGTTTTTAATTGTCGTTATTATATACGTAACCGTTGTAATTAAAAAAGGAAAAATGGTGTATGAACCGATAAATTTAAAATTAATCAAACATAACACACAGATACATGCCTTCTCTCCCTGCAGTGGGACAGTAATAGGTAGGCTGGTATTTTAATTATTTATATAAAATCCACTAGCTAGTACTTACGTTTATGATCATAAGCGTTTATTTTATTAGTATGTCATGTATTTCGTACATGTCCCCAGCACGCTACCACTGCGCAAAACTTGTAACATAAGTATTCGTATCCATGAAAGCTCCCCACATCGCATGGTCACCCTACATCTAAAGTAATGTCTTGGTGAACGCGAGACGCATACGCTAGCTGCACGCCCTGCTTACCTACATTATGCGACTCGATACGCATACGTAAGGGAGGTACGCGGTCATGTGCCTTGTGGATAGGAGGGGAGCTGTGTAGTTAGGTACATTGTGAGTTGTTGCTTTTGATAACAATGTATTGATTGAAGACTTGTCATATTTTTGAAGTGAAAACTTCTTTAGCGGCGTTGAGCACTTTTTCTGTAATGGGTATAAAATCTTAAACTCGCGTCAGGACACGTGCGCGTCAGGACACGTGACCTGATCGAAAAAGCGTAAGACGGATGGAGAGTAGACAGCTATCCCCTCTCTACGGCGCGGCGACAATGTATGCCTGGGCCTACTGTTTCGTTTAGACAGCGCAGGGCGCTTGCGCGAATGTTCGTGTATGTTAAACGTAAACGTAAACGTTAATAATCAAGTTTTCACTTCTGCCGGCACTCCCGGAGTGCAACCCGTTTTTTTTTTTATATATAATATGGGTTTGCAGAAGTGATATAGAGACAAAGTCTACGATGGAGTGAGCCTACCCAGAAACAGCCTGTTCAGCCGTTTTGGAAACGCTGATAGTGCGAATAGGTGGAATAGCCACAAGAAACCTACTCAAAACTCGAAAACTACTTAACCGATTTTAAAAATTCGTTGCTAGATAGCAGCAGCAACTGCTAAAATCATGTTCAGAAAGTGTTAATTTCTTATTCGCAGGTAGGTACTGGTCCTTAGTCCTATCATCCAGCACTAAGAATAGCGATTTTCCTTGTTAAACTTCGTAAATAATAGTTTGAAGAGCAACGCGTCGGCGATTCGTGAAATTGCTAACACAAAATGCACAGGCGCTAAACTGATTTCGTATGCAGAAACAATGGACTGTGGCTGAATAAAATATACCACGCTCTTTCCACATCGCCAAATGTTTAGAAACAAGAATACTAGCTACTACTGGTTTGAGCTATAAATCAAAAGAGTTTCTCAACGGAATATTTTATTTCAGTCGACATTATTTCGTTGCGTAACCGTCGAGATGCAGCAAATGGATACATTTTATCGAGAGTCAAAATGTTAGGACGGTTAGAATTTACAATGGAGCACCAATTAATGACATAGGTATTCATTTACTTTTGCCTGCGACGTCTGCCTTCTGCCAAACGAAGTTGATCAATAATAAAAATATGTCCTTTCAAGGTTCAAACTTACCCCATACCAAATTTCATCAAAATCGGTTCAGTAATTTAGTTGTAAAGGGAAAATAGACAGACAGAGTTGCTTTCGCATTAGCATCGCGACAGCAAACCTCAGGCTCACCCCACCTAAACTCACCGAGGTAGATGTTTGTAGAATAGCACTGTAGATTTCCTCCTCGTGGGGGAAAAGTTGCATGTAATCAAGTATAGTGCCAGCACTTATATTTTGAACATATACGACTGAAACTGCACTTCTAGCTCTAATTACAGAAACTGCTGTAAACGTACCTGCTAACTGCTCTCGTCTCGATAGACACATTTGAGAGTCTCCGCTCTCCAAGATAATCTGATTAAAATACCGATTCGAGCTTCCTGTTGGACCATGTTTTAATCAGGTTTATTTCTGGCAAACTGAGTCAACTGTATTAATTTTGGATATATTACGCTGATGCATTCGAAGTGTACCTACTCAAAGCATTAGTCCGTTTTTAATGTAAATATTGAACTGGTCAGTTGTGTAATGTTTGACGTAATATGAAAGTTTGTGGCTTGATTTGTTATGATAAAACTAAGCTCATAATTATGTTTTTATGTTATAGGTATTTAGGTTCCACCACTCTATTTCCAACCACTACAACTCCTGAAAGCCAAAATCATCAGTGATGACCACCAGAAAAAGCGCCGAGACAAAGACTCGACGAGTCCCGGAGAAACAATTCAACTGTCTTGAACGAAATGAATCTACACTAATATTATAAAGAGGAAAGATTTGTATTTTTGAGAGTGTGTATGTTTGCGATGAATAAACTAAAAAACTACTGTGCCGATTTCAAAAAATTTCTCACCATTAGAAAGCTACATTCACCTTGAGTAACATAATAGGCTATATTTTAAAAAAAAGTTAGGGATCCGTAAGGAAAATCACGCGAACGAAGTCGCCAGGAGAGTGCTAGTCATTAATAACATACATACATACATAAACTCACGCCTTTTACCCATGTGGGTAGGCAAAAACCACAGAACGCCACCTGCTACGATCTTTACATACTCCTTTTGCCTCATCCACGTTCATACATCTCGTCATACAAGCACGCCGGTTACGAGTACTACGCACCTGACCTTTCTGAGGAACCTCACCAATAAGGTCAGTGTAGGTCTTCCTAGGGCGACCCCTCCCTGCGTTGCCACTCACCTCTGCCATATAAGTACCTTTTGCCTTTTTGTTTTGTCATCAATAAAATGCAGACTATGTCAAAGAGATTAGTAGCAAAAGTCTTAAACACCAACAAACCTTCACTCGCTTTCAACACTAGCCAAACTCCTACCCATCCCTTAGTGCAGATAAGGTAAATAGCTCGACTTTATTCATGTGCTCGAGAGTTTCCGAGCTCGAGTGCTCACGTTACGTCCTTGTAGCAAACTTCTCCAATATTCGTTGCGAAGCACTCGTAACAGTTTGTAATATTATAAAAGCGTGGATTTTATCTGATTCTATTGATTACGAATTAAATTCATTAGAACATGTGTGGGCTGGAATCGTTGGAAGGTATTTAGACAGTATAATTTCTACGAACGATAAAACCGCCAGTGTACCTTATACTTTTTGATGATTTTCTGGCCATTATTCAAGAGATAAAAGTACTCCTAAATATGAACAACTTTTTTTATGGTTCAACACCGAAATATACTCGTAGAAAACAAATACTTAACTGTGTGTCAAAATGTATGGATCACTTATTTGAATTTGCTATTTCAGGATTAGCAAAGTTTGTTCGTAATTACAATGACGTCTTTTCAGGTTTAGGTTACCTATTAAAAACTAAGCTTGTATGTAACTGATATCATATAGTAATATATAAATGTAACGAAAATATAAATGTGTACCTACGTAATTTATAATTCATACATATTTTTATAATATAATCATTATGCTCTAAATTTTATTGATAGTAATTTATAATTTTTAGTACCAACTATGTTTCTGTGCCCTAACAGGATCCCTAACTGTATTTTAGCTTTAAGCGTTAGGTAACATCTTATAAACACATTATGGGATGCAAATAAATTAATATGAGTATCCTAAATCTTACAAAATAATCTTCTTCATTCAAGCGGCCATCCTGATTAATATGGTCAGCCTTAGACTGTCAAACGCTTTGCTTGCATTCTCCATCACGAACGGCAGACGAATTTATTACGTTCACCACGAGATTTATGCGGTCAGTAATTGACGAAGCCAAAGGGGATGGTATATTCTGGACAAAGGACCGGTTTGCTGACACTATTCTTGTAATTTTCTCACAGGTTTGTCACACCTCGTAGTTTGTCAATCAAGGTAGCTAGCTACCTACTGAGATAATGCTATCAATAATCAGGAAAATTGTTTTAATGCAATGCTTTGTAGCTTACCTGCCCCGTTGGTTTTGTGGTCGTCAGCGTGACTGTTGAGTTGACTTTTGACTTTTATTTCTCAGTCATCATAATCATCAGCCTATAGCTATAATAGTATCTGAAAATTTTTCTTACGGATTCCTAATTTTTTGATAAATAATATTAAAATATAGCATTATAGCACTCAATGATAACATAGGTAGCTGTCAATTTGCGAAAGAATTTTCAAAATCGGTTCAGTAGATCTGGAAATTACCCCCTACAACCTCACAAACTCATAAACTTTATCTATTTATCTAATTTGTGTAGATTAAAATTTAAATCATTAATTAGCCAATGAGCAAAATGTTGCTTGAATTAACAAACCAGTATCTTGATAAAAAAAGCACCTGAACAAACCTCTAAACATTTTCATACAACTTCTATCTACCAATTTAATATACAAACGAAAAATCTACACATAGCACTAACCGCAGTTTTGATTTCCCGAGGGCACACCAAAATTTCCCGTAACATTAGCTGTGGCACTTGAAATAATAATGACCATACATTTTAGCTGAATTACTTCTGAACTTGGTAACGCAATGAATTTTGGTAACGTATACTTTCGGAAGATGATATTGTATTTTTTTATATATACCTATGTAATATAATAAAGAAACTTGTATAAACTTTTTCGTGAAACTCTCACTGAATAATAATTTTGGTGGGAATAAAAGCGTCATAAGGATGGTGTAAAATATTTTGGAAAGAATAAGTATAGCACTTATATTTTTTGAAATAAGTTCTTTTTGAATGATTACTGGTTATCGCGGTTCCAAAAGGCGCGTATTAAAAGGTAGCCTATGTTCTTATCCAGATTCCAAGTTACCTTTTCGTTCTTTCTCAAAAGTTCTGCCTTGATGAGGTATGAATCCGAATGATACGAGTAGATAGACAGAGTTACATGCGCGTTAATATTTGTGCAAGTATAATTAATGTGTTGTTGTGTCTGTGTAATATAATAATAATGTAATAGGGGGCGAGCTTATTGCCATCAACCGGACACAAATCCAGGCTGCTACTAAGAAATTCCTGATGGAAAAACCCAATAACACTTTGCCCTACCTGGGAATCGAACTCAAGACCTCATGCTAAGCAGTCGCGCTTTGCGACCACTAGACCAACGAGGCAGCAGGCGAGGGCGGCTTTTTGTACGGAACACTAAAAACGATACAAACTTTAAAATAATGTCAACACATATTACATTTTAATTGCAAAAGCACCACTAACTAAAAGTAAAACACACAACTACTATGCGCTGCAAAGCTGTGAACGTATTAAAACTTTTGTTCACACTTCGTGTTTAGAGCTCCAATCGATATAGGACTTGCAGTTCGAAACAATTAATAAGCACACGCCAAAATGTAGTACGTAACAGTGTATTTACAGTTTGGCAGGACTTAAGTTAGAATAGGGAATAACCACATGAGCTAGAGTCTGTGCTAGGAGCATTGGTTGAGTGATTAGTTGCTGGGCTGCTTGTGCGTTCGATTCCCGCACGAAACAAATTTTTGCATGGCCTACCGATAGTTGTCGCGGGTCTGTTTATGTATGTGAGTTTATATATTTGTAAACGCACTCACGATACAGGTGAAATTCTAACTGTAAGGGCAAAGAAAAAAAAACCGTAGTACTTCTTCCACTCGCAGTTTACTTAGGCTAGGTTATTATCACTGCGTGAATCGCTATCATCATAAATGCTACTTTGTTGGTAAGATTGATAGCACAATCTTAAAATAAATATACTTGAAAAAACGCTCATACGTTCATAATATGCGCGTTTTAAGAAATAAAATATAACAATCAGAGTATATTCTGTAGATTCTAAGTAACAGTAGACTTTTATTGTCCCACTGCAGAGCAAAGGCTACTAATGCAGAAAAGGCATGTGCATTGATCAGGCTTTTATATAAATTATACGCTTAGGTATTCTCACGATGTTTTTCCTTCACCAATGTCAATGGTGTCCAAGATACACTGAGAAATTACGTATTACGTTGACAAAATCACATTGGGGGGACTTGCCCAAGCCCGATTGCGAACCCACAATCTCGTGCATGAGAGTCACTGAGTCACTGGGCCATCGTAGTTTCAAAGGCTAGGGAAGAATACATAAGTTGTATTATTATCAACGTTTATTAATATTCACAATAAGTATAAATAAAGAGTATTTTATACAATAGTATTATCTCTTCCATATAACTTTACGTGAATCGATCAATCACCAAACTATTAATCATTTAATATTCATTCTCAACTTTATTTATCATAACTCCAATATTTTCAATCTCACTGACAATCGCGTCGCCAGGCTGCAGGAACTCTGGAGGATTCCTGAACACTCCCACACCTCCAGGGGTGCCTGTCAGGATGATATCACCAGGTAACAAAGTAAACAGCTTCGATAGTCTCTCAATGATATCTGGAATCTTATGAATGAACTGATCTGTGTTACTCTTCTGTTTTTGAACGCCATTGACGATGCATCTAATGCTTAAAGTTTGCGGATCACCAATCTCGTCACTAGTAGTGATACAAGGTCCTACAGGGCAGAATGTATCCATAGCTTTACCAAGCAATGGTGTTCCCATATCTGGACTCTTTTCCCAATCTGTAGCGCCTATATCTTGAGCAATGGTGTACCCCAGAATGTAGTCGTAAGCATTTTCTGCCTTAACTCTGGATGCTTTTCTTCCAATCACAATCGTCAATTCCACTTCGCAGACAACTTTATCTGTTATATCACGCTTAAGTTTGATTGTATCGTTTGGTCCAATGATCGTACCTGGAAATTTGTTGAATATGAAAGGGATTGCAGGCGGCTGCAAGTTCTGTTCCTCGCAGTGGTCTTTGTAGTTCAATCCGACGCATAGGACTTTGTCTCCTCCGTGTATTGGTGCTTTTAAAGTCACTGATGATATGGAAACAGTTTTTTGTTTAGTATTTGCTAGTTTTTGAACCTTTTCAAAGACTCCTTTCTTCAAAATTTCTATAAGAGTACTTGGGATTGTTGGATCTATCTTGTTGATATCAACTACATCATCGCCAGACAGATATCCAACGCGAATCTCTTCTGGTTTATTGTTATACATAAACTGTACGAGCTTCATTCTTTTATATTATGATTCACTGCACAAAAAATGTTCAAGTATTCTGTTGCTTCAAATAAAAATGTCACAGGTATTAAATAAAATGTTTTTGAACACAGAGATAAATGGTTGCTTTCTTCTCAAGATCTCTTGTCTAGCAACAAGTGGCGATAGTACTGTCAACTGGGTAAAATACATCTACTGTTTTATATACAGTATTAGGAGTCTTATCTTCAATCTTTGTATCAAACATCAGTTGATAGTGTATGGTATGATGGATTTACGCACACAAAACTTATGTAATATGATGTTACTAGGTACTACCACCCAATCTATATGATATTTTATCATAAAAAGATGAACCGCCTGATCTGTTATGCTTTTGAAAGTCATTGTTTTGAAAGATAGATATGAATGTTATATTATAGAAGATAAATATTATACTAGCGTCTGCCCGCGATTTCATTCGCGTGGGTTTCTCTTTTGTTACCGCTTCGACTCCTGTGGGTCGTAGCGTGATGTTATATTTAGTAAAGTTGTTTAAATTGTCAATTCGCTTCGTGAGAAAATAAATACTTATGTGAATTTTATGAAGCTTTTATTTCACGTGTTTTCAATCGATGTCAAGAAGTCCCGATGTCCTAGTGGCTAAGGTCGCAACCACCAATGTAAATTCGTTTTTTCATATAAATTACCAATTTTTTAAGTTTATGTTGGCCATCACTGACACCGGCAAAAGAAAACATCATGAGTTAACCAATTAGCGTTAAGCAAGGGTAGTGATCAATGCTCATGCCTTCTCCGTATGAGAAGAGGCCTTTGCACTGCAGTGGGGCAGTAAAATGCTGGTATTATTATTCCAATCGAACTTGATGTATCTATAAAACTCACGACAATTCGGTAATTATTTGACTGAAAATATTTATTGGTCTATACCTACATAAGTAATAGGCTACATCAAAGGTCTCATGTTCTCGTATTTACTCAGAAATTCTTGTAATGCCCGTAGCGATATCATCTACTATAATAGGATAAATAAATTATGAAGAGACGGCAAAAATAGTGAACCCGATATTTCTTAGAATATGAAAATATCTTGAAGAGAAAGCGAACCACTTTTAATTTAATAATCCTGTGAATAATTGAATACTTATCCTCGTCTTAAGCATTCTAAGTAAGCTGTAATGAAACTGTTGGCGAGTTTTGTTTACTTTGTAACATTATTTTGTTCTTTTATGAATATGATTCCTCGGAGCGATCTTTAGTACTTATATTACTACTATAATAAATGCAAAAGTTTGGATCGATGTTTATTACTCAATCACTCCAAAACTACTCACCGCATTTGGATGAAATTTGGCACAGAGATAGATTAAACATAGCCTACATTATATCCCTGAAAACTATATAGGTCGAGTGGGATACCTACCTTTGACGCGGTCGCGAGCACAAGTTATGCAGGCCATCCACGATCCTTCCTATCGTCCAATCGGCAGGACGCTGCAGGCATGATCCAATCTGCAGTTCGTCTATATACACCACCCACGATCAGTTTAATTGTCCAATCGGCAGCGACGTTTAGTTGAAAAGTTTCAGCAGAGTGGTGCAAACAGTGGCTAACGAAAAAAAAACAGTTTTCTCATACTAATTTATTAAAAGAATTGAGGGCTGCGCCTCAAGATTATCTACGATCGCGCAGACCGCCATCCACGGTCCAATCGGCATGATCCAATCGGAAGGATCATGCCAAAAGAATCGAAATTCGATTATGCCGTCCAATATAACTGTCATGCCAATCCACTCCCATCCACGGTCCAATCGGCATGATCCAATCGGTAGCGTCCTGCCGATTGGACGATAGGAAGGATCGTGGATGGCCGGCATTAGTTTGCTTATATTATTTTTATTTTGTTTGCAAGAGATAATCTCCAGAAGTAGGTACTGGCCTGATAACAAAATTGTTTACAATGATAAAGAGATACAATATTACTGACTGTCATAAGATATTTTTTTTTTTAAATAAACTAGCTGAGCTGGCGAACTTTGTACCACCTATATCTTTAATATTTTCGAAAAAAATATTTTATACAAACCATTTCCTGACAATAATGAATGATGCAGTCGTTCGAAAGTTATGCGCGTACGTACATTCCGACGATTCATAAAAAAATCTTCATGTCTGCTAGTACACACAAATATGATCTTTTAGAAGAGCGTCGCAACAAAAAATATACAATCTGTAAAAGAACTAGCATACTTACATAAAAGATCTCTGGCTTAGGCGTTTACGATGCGTGTTTTTAGCAGTACCTAGTAGATATTGCATACTGACAGAAAGCTGACAGATCTGAAACTGAAGTAAGTCAGGTAATACAAGGCACTAGATGTAGGTACTAATTACCTAAATTAACCAATTACCTATTATTACTAAGTAAAGCCTACAACGCCTGAGCTTGCGGCGGCGCTGTAGAATCCAGTAATTATTGACGAGACTAATTTAATTACATACAGTTCGTAGTCTCGAATCAGTTATGCATCAATCCATCATGGTATTAATTATTGTGTCTGGGCCACAGTTATATTAGGTACCTAAAATAGGTAGGTACAAGTTGTAGTGATAATTTATAGTCTGATATTGTGGTATATCCAGTACATTGGATATAATAAAATGTAGTAGATAGACGCAAGTCAATGAAGACAACATTAATATATCTTTAAGGTGTGTCCAGTGTTGCTTGCGTGCGGTTACAGCCTCGGCACAAGGGCTGCGAACGAACATGAAATGCACGCGCGCAGTTCGTAAGCGGCTCGCGAGCGACGCATTCATGGCGCATTCGCTCGGTGTGGACGTACCATTTTAATTAAGTACGAAAGTAAAAGAACATTGCCGAATTTGTGACACATTTAAACTAATTATATATTTCAAAAACAGAGACAGCTCTATGTTCGTCTGTATGCTTTATGCATGTTTATCGATATTGTTATCAATTGTGGACCGAATTTGGTCAGTGGGTCGTCTTAGGAATTTAAATGTTCCTAGTTTAAAAGGGTATTTTGAAATAAAAGCACGAAAAAAATATGTTTGACATAATAAAGTTTTGTTCCTACCTCCTACAGCAACATGGCGCCTGCGATCCTTGGCAGCTCAGCCGGTCATACACAACACCACACACTGCACTTAAGTACACAGAAAGCACTACATTTCTTGTTAAAGCAACTGTTAATAAATGTAATTTAGTAATTTCAATTAGTTCAAACAAATCGGTGATCAAGTCCTAGCCATACTTCAAGATAGCTGTTGTTGACTGACTTCATCATCACGTCGATAGGGTTGCCAACTCTTTGTCGGTCAAATATAGTAGTTCTAAAATTATTACCCATAAAAATATAGTAGGTAAGGAAAATGTTAAAAAAAATATAGTAGGTTCCAAAATAGGTACTTTATTTCTTAATTAAAAGAATATTTTTTTGCTACTCTTAGCCTTTATTACATTTTCATTTTTAAGAAATGCCTCTAAGCTGTTACTGCAATTTAAATTTAATTCATGCCAATCTCTTTCTTGTGCATTTTCCATTATGGCGAACTATCCAATTGTATTTGGACTTCCACCAGATTTTAAACTTTTGCAGCCACTTTGTTTTTTTTCGTGGAGGCGTTATAGTGCCAACGTCCTTTTAATTTCACCATCATAATTTTATTACCATTGTTATTCATTTTGGAAATAAAAAATATTTAACTTCAAATCTTCAATAATGGCTTTTATGGAAGAGACACCATACAAAATGACTAATAATATTAAGTAAGTCGTTACAAAAACACGAAGTCGAGAGCGCGAAAATCGAAAAACTGTCTATTTTCTAACTTGACATTCCAGAATCGTTAAGAAATAAATACAGATGTTTCGTCTACGCTTAGACATTATGAAACGAATATTATTGCTTAAGAGTTTGATGCCTTTAAAATATAGTAGTTTCGCCTACTATATCTTTTTTCCAAAAATATAGTAGGCGGGGGCTCTAATATAGTAGGATACTATATATATAGTAGGGTTGGCAACCCTCCGTCGATACTAAGCGGGTCTGAGTTGTGGCGTGGGGTGAGGAAGCGGAACGTTAGGTAACGGCCAGCTCGAAGATACGTACTTTATTGTCTCGGTACTAATTAAGCAAGCATGATGGAAGTTGAACAAAAACACACAAACACACCCCGAGCACTTAAATTCTTAAAACAACACAATTTCTATTGATTTGAGGAATATGAATCACCATTATTGACACGCGCACGAAACGCCGTAAAATAAAAACAAAAGCTATCGAATTTCTTAATATCATGGAATAGTAAAGCACAATCACACTACGGGCTCACATGTAGGGTCTATTTCACATTATCCGAATAGTCACATTAAATTAATTTAAAAATGGAATAGGTCTCACATTAAATGAATTAAAAAATGGAACAGGATTATTTGCCTTTTTACGAAAACTAACATCGAAGTGATGAAACAAGCCCTTAGAAAACTAAATCACGCAGCATACACTATTCGATCACAACGTACGTTATCCAAAATTAACATAAATTACAGATTTTCACCACAATATTCTTAAAATTACCGTAATGAGTGGGTAGGTACTCTGCGATCGGGCACGCGACGATGCCCGAAGACACAGGAGACTGACCGGAAGCACACAGGGCGGGGCGCGGGCGCAAGCAGCGACGCATTCAAATTCAGAACTACCCTTCGATTCCTGGAAACCCTTTATTTCGACCGCGGCGTTGTTGCCACTCTTGGCATCGCTCGATTTTCGAATTTATGTGTAATTATGAATTGTGAATGTTTTAGGAAAATTGCTTAGATTAAGGAAAATTGTAATGGCCGCCATAGACGTTCAAGTAATTTGATCAAACAGGCTAGTTCAAACAGTTTGGTCAAATTGACATGACTGTCTGTGGTAAAATTGGGTTCGGGAGGGTAGGGTTCGAGAAAGTGTTATTGGGTTTTTCCATCAGGGAAATCTCAGTAGCAGCCTCGGAGTCTGGATTTGTGCCCGGTTAATAGCAATAGGCTCGCCCCCTATTACATGGGACTTAAACATAACTGGCGAAATGTGGGTGTAGTCTAGATCTGTTTAAAAGGCGAAAGCAACGTTACTATAGAAGCTAAACAGTTTACTTATCGCCTTGCAAACGCCTTGATCCAATTAAACTACGCTTCCCACAGACGTACATAGATTGCTAACGTAATATTGGTTTGTGCTACATCTAAACAATAAGCTGATCAGTTGTAATATCTCGATACGGCGTCTATTGTCGCTGTTCCAATAGGCATTTGATTATTGCCCTGATTAGTACAGGCTAGGAGAATGTGATGCTAGCTATGTAGAATGAGCAAATGAGATAGGTATATTTCCTTGTTGTTGCTCATTCTACTCGTACATAGCTGCAGGACGGCCAATTCTTCTTTTAGGAACTATCGCAATCTAAGTAAATTCTACTAATTAAAAATGTTCAAAACCTAGTTTGTCGTCATGGAGAGTTGCTGAGATGAGAGAAAAAAAAATAGGTAAATTAGAGGCATTTTTGACAGATTGTGTCTCAGTAGATTGGCCTTTTTTTGAGTCCTTCCGCTCTGGGTGGGGCAGAAGGGACTGTTAGACTTTTACTGACTAAAAAACCACCCTGTTCCTTCTGTAGCCCTTTACGTTCCGGGGCCACGGTATCCTGTTAAGACGTCCCGCGACCCCGGCAGGAGAATTGGCCTTCAGATGACTTTTGACGCACTAAGTCTCCTCGCCCACCACAGGACTTCGCCAGATTAAAATTTACGCGACCTACGAGAAGCTAATCCTCGGTTTTCAGACAACCAATCACAGGTGCAGCCTACAGTTTGATAAATCAGCTTTTCTTTTAAAAATCGGGGGTAGTATTTTTATCCACTGAATTTAACATAAATTCTAATCAAATGTAAAACCAAACACTAACCATTCTTCCACATAAAATTCCCGCTTCACAAATTATAGAGTACCTGTTACAATAACGTTACCTTCGTAGCAACTAAGAAATACACGTAACTAGTAACTACAATATGTACATATTCAAGTACTTACGCATTAGTACTTCCATTACCTACCAACGTAACGCTGCTACATACAGGTCGCATTATCGTTTGTGTAAACATGGCTATAACGTGTTACGGCGGCCGTAAGAGCAATCGAAGCCGTTAGCGATTGCAGGTATCGATAGCTGAATAGCCTACCTAATGTATGTTAAGTGGGATGCTGGATGTGGACTTGTAGATTTAATTGAAAGTATGTCAGATGCAAAAACATATATAAACTCAAGCCTTTTTCCCATGGGGGTAGGCAGAACGCCACCTGCTAGTATCCTTACATACTCAAGTGCATAGGTCGAATAGAGGTTGAAATTCGTTCTTTGACGGTAATTTTTCAATAGAAGTGACCACCAAAAGAGCGTCAAGGTAATGAAGCTCGACGAGCCTTGCAGAAGTGATGCAACTGTCTTGGATCCCGCGATGAAATTAATCAGAAAAGAGCAACAGAGGAATGAGAAACATAGAATTCTTCTTTCATGTCGACACAAGTTATACATACGCAAATAACCCATTTTTCTTTCACCGAGTGGCGAAAGGAAAATGGGTAATGTCAAAAATAATAAGCCGGGAAGTGAGGAAAGGGATAAATTTGTAAAATAATGGCTGACAGAGACGTATGGAAAACCGATTTCAAAAAAGTTAGGTTAAGAACACAAGTGTGGATACGGATATTACAATCAAACGTAGGTACTATTAATAGAATTATACTTTCTTATAAGTATACCTTCTTATAATTAAGTAACAATATTTACACTCCATAGGCTGATATGATGATGATGATTTACACTCCTACTACTTTATCAGCACACTAGCGAGATAAAATAAAATAAATAAAACACGTCACTGTTATCATGACCAAAAATAAATAATTTAATAAATAACATCACTTTTTATAAATGCCAAACTATACAGCAAACAAATAACATTAATATTTACAGATAATATATAACAAACAAAACAACACTAAAATAAACATGTTTTTTTTTACAAAATGGGCTATTTTGGTTGTTAAATACTCTTCTACAATGGCACAGCTACCTAATACAACACAATAAATAGAAAACACTAATAACAACAATAAAAAAACGTACGTTACGCTACGCTACGTTTTGTTATAAATTACATATATTAAGCAGACTTTTGTTACAAATTAACATTGAAAATTTTATACATCCAAACATCATAGGAACTAAAATAATTTATCAAAACTAAACTTAATTTTTATAATTTGAGCAATTTTTAAACGTCATAATTTTATACCTTATCAGTGTTATCACAAAGTAATTACAACAGTGTTTTAACTACAAAAATGTCATCAAAATCACCGATTCTTCTATACTAATATTATGAAGAGGTAAAGTTTGTTTGTTTTTTTGTTTGTAAGAGATATCTGGAAGTACTGGTTTAATTACGAAAAAGATTTCATTAATAGTAAGCTACACTATTGCAGAGTGTCATAGGATATGATTTATGGAATACTAGCGACCCGCCCCGGTTGCACGGGTGCAATGTAGATGCACATAATCCGTTGCGTAGTTTTAAAAGATCTAAGCGTACAGCGGGAAGCGACTTTGTTTTATACTGTATAGAGATTTGATTACCACGTGGACGTTATTGCAGGCTGAAGTTATCTATACAAATAATAAAATTGATGTTTCTGTTTGTAATATTAAAATAACCGCTTTATACTACATGCATATGGATGTATACACATACATACATACATAAACTCACGCCTTTTTCCCATGGGGGTAGGCAGAAACCACAGAACGCCACCTGCTACGATTCTTACATACTCCTTTCGCCTCATCTACATTCATACATCTCGTCATACAAGCACGCCGGTTACTCCGCACCTGACCTTTCTGAAGAACCTCACCAATAAGGTCGGTGTAGGTCTTCCTAGGGCGACCCCTCCCTGCGTTGCCACTCATCTCTGCCTCTGATGTATATACGGTACATATACCAAAATATTTTTTTTTAAATTTTTGTCTGTAGTCTGTTTGTTCCGGCTAATCTCTGGAACGGCTGGACCGATTTTGACGAGACTTTCACTAGTAGATAGCTGATGTAATAAGGAGTAACTAAGCTTCTTTTCTTCTTTTCCTTTTTTTACTTTGATGATGATGATGACAGATTTAACTATTGACAGATTTAAAGATTGTGGGTCGACTAATTCTGGCAGAACGAAACTCATTTCTCCTTTTTCAGTACTGAATATCAATTAATTAGTATCAACGAGCTTGAAATTAATTCAACGATAAATTCTCAAACAGTTATCAATACAGTTAATATCGATTCATTTGTATTCGACAACCGAAGCCTCAGGACAGGATTACAAATAATGTAATTCATCAAGAGAGATTAAGTTCTAGAGAAAAACTCCGATTCTCTGAATTTGATTTATTTGATGAAGAATCAGATATCAATGATTTTATACTTGGGATCGGTTTCTCAGAAGTGGAGATAATAAAAGCTAAATATAGAGAGTACTAAGTACAATAAGACTTATATTTTCTTTTGTTTTTTTTTTCGTAAATAAGCAAAATTAAGTATTCTATCAATCGATAAAATTTTATCATTTGCTAGCGGCCCGCCTCTGCTTTGCAAGAGTTCATATTTCCGACATCTTCTTCTTGTATCTACTTCTACTATAATCTCTATATAAAAATCAATTGCTGTTTGTTAGTCTCGCTAAAACTCGAGAACGGCTGGGCCGATTTAGCTGATTTTGGTTTTGAAATGTTCGTGGAGGTCTAGGGAAGGTTTAAACGGTGAGAAAATATGGGGTAGGGGTAGGGTTGGGGTAGGGTAGGGGCAGGATACCACGCGAACGAAGTCCCTAAAAACAGCCCTTTTAATATGAAGTCGGGAAGTCGGTCTCAAGGGTAGGGGTAGGGGTAGGGTACGGTAGGGGTAGGGTACGGTAGGGGTAGGGTAGGGGTAGGGTAGGGGTCGGGTAGGGGTAGGTTAGGGGTAGGGTAGGGGTAGGGGTAGAGTAGGGGTAGGGTAGGGGGTAGGGTAAGGCAGGGTTAGGATAGGGGTATTGGTAGTGTAGGATACCACGCGAACGAAGTCGCGTCGGCTCAGCTACAAATATAAAAAACAATTGCTGTTCGTTAGTCTCGCTAAAACTCGAGAACGGCTAAACGAATTTATCTTATTTTGGTCTTGAAATGTTCGTGGAGGTCTAGGGAAGGTTTAAAAGGTAAGAAAATATGGGGTACGGGTAGGGATAGGGGTAGGATACCACGCGAACGAAGTCGCGGCGGGTCAGCTAGTTTCCAATAATTTTTTTCATACAAACCATTTTCTGACAATGACGAACACAACAAAAAAGCAATTAGCCAAATTGGTCAAGCCGTTTTCATATTCATATTCATTTATTTGCATACCATAATGTCTATTACAGATGTTATGTATAAGGCTTAAAGCTAAAGTACAATTATGGACCCCCCCCCTGTTTTAAAGTGATGTTATTTCATACATGCGGCATTTAATTTTTATTTATATTTAAAGAGAGACAGATGACTGCCTTGTTGGTCTAGTGGTCGCAAAGCGCGACTACTGAGCCTGGTCTTGGGTTCGATTATCAGGTCGGGCAAAGTGTTATTAAGTTTTTCCATCAGCAAATTCTCAGGAGCAGCCTCGGAATCTAGATTTGTGCCCGGTTTATGGTAATAGGCTCGCCCCCTTTTACATGGGACTTAAACATAACTGGCATAACTGGTGGGTGCACCTCTGCCTAACCCTTCGGGGATTATAGGTGTGATGATATGTTTTATGTAGATAAACAGATATCATCATATTTATGTTACTTGCTTTAAATTTTTATCAATATAACTTTGAAATCGATATATTCTCTTAAAAAACATTAAGTACATATTCTTGTCATACCGTTTCACACTTATAATACACCCGAGGGAGATCGTTCCCGAGGCTGACTCCCTAATTTCGCGCCCTATGTCATCTAATATCAAAACATTTTGATCGCTCCATCGTCGTATCGCTTATCTAATTCGATTTCGACGTTTTCGTGTAATATTGTTATTGAAGATACAGTATTAATTTTATTTTCTTCAATTTTGGAGATAACTCTGTTACTGTATTGAAAGCTTTTTTCAATTCTTAACTGTTTTTTTTACTAATTTAACTTTAAGGCTCAATATAGATCAATAGCGTTAATACTCTGTATTATAGAGAAATGATTTTTAGTCTAAAGAAAACTTTATCAATCTTAAAAAGTTAAAACACAATATGCTTTGTCAAGACTTGATTCTGCCCGCGACTTAATTGTTCGCATAGAAGTGTGTACAGTACAGTGGAAACAATTGTTGGTTGGCCACCAAAGGAAAAAACATAGAAGTCAAGCATACCATACACGTATACATGACTTTGTTTTATGGCATAAAACATAACCTGAGGCACTTAGCAATAGTGTAACTTTCTATCAGTGAAAGATTTTCATAATCGGACTAGCACTTCCAGAGATTACCTATTACAAACAATTTTACGTCTCTATTAGAATATATAGAAAATAGATGAAACACATACCTATTGTAAAACACATGAAGTCGATCCTAAGACTATGAAAGCGGACCAGAACTTCCAGAGATTACCTCTCACAAAAACATCTTTACCTCTTAATATTAACAGAAGACTCAAAAGTCAAAAGTCAAAACATTTATTTCAATTAGACCATTTACAGGCACTTTTGAATTGTCAAGGAGTCGGTCAGTTAGTCCGAAAGTTGAAGCTAGTTGCCCGTTCCAAAACGGAGGTAGGCCTCTATGGAGAAGAACGAGCAAGAAACTCCACGGCACTCTTTTAAATTAGGTTTTTACAAAATCCTGGTTATAATCACAATGAAGATGAATATAAAACAGTAGTTAAAAATAATAAAAATAAAGATGTAAGCCATAGCAGTTAAGAGATGACCAATCTCAACTGACAGCACCCGTTCACGAGCATGACGCATGGATCAGCACCACCTAGCTCAACCATTATGGAGGGAGCCAAATGATCCAACACATGACACATGACTACATTCTTAATACAATTATTGTGTCCATCACGAATTACAAGGCAACTGCGAGTACCTCAAACACATTCCTATATTCTCCTCTGGGCTTCTCTTTATAGTTGGTGGTCCAAAGCGCACTGACACCGCGAATGGTGTGATCGAGGTCTCGACGTGGCAATTCTGTCGGTTCTGTCCGGGACAGAAGGTGTTGCCGCAGTGATGAGGGTCGCACACTCCTGCGCCGAGGAGGGAGCTCTGGAAGATAGGAAATAGATTGTATAGGTATACAAATACATTTTATACTAGCACTCTCCCGCGACTTCGTTCGCAGGATCCCTATTTTTTTATAATAAAATATAGCCTATAGCATTCAGTGATAACGTAGCTTCCAATTTGTGAAAGAATTTTCAAAATCGGTTCAGTAGATCCAGAGATTACCCCTTACATACGAACTTACAAACAAATGTTACCTCTTTATAATATTAAGTATAGAAGTATAGATTACTTAAGTTTTAATCCTGCGAGGGACTTAAATATGAGAGTCATTAAATAAAATTCCAATGGTTATAAATTACGACTTCTGCCCCCGACGTAGTCCACATGAAAGTCATGTACACCTTAGAATAATATGCCTATGACACTCGACAATAGCATAACTGTATGTCAGTGACAAAATATTTGCAATCGGATGGAAATTACCTCAATTAGGAATAAATAAACTTTACTTCTTTATAATATTAATGAAGATGTCTACAACATTAAAAAATTTACCAAATAAGGCTAAAGGGGAGATAGTAGTTATAATAAAGAGCTTAGGATTTAATAAAGACCTGTAACGACTAGCACTCTCCCCGCCACTTCGTTTGCGTTTATTGATAATAATTTTTAATAAGTTTTTTAATAAATATTTTGATAATAAAATGTAATATATAGCCTATGTCATCCGGGGATAGTGTAGCTTCCCAACAGTGAAAGATTTTTCAAATCGGTTCAGTAGTTTCGGAGCCTATTCAATGCAAACACACAAACAATCAAATCTTTCCTCTTTATAATATTAGTGTAGATAAACAGTTCACAGACCTCTAAAATGTCTGTTATACTAATCCTCGCAAATCCAGATTTGTACTAGAGCTAGATTCCAAGGCTTAACCCAAAGTAATTAATAGTCTACATTGTATTCGACTTTAAAGCAAGCAATTTACATAGAAAATAATAAAATTTTCGTAAAACTGAGAATCACTCTAAAAGGCTCGTTAATTGATATTCATTAATATTTCCAACATGAATTGAGGATATTTGAAAAGCATTTTAAAGCCACACTAATTAGCAAAAGAGCATGTTTACCTCCCTCTGGCGGAAAACAAACATGATGGATGTTTATTTTACATGGTAAAGTTGATGTTACATTATCGGTTCAATCTACATAAGCTGGGAGGGCTTCAGAAAGTTTGCTCTCAAATTATCAATCAAATATTTTAGGGTGAAATTTAGTGCCCTTTACACACGTAACGGTATAGACTTGCACAAGTCCGTGTGTTGCTGTTGATGCCCACAAATAGCTTAGACACTTTTGCTAATTCATCGTTCACACATGAATGCATACTTGTGCATGTTTAAATTTGTGCAAGTATATTGTTAGTATAGACTTGCACAAGTCCGTGTGTTGCTGTTGATGCCCACAAATAGCTTAGACACTTGTGCTAATTCATCGTTCACACATGAATGCATACTTGTGCATGTTTAAATTTGTGCAAGTATATTGTTAGTATAGACTTGCACAAGTCCGTGTGTTGCTGTTGATGCCCACAAATAGCTTAGACACTTTTGCTAATTCATCGTTCACACATGAATGCATACTTGTGCATGTTTAAATTTGTGCAAGTATATTGTTAGTATAGACTTGCACAAGTCCGTGTGTTGCTGTTGATGCCCACAAATAGCTTAGACACTTGTGCTAATTCATCGTTCACACATGAATGCATACTTGTGCATGTTTAAATTTGTGCAAGTATATTGTTAGTATAGACTTGCACAAGTCCGTGTGTTGCTGTTGATGCCCACAAATAGCTTAGACACTTGTGCTAATTCATCGTTCACACATGAATGCATACTTGTGCATGTTTAAATTTGTGCAAGTATATAGTTAGTATAGACTTGCACAAGTCCGTGTGTTGCTGTTGATGCCTACAATTGGCTTAGACACTTGTGCTAATTCATCGTTCACATGAATGCATACTTGTGCATGTTTAAATTTGTGCAAGTATATTGTTAATATAGACTTGCACAAGTCCGTGTGTTGCTGTTGATGCCCACAAATACCTTAGACACTTGTGCTAATTCATCGTTCACACATGAATGCATACTTGCGCATGTCTAAAGTGCAAGTATATTGTAGTGTACTTGTATCTACATTACTCAGAATACCAATTTGGTAAATGATAATTGACGTGCTTTTTATGTCCTGTTAAAACCCGATTCTCCCATAGATTTTGTATGGCAAAAGAAAACTGTGATGTCACTTTTGTGCTGACTCAAGTGACTAACTATTTATTAATTTGCAAGCAATTAAACATTTACAGTTAATTGAAAATTAATCGGCCTTTCAGGACTAAAATAGAGCGTTTCTTTAGAGAATTTACGTCTTAGAATTGGTTAATTTCGTTAGATTTGAACAAAATTCCAGGTTCGACCTCAGTACCTAGAACATTTTCATCACTCTTATTATTCTCGACTATAGCTTTAATTAAATAAAACCTAAAGAAACCCTTACCATTTTACTATTCAAGAAGTTAGCAAAGAATATTTTTCTCAGCACTTTCCACTCAGTATTATCCAACTCTAGACCCGCACTCTATAAAGCGGGTCATTCTTAAGAGAACTTTAACAATATTACTTCCGTTCCTGATTATTAACTCCGCAAGTACTCTCAGAAGTTTCCCTTTTATATTCTATCCTTTAATGGAAATCCTAAGCTTTAATACTATTATAATTAGAGTCTTCAAACCCGAAGTTCTTAACTTCTAGAAGAAATTGAAAATGATATTAAAATACTAAGAAGTTTTGCTCGCGGTTTTATGAGAACTACTTAGATTTAGAAGCATCTTATATTGGAATTTACTAAGAGTATTTTAAGAAAATTCTAGCATCGAGGAAGGGAAAAGAATTTTAAACAAGCAAAAAAACAATCATAACATCGTCTAAATATACAACTCACCGATATAAAATACTCGTTCTCGCAGGGTATAGTGATTCTATCTTCACAGCGCTGCCTTCCAAAGCCCGAAAGGCCAATTCCATAGTTCCCATACCCGAAGTACCGGAACCTGTCGTCTTCATCCGGGTAGTGCTGCGTATACGGCGACCACCGGGACCAGCTGGAAGCTCGTGCCTGACCCCACATCCAAGACGAGATATACGTCCAGATCTAGATGTGGTTAGTGAGGGTTAAACTAGCTACTATAAATGTATAGATAGATATAATATAATGAAGAAGAATTATTTTATCTTGGGAAAGATTGGTGTGACTGTGTGAGCAATTACTTTTCCTGACTTATGTTTTTGCAAAAAGTTTTGAAATCTTATTAAAGCACCAGTTACAATTGAAAAGTGAATATAACAAAAAATTTTGCTTATCCATAAATTAGGATGATAATATTATATTATTAAGAGGAACTGTTTTAAATAATAGGTACATAATATAACGTAGGCACTGTTTTTCTATATATAAGTATATTGCAATATAATTATTAGGCATCCATTTTGTCCATAAATATTTTGTTTAATAAGCCTTTTTAGGTACGTTAAAGATAAATTTTAATTTTGTTATTAAATATGGGGATTTTTTAATTAATGTATTATGTCTTAGCAATATATTATTACATAACCATGAGTTTTATAAAGGCAAGGAATAGTCTTAAATGTATAGTAAAATGAAGGCCCACTAGCGCTAAAGATTTTAGTCAGAGTTAGTTGCTAACACAAAATATATCATACATAATGGAGTAGTGTTAGCAACTAACTCGAGAGTTAAAAGTTAACCCTGGCTGGAACAGGCCTATTTGTAATTAATAATGCCAAGCTCTGGGCACATGGTTTAAGATTAGTTGCACAAGTTACAATATACGCATTTACACACAAATGATTATTTCATTCAATTTTGTTCTTTATAATACCAGTCTATTATATTGTCCCACTACAGGACTCACTCTTCTCATACAGAGAAGACACGAGCATTGATTACCACGCTTGCTCAAGGCGGATTGACGATTTCAAATATAAATTAATTTTAAGTAAAGGTTTCCTCACGATGATTTCTTTTACCGACGTCAGTGACGTCCAAGATAAATTTTAAGATTGCAAAATTTTTAGAGTTGCAAGCATCTAAGAAACTAATAGTTTACCAATATTCTTCACTTTAAAGAAAATGGTAAAATGTACAAATTGCGCCGTCAAAGACGCGTCATCACTAAACTAAACTTAAAACAGACTTCATCTTCAATATTTTCCTTTGAGGAAACCTAAAATAAATCCTAGTTTCAGTAAAGCCAGCTTCATTTAAAGTTAAAAACTTCTTTACACTAGATATTTCTTGTATGCACAGTTTTTAAAGAGTCAGCAAATCATAAAGCAAGTCAGCTGCAGAGTCTGCATGTTGCAGAGCATGCCAACAATTTATGGCACTATTGAGACCGTCGCTACCTTAAAGTGTGGAAGCTTGCTTACACTTTCAAAAGTTGGGATTTGAAACTATAAATTGAACGTATGAGGTAAGTGTTTTAACTTGTTTTGTTCTTTGTAATATCTTCATCAGCTTTTATTCTTTTTTAATTTTTTTTTTTTCGCTTTTAATTTTTTATTTTGCTTAATCTATTGACAACTTCCTCAATTAAAAACCGTATTTACAAGATCCAATGAAGCTATTTCATTCTATAGCTAAACCGCTTAATTGAGTCATCTGCGGGGTACAAGGGCGCAGGAATAGGACGAGAACGGGGACCGGGAGAGGTGCGGGCGGCGAACGCTCGTAGCGTGATATACAAGTGGCGAAATTTTCACTGGACACTTCTTAAAATATGTGACGTCACAGTAACAGTATCAGTAGTGGAGGACTCAATTACGCGATTAAGCTTTTTTATATCGACACTCTTATTTTCTAGCAAGTCTTTTCCTTATTCATTCTTACCCTGGAGATGAAGCTAGGTCGTGAGGGCTCAGGGTCATCCATCTGAGGGTCGTCGCCAGAACCTTCCATTTCGTCTTCTTGTGTCTGTGTGTCGTCTGCTGGCATCATTTCTTCTTGTTCATCTATGGGAACACTACTATTATACATTGAAGTCTAAGAGCAATAGCGCACCTACGGCCTGGCCGCAGCGGCCAGGCCGCGGCGGCCATCGAGATACATACCTTAGTATGAAATCGCCACAGAGCGCTATTGCTCTACGTTTCACTTGCACCAGTAATCAACAGTATATTTGGCACCAAATGCATTTAAATTTTTAAAACATGTAGTATAATAAGTATAAGGACATTAAGGGAACTGCGACCGCTATATCGAGACAAGCTTTAAAAGCATAGAAAAACGATGTAGTAAACTTTCTTCTTTCTGCTACTATTGAAAACGTGAAAGTTGATCAAGAAAGATGGATGTATGTTTGTTACCCTTTTACGATTAAACGGCTGAATAAAATAAAATATATTAATCATAATTTTTGTCCCATTTTTGTGTCCCCGTGAGAAAATTTAGGTCTTTTGATCCTGAAATCTACACAGACAAAATCGTGCGCTAGTAGCTAATAACTTAGCTGCTACAGATAAGGGGCACGAAGGTCACAAGTTCCAATCCGACCATTACCTATAAAGTTGTAACAAATGGGCTTTGTTTGAAAAGTTAACTGGAATATGAATGGTTGTATAATAAACATGAATAATAATGTTGAACAGAATACCTTCTGTTTTTACGATTTGCATGTCAAAAGGTCTGTCTGTTTTGCTTAAAGGTCGCAGAGGTCAGCGGTCACAGAGATTAAATATTTTTTTTTGCTTTTTTTGTTTTTTTGACAGGATGTTTTGTAGATTAAATTGTATACCTTACACAGGTTGTATTTTTAACAAGGTTTGTATTTTATTCAAATAATTTGTAAGATTTGTGCTTCTAGACATAGGTACCTACCCATTTATCACAATACGGAAATTGTTCCTAACTACGTTTTTCTTGCGACTTTGGGCGCTTGAATATTTGTAGTCACGAACGCGGACAAAGTTGTAAATAAGTAAGTAACCTATATCCTTATGAGCCGCCCCGGTCCTCAATTTACTAATGAAAAAAAGTGAGAAGTTCCGGTGGATTTCAAAAAAAGCAAACCTGTTTCTGAACACCATAGGTAAATACAACAGAAAAATCTGCCGAATTGATGGAGTCGTTCTTAACTGAACACACACAGAAACAAGAAAAACATGTGACCATTATAAGTGTTTGCTCACCAACAGGGTCCATCACAAGCGGGGTTCCGCTGCCGGGTCCTATCCTGAAGGAACGGTTGTCACAAGGACTGTACCGAACGGTACAAAAGCCGGTGTTCCGCCTGATGCACGCCTTGTAGTCTTGGCTGGCCAGGTGGCGGCCGTTCGACGCGTAGTTGAAGGATCTTATCGTTCCTGGAGGGTAAAAAAAATGTCTTAAAAACAAAATTTCATCCACTTTAGTTAATGATTGGCTAAAACATGTCTGAACCACGTTTTGTAAGGTACATTAAATCTTAGTAATATTATTATAAATAACTAGCGAACCGCCCCGGCTTCGCACGGGTGCAAATTTCAGACAATTGACAAATCGGTCCAGCAGTTCTCGAGTTTTGCGCTTAGCAACACATTTAGCGACTTATTTTTATCATATAGAAGATATGTACCATTATCATTCGTATAGTACTGCAGGCAGCGATGCGGCGCGGTGTAAGCTAGCGGCATTTGCGCGAGGCGCATGAGCCAGATGCGAGGCATGTCTGGGCCGCGCATGCGCATGGACAAACTGGTGCTCTTAGCGCCGGCTAGGTCACCAGACTCGCGCTTCTCGCTGTCCGTTGATAAGGTGTAGTATACTGGAAAGAATATTAGTAGTTGATTAAAGAAAACAGTGCTAAGTTTTGATAGTTGGAAGGTACTGTTTTGTGACGTCACCAATTGGTCTTTTTGATTGAACGTATAATCTACATTCGGATAAATACTTTTATTCTCACTAAATTTTGAAGGTCCCATGTCTAATATAACATCAGCTTTATCTTAGTGTTGTATGTTGTATGTTCCTAAATATCAAATCCAATCAAATCAAAAATGTTTATTTACTAGAACTCGGTACCCAATTTCTGCCGTAACATGGTGTGCAAATATATATCTATAAAATTAACTTACAAGTTCTATCTACTCATCTTGTAAATATTCCTTATAGTATAACACAATTTATTGAATCTCTCACCGTGTTGTCCATGGTTTTGTCCACACAGAGTAAACTTGCTGTCCCCATCCCCCAAGATCATGGCGTCCTCATTGCAGTCTCCTGTCGTTCTATTGGGTTGACCCTGGAGTAAAAAGAATACATGGAATTAAAATGTAATACAAACCACTCCATGCCCCTGAAACAATGCCACATTAGCTTATGGGTACCGAATTATGTACAGCCACATGGGACAGTTCTAGACGTGTGTCATTGACGGTTTTATGGTTAACGTAATTTAACTGTTAATCATCAATGGTCAACAGGTTGAAAAAACTGTTAAATTATTAACAGGTTTTTAAATTTCAATCGTTAACGTATTGCGTCAATATTATTAATGTTATGCCATTCCATGAGTTAACGTACGTAACGTTTTGTTGTAAACAGTTTATTGAAGAATATTAGGACTATTAAATTACAATTTATTGGTAGAAGATTTTTAAAGTTGACGACGTTGACGTTGATTGACAAACTATATTTAGTTAATTTTGAGTACGTTGAGCCGATGACGCAGCTTACATTTTTAACCAGTTTTTTCGGAAACGAATAAAGTAATGTGTAAAGACGTGTTGACGTTTCAGTTTTTTCGGAAATGAATAAAGTAATGTGTAAAGACATGTTGACGTAAATTAAGAGCTAATATTTTCAACCTGTTATTTCATTGATGAATAACAGTTAACTCGTTAACGAATGAAAAGTCGTTAAAAAAAACAGTTTGTTGATTCAACGCCCACCTCTAGACAGTTCAACTTTGTCTCTGGTATGGCAACACAACTGTAAGGCCTCTGGTATTGCAGATGTCTAGACGGCAGTGACAACTTGACATCTGATGGGCCGCCGCGGCTTGTTGACCATCCAATAACATAAAAAGGTCATTTTTATTCTTATAATATACTAGCTTCTGAACGCGACTTCGTCCGCGTAGAAGTTTACCATATAATACTCGTATATCCCATGACACTCGGCAATTGCTTTTTAGCTTTGAAAAAATTTTTATAATCGGACCAGTACTTCCAGAGATTTTTTATAGACACTTTATTAGTAGGTATAGATGAATGAGGCACATACTTACAATTGTAAAATGCAGGAAGTCGATCCTGAGCTGCATGATGCCGGCGTGGGTCTTCTCTATAGTAATGTTGCAGTCTTGGTCACCCGCCCACAGCTCAGGGAAGCCGGGCGACATGAAGTACGTCAGGTTATTCTGCACCACACCGCCGCAGGACACCTCGACTGTTACAGATATCTTATATTATAAATATGTAACAAAAAACCGGTCATAATGAGAGTCAGATTTGTACAAGGGTTCTTTCTGTACCACCGTACAATATTTAACACAACGTATTTTTAAATTTTGTAAAATAAAATACAGTATAATGGTACCCCCTTAAATTTTTAACATTATTTTATTTTTATTTTTTGTTGTTTCACACTTCGTCTACCTATTACGGTCAAAATATATAAATTAACTTTGTCATTAACTTTTTTTAGTCTTATATATTATATTATAATATCTATATTTAGGAATAGAGTCTCAAACGGCAGCCCTAGATGAGAGGAATAACAAGATTATTACGTCAGATTACACCAATTACATGAATATAGTGTTGTCTGTTTTTAAATCTAAGATTTATGTAGATACGAAAGCTCACAGCGCAAGTCTAAAGAAAAATGTTTATCTCCGGACAATGACAAAAATAGTAAGTAGTAAGCTTGCTAATGAAGTACGTGACTCGGTCCATAACGTATATTAAAAATCCTACTACTTTATAAACACGAAAGTTTCTGAGGATGGATGGATGTTTGTTGCTACGTGGCTGAACGTACGAATTAGCTGTTTGGCCCAAAGATATTGATGATCTAACTTAAAACATAGATTGTAAGGATTTATATCCCGCTTTTGTGACTTTGGCTTAATTCTGAGATGTAGATTGCATATGACAAATACAGTGCCATTCACTTACATACAAGAGAAACTTAAATATTAGGCACTTATAACGAATACCCAAACTTATTAGACTGCCTCGTTGGTCTAGTGGTTAGTGACCCTGACTGTAAAGCCGGAGGTAGTGGGTTCGATTCCCACCCAGGACAAACTTTGTGTGATGAGCATAATTGTTGGTTCTGTGTCTGGGTGTAATTTATCTATAATATGTATGTATTTATAAATTATATAAGTATGTATATCAGTTGTCTGGTTACCATAACACAAGCTCTGCTTAGCTTGGGATCAGATGGCCGTGTGTGAGTTGTCCCAAGATATTTACTTATTTATTTATTTATTTATGAGCGTAAGTAGAGAACATCTAAATATTTTTTATCTTAAAAAAATAAAAATGCCAGCCTATTATTGTCCCACTACAGGGCAAAGGCCTCTACTAAAACAGAAAGCATGAGCATTGATGATTACGCTTGCTTAAAGCGGATTTGCGATTTCAGACTTAAATATACTTCAAGTCCAGTTTCCTATGCGACGTTTTCCTCACCGTAATGTCTAAAGTAAACCTAGAAAGTACATATGAATTGAAAAAGTCACATTGGTAGGTACTTGTCCAGATTTGAACCTACAACCTCAAGTATGAGAGGCGGGCGCGTTAACCATTGGCAAACACGACATTAAATAAAAAAACAAATAGGTAATGTGGCCACACGAACCTGAAAACCTTATTGAAATTCCATTCATGGCAACCAAGGGACGCACACGTAATCGAAATCCACTGTTTTTCATAATAATAAGGGTCTCATCATGTCATTATGCCGCTGTTATTACATCAGCTTTGAATCTCGCATTTATTTTCATTCAATTAAAATGGGTTCGGAATGTTTCGCTTTTGAACGGTAATTGTGAAGCTATGCAGAGTGAAGTCACGTTTTAATGTGAGTCTTTTTGATTGTAGAGTAATAAAACTGGATAACTAAATAAGTAGATTTTGTTTAAAAACAAAAAAGGAATACTGAATTAAAAACCAACGTCAAAATACTCCTCCACATACTTAACTGTCATGTATATATATTTTTTTAATAAAGTTGGAATTAAACAAACACAATATTAATAACAACATAAATACACATAAACAAACAGTCATACGAAAATACGGAAATACATAACAAACATTAATTGAGTCCAGAGAGCGCTACTAATCCATTTCCACTTGTTTCGGGTTTCTATAAATAAAGTCATAATACGAGTATATGGTGAACTTTTGCGCGCCAGAAACTTTTATATCAAGTCGGTAATTAGCGAGGAACTCATTAATAATTGAGGTTCATTAAGGAGTAAGATATTTACCGTCATATGAGAGACGTTCGTTAATTAATGTTGCTTTGAAATTGTGAGCAGAGTTGTGATTGCGTGATTGCCTTCGATTGTGATCTTATGATATACTAGCTTTTGCTCACGGCTTTGTTTGTGTGAATATCTGTTATCACGGGGTTTTTTTTGTGCGGAACCCTAATACTTTTTCTAAAATAAAAGTAACCTAAGTTAGTACTACTGGCAGGAAGACGGACAAAATTTATTGGACTTACATTTTAATTTTGTAAAATTCTGTTATAATGGCATCACAAACAAACACTTAAATTGATTTGCCAAGCTGTACATCTTTATAACTTTGGTATGTTTTATTATGACAAAATATTTATTTATTAAGGTGCAATGATTTATGTTGGTTTTATTTGTAAAAAAAAAGTACTTTCAAATTCTTTAGGTACCTACTCTTTAGGTTAACAAGATTATAATTCGTTGATTTATTAATCAACAAAACACCTTGTCACCTTGTCGTTGAAGTATGTTAAGATGTAATAATACGAGATTCGCAAAAAATGTCTAATAAAAATACAATAAACGAAAAAAAATATATTTATGAATATTTTGTATTGTCACACAAACCTATTTCCCAGTAAGCCAACAGGTATGATAGCGATTTTTTTACACTGTGTGATTATTAGCATAATTTATGATACAACACGCTTGTTACTTCAAAACCAAACGAAAGCGAATTTATTATAATTGCTTATATTTATCATGGGATTATTTTAATGGTCATTACGGGATCTTTGTACATTCCTTAATGATCTTGGCTTGACTTTAAATGACGTCATCGTCAGTGTAAGTAAACACAATTGTTATTAAGTACAGACAGGACATAAAAGACCAGCAATTTCCTATTCTCTTTTCACAGAATCTATACTTATACAAATATAATGAAGAGTTTTTTTTTATTTAATCTCGCTAATCTCTGGAATTGCTAGTCGAATTGGAAAAATCTTTTTCGTACCACTTGCTCAAAAAAGTGACATTCTATGCCACAAAAAGCGAACATAACAATAGTCATTATTAATCTGTCAAAAACAGGGAAAGAAAATTGTACTGAATTTCATTTATCCTCTAGGGAGAGAATGTGATTTAAATTTGGAATACTTTAGATACCGAAATTTATACTGCACTACATCTGTGTTTACACCATTGAGTTTGTATTTAAAGCATTATACATCTTTTTGAAAAAGGAATACGCATTTATTATGCAGTTATGATTATTAAATAAAATTACGAAAACCGACGAGGCCGTATGAGCTTGATGCGTTTGCTTTTCCGACAAAAAAATTTTAGTCTAGGAATTTACCGCGTTTTTGTTTTCTTCAAATACATAAACGTTAAGTTTATTTTAATTTATTTTTATAAATAACTTAATGTTCTAAAATCCATATCTCATATTATTATTGTGTTAATTTTTTCGCAAATGGTACGAAAAGTAGAGTATTTTCCTCGGTGATAAAGCTGTCTTAGTCTTGGGTGAACTTAAATCCCTCGCTACACTTAGGACTCGCCTTAAATCCCTCGCTTCGCTCGTGATTTAAGTTTTTAACACCCTCGCTACGCTCGGGAGTAAACCTCGAGTCCTTCGTTACGCTCGCGATTTAAATCGTCACCCGCGACAGAAGACACTGCTTTATCCCCTTGGTTAATAATCTACTATTTGAGTATGACAGCCAGATTCATAAGGAATATTATAAGCTATATAACATCACGCTGCGACCTACGGAAGCGGACGAAGTATCCGGCAGAAACGAGTAAAAAATAAAGATGTAAGTCAAAAGCAAACTATTCTAACTATGTGTTATGCGTACACTCATTTGTATGTAACCTACATATTTAAATGAAACTGGTTACGAATTAATTTTTTTAAGTAATAATGACGGATGTCCTTTGGCTTAGGGTCATTGACATAGGTCATGGTATTTATTATCTTACACAAAATTACTCAACTTTTAATTCTATTTCCGTTTTGATTAAGACTATTCGAGTATGTTGATGGATCTGATTTTAAGCACAAAATATACCAGCGTATTATTGCGTAGTATTGTCCCACTGTAGGGCAAAGGCCTCTTCTCATACAGAGAAGGCACAACAATTGATCACCATGCTTCAGACTTATTAAATTATAAGCACAAAACAAAGTCCAAATCTAGAGTCTTAGCAATTCGCGAGCGCGCGTCTCACACCTATATCATTGTTACAAGATTGACACGCGCTCGTGAATCGTTCATATATATACGTACTACAATTATTATTGTCTGTTAAAGGAACGCAGGCTTGTCAAAAATGTCTCATTCATCACATGCAAATAAGAGCTAATTTCAATCTTATTCACAGAAATCTTCAAAACTATCAGATGTTCATTGTCACCTGTTAAAATAACTCAACCAGTTGGAGTGAAAGTAGATTACTTAGAACTGGTAAGTAATTGCAACTAGTTTTTGACAATGTCTGTCTGTAAGTACGTGTTACACATAAATTAATCCGTTACTTGACCGAGGCGTGCCTCCACATTATAGTAATCTAGTAAAGAACTACTTTAAAGTGACTCAACTATGGCGCAGTTTATGCCACTGCTTTCTTGTCAAATTAAATCAATTTTAAACAACTAAGGGGCAATTCTACTAACTTTTAAGAACGATCGCAAACTAATCTCAGTCATAATCTGTCAAAAATACCTACCTTTAATTTATCTACATTTTTTTGATTTTGATTCTCGTTAAGATGAGATTGTGGCTAGATTTTGAACGTTTTTAATTAGTAGAATTGGTCTTCAGATAACGCTATGATATAATATTAAGCATAACATAACATAACATCACGCCTGTTATCCCCGAAGGGTTAGGCAGAGGTGTACCCATTAGTACACCCATTCGCCAGTTATGTTTAAGTCCCATGTAATAGGGGGCGAGCCTATTGCCATCAACCGGGCACAAATCCAGACTCCAAGGCTGCTACTGAGAAATTCCTGATGGAAAAACCCAATAACACTTTGCCCGACCCGGGAATCGAACCCAAGACCTCACGCTCAGCAGTCGCGCTAATATTAGGATAGCACTTATACCAGACCCGTGGGCCTAGCACTAGGAGTACTAACGTAAAAGTAATCAGTAAGTGATTTTCGAATGGGAATACGCCTATCCTATATCATTTTGGTTTAATTGAAAACGATAACTTACAGCACAGTCATTTTTTGTTCAAGATTAAACTTAATGAACCAATATTGAGGAATACCTTATACTGCGAGGATTTCATAATAATTTTGTATTTATCTGTGGAAGCTTGTAATTAGCAATTTAGTTTTATATTTGTGTTATTATAATATTATTAGTCTGTAAGCTTTCCCAAAATAAAATAAATAACCACAATATATCTAAATATCACCTATTGATATGAATAAAGCCTTAAAACTAAATAAATATCTATTATGTGCTTTCGCACACTAAGATCTGTGTTCACCAACATTTAATGAAACAATTACATAATGATTCAAACAGTTCCATAGGTACATATTTAAAATTTCTCTAAGCAAATTAACATAAACAAGTTTTTAACTAAGTAACTAGTTGATTGAATGTAGATCAAATTAATAAGCTTTATTATATAGGTAGTTAATCAATATTTTCTCTTAAAAGGGTGTGGAGTGTTAGTACAAAATTGTGTACTCTAACAGAAATGAGAACATACCATAAATAAGTGATAGTTCGTTAAACAAATAATTTATTTAATCATCAAAAGTCACGTGATGTCACTTTCGTTTTTTTTTCCTATTTTTTGAATGCCAGTGTTGTTACTCACTAGTTTAAATCTCCTTTATCAAACATCTAAAATAGAATGGATTGTTCCAATCCTGGATTGTACCTTATCCTCATTACTTATGCAGAATCAGTAAACTTAAAGGATATTTGGAAACCGAGCTAACTTTAAGTCGAAGATATACAGGACAGTTCTAGACTAAAAGGCATAGCTAGCACTTAAGATCTAGAAATAACTTCATACTTGATTGTCGACAATCCCAGCAAGTGGATAGATACAGAAGTTCAAGGTTTGCGATTTCAAGAAATCTCAAGAGATCTGAGATCTGAGAGATGGGAAATTCTCAGTAGCAGCCTCGGAGTCTGGATTTGTGCCCGGTTTATGACAATAGGCTCGCCCCCTATTACATGGGACTTAAACATAACTGGCGAAATGTGGGTGTACTAATGGGTGCACCTCTGCCTAACCCTTCGGGGAGTACAGGCGTGATGTTATGTTATGCTCAAGAGATCTCCACCAAATTGTGGGGTGGAGATTTAAAGATTTTGGATATGCAGGCACAGGAGGAGTCGTTGTACCGATGCTTGGGGTAGGTCTAGCAATGACGTCGTAGGACGTCTTCAGCTACTTGATGGCACATTTTTTTTTAATAAAATGCGCAAGACATCCTCTCCTTACCTATCTCTCTCTCTCCCTTCTCTTCTCTCTCTTCCTATATGTTCCTTGTTCTCTTTAATAAAACGAATAAGTAGAATGACAAAACGTTACTGCACTAAACTAAAGTTAGCGGTAGCTTCACTGAAGAGATTTTAACAACTGTGAATGTAGGTTGATTAGTTTCGTTATCCATTAATCTTCATCATATCGTATTACACTCCTTCCCAATTACCTCCACAACAAAAGGTAAATAAAAGATTGTAAGTACATTACATTTTGTAAATGGATTAGTGAAAGTAGAAAACTCTCCCAATTCTTCTTTTTTTTTGACAAGCAGCTCCAACCACTGCATCTCCCGAAAGTCAGAATCAACAGCATCTGGTTGATGCAGTAGCCCACAGAATGTCTGGCAATAATGTATGTTGCTTTTTAACAAAAATAACCCTACCCTGACACGTGACTTTCAACGTATGTGAGCAAGGTACCTTTTCGCTCTCGTATATGGTTAAGTATAACCTTTCTATATATGTATATTTTTTTCTTTCTATATAGGTATATTTCTATATAACTTTCTATATATATATTTTTTAATTAAAGAATCTTTAGTTAAGCTTGGCATGTAACTGTTTTTTGTCCCTAACAAATAAAATAAAATAAAATAACTAAAAAACGCCCCAATGTTCGCAGCAGATGTTGCCAGCAAATATGTGTACCTTCTTAACTATATATATATTTCTTTATTTATTCTTATAACTAAGCTTCCGCCCGCAACTTCGGCCGCGTCAAAGTTGATATACTCGTATGTATCATTCTACGGGAATTTTAAATTTTTTCGGGATAAAAATTCTAAAGCCTATGAGTTATCCCAAACTATCAACCCGAAACCATTATGGCGTGATTGAGCAACAAACATCCATCCATCCATCCATCCAACATTCTCATTTATAATAGTAATAAGATTTCAGCCATGCTAAAATGACATAGGTCTGAGATCTCCGTCCACAACAGTAACTTACAATAAAGCATATTTCATTCAAGAAAGCTTTTATCAAAGTAGTCTTCATATATGGAATAAAACTTCTGAATCCTTTTATAGTTCATGCTATTACAGTCTCAAATAACTGGCATAAATTGCGGCTGACGTAAGCTATTACTGCCCGAAGTCTGACGTTAACTAGTCTAGCACATTTTAGAGCAGTTTACTTTAGAGTTACTTCTGTGGAAAAGTGGAAAATTAAAAAGAAACATGGGATAGGTACCTATCTATTTGTTGTTGGTTTTTAATTGGATTATAATTGGATTTCTTCAAATTAGCCTTCAAATTAGCAAATTGCCATGTTGAACTCATTATACTCTCTATCAGGCTCTTCTGTTGATATATTTACTAAACTATTGTAATTAGGTGTTATTATTACTCGAAATTATATTTGACGGAAATCATCTTTTAAGTGGACTGTCCCGACAGCGCACTTCATACAAAAGTAGTGAAGTCATATTTTTGTTAATAAGTAACAAAACTCAATGAAATTTTGTATATAGGATATGGGTACTATCTAATATTTAAGCCTATGGTTAGTCAGTTTTCCTCAAAATACCTAATTCTCAAATTCAAAATCTCGTACAAAATTAACAATCAATTTCAAAATCACAAAATTGTTACAATCTACCTAAGACTAACTCAAACAACTGTTTAGCGTTCACAGACATTGAACAAGTGAGTATTGTGTTACAAATACCAATACAAAAGATTTACAGCGCTCAAATTTCACGAATTCTCAGTAGAAAGATTTTTAGTTTCAGTGTTCCACTCATATCCATTCAACGGGCTTTCAGTAGTGGCCCACACCGCTGCATAACCGTAAACCTAAGCAGACTTTATACAACTATCACCCCCAATACCGACAAAACCGGACAGCACTTAGTTCCAGCCGCAGGTAACGACAGCACGGCACATTCGGCACCAGACGCCAATATCCGGACACTGCGAACATTGCTGAAATGGTTTCATTCAAACCACAACAAGCGTACTGGCTGCGTCGATAACGGGAAGTAAGATAAAGGCATTACATACCTACGAAACTATATATATTTCTATACTAATATTCTAAAGTTGAAAATATTTTTGTTTGTTTGTTTAATCGAACTTCCATTCGGATTTGAAATATTATTATTGTATAATAATAAAAACCATCGCTAAGCGACTGGTCGACTCATCACATGACCAGAGGGCTGGCCTTTTCTTAGGCCAAAGAATCAGCATTGCCATACAACGTGGCAATGCTGTCAGCCTATTGGGCACTTGCCCCATTGACAGCGAAGCGGACGCATTTTTTGATGCCCTATAAGGTTTCCCCTTTCTATCTTTTTTATAATTTTTATATATTATTTTGTAATTAATTAGTTTAGTTTAATATTTAGTATTGTTATCTGTAAATAAAGTCTTATTGCATATGGTAGCCATATTCACGAGGAATAGTATTGGCTATATACCATCACGCTAAGACCCACAGGAGCAGAACTCTAACCAAAGACGTTACCTACTTAACGCGGGTAAAAAACATTTGGGTGAAAAAAAAAAAAAAAATTTAAAAATTCCAAAGCCAATCTCCCAAAACCATTCATAGTTTCGAAAATTGGTGGTATAGAGGTACTCGTAACCACTCTTACATCAAGGGCAACAAAACCACTGTAGACCAGTGTTATAGATTCCCTATCTTAATCGTCATTCAAACATTTATCCCTGTAACACGGCCAATACACCTAAGCCTAGATCACTAGACTATCACGTTTTCTCTGTGTTTCTATATAAATGTTTTATAGTTCACCGTAAAATGTTAATGGACGCGGTTACTGAGGTATGTGGTGAAAGAAAATTATTGTATCTATCTATCAGATAGTGAGATACATGATCGTCGTGAAAGTTGGAATCGAGGTTTAAGACAGTTCAGAGAACTTTTAAAGATCGGCGTAATTCGTTTCGTTCTTCTAGGAATTTAACTTCAAAGAGCCCATTAAATTGGAATTAATAGGATAAACATTAATGTTTCTGGGGCTTCTATCTATACAAAATACCTAGGTATATTATAAAGCTGAAAATGAGCATGAGGTCTTGTGTCCGATTCCTAGGTCGGGCAAAAAAGTGTTATTGTGTTTTTTCATTAGGAATTTCTCAGTAGCAGCCCGAAGTTTGTAGTGTGACACTCCCGTGCCTTGGAAAACACCTAAACCTAAAGTTGGTCCTGCGTCTGATCTTTCCCCGGTTGTGTCTGTTATATTTGGTGTAAATGAAATATATTGTTCTCAGTATAATATCAGGTTTATTCACAGACACATATTTAGACAGTTAAAATATTAGACCATCACAGATGAGGGCTCGGGACACAAAGTGATCCGGAAGGATATCGATCAACATAGATAATATAATTACTAGTGACGTGACACTTCTAACATACTAATTAGTGATGTTACAACAGTGTCGAATTGCCATCCCATCGGGCTATGAGAGTTAAGGAAGAAAAAATGCACCTGTGTTTGCGCACATACCTATTTGTGCACTATAATCTTCTGCATACTAGGCTCGCCTAAATTGAGTTTGGGCGCCGTGACCGAAATCGGTATGGAGAATGTTATTAATGGATGTATGCTCTACGTCAGTCAGTCAGGTTCTCCTATTGACGTACAACATGTTTGTTAATCTCTAAGCAGAACCACTCTTATACCACCTTCATTGAGAATCCGAGTGAACTTGCGGTTAAAGAGAGTAGCTGGTGTAAAACTTGTTAGAAGCATTTGATAACAATGTGTCGTAAAGTATTGAACGCCAATAAGTTTTGAACGGTGTGAAAGCAGGGTTATAAAAGCTGACAACTTAAGCTGTTAAGATGTACTTGTCTAGCTACAATAGGTGAAAATTGTAAGAGATCTTTCGTTATTTTTTTTGACCCTTTTTTTTTCATTTGCCAACCTACTCTCGCCTGAATTTGAGGTATGACGTTTGAATGCTAAAATTATTCTATTGCAAAAGTGGGATGATTCTATTGGCCATAATAATAATAGTTCCGTCTCTCTAACACTGGAAAAATGACATAACACTTTAGAATATGACCTTGCATTCAGATAAGTATTTGAAGTACGAGTAAATACCTCTTCTAGAGTATTTAATTGAAAAATGAACTCTGAAGAATATTTCGGATTTAGAACAGCATCTTTTTATAGTTATGAAAAATTTAACTCCCTTCTACTTTGGAAGTCACATTTTGACTTACTCAATTACTCATACTGCCCTAAAAGTTAGGCCAGACAAAACAGCCATAAGTTTGCATACTAAAACAATTAAGTTGAAAATTGCGTGCAAAAACATAAATCCGCAGCTCACCAACCCTGACGAAAATCATCAAAAAAGTTATAAAAGCGACAATTCAAAATGGCTTGAAATAATCAAAATATTGTGGACTCCATAAAACATCTAGTGATATTGGAACACTCAAAACTGCAACCATCCAATGTTCATAACCATTCCAGAGCATACACTCGTAACTACAGTCGTACCCGTTCAATAAAACCGTACATACATAGTGGCAGGAAACTCAATCGTTATCTGCCATTCCACGTCTTTTATGGTAAGTGGCAGTTAGTTGGAAGACGTGAAGTAACTGCGATGACACTAAACCCCGTATCCTCTCTCCACGTTTAGTAGTTTCACAGGTTGATGTATTCGAAGAACTATTTGACATTTTCGTTTATATTTTTTAGCTTTAATTTACTCTGAACGTTTCTCCTGTATTGCGGTAGATACATAAATCACATATTATTTATTTTGTATCGAACTCCTCAATGCCTTCATTCCCATACGTATTTTCTCATTCGTTCCTCATTTCTGCCCGGTGGCAATAGGCTCGCCTCTTATTACATGAGACTTAAAACATAACTGGCAAAATATGGGTGTACTAATAGGTACACCTCTGCCTAACCCTTCGGGGATTACAGGCGCGATGTATGAACGTCGCGACCTTTAGCGCAGATGCTAATCTTTCAGTCATTGCACCAACTATACAATCTTCGATAATCATTATTGTCTTGAAGCATGAACATGAGATGGCACGGATGGCGCAGTGACTCAGCGATTGACTGCTCCTCTACAAAGATATGTCGTGTTCGTTTTCCGTAAGGAACATATATTTGAATGGCCTACAGGTAGATCCGGGTCTAGTACATATTTGTAAACGCATCCACAATCAAGGAGAAATTCCTAGTGTGAGGCAAAGTTTACAGAAAATATAAGTAGATTCTCGTTATATTCACAGTTCCATTGCAAAAGTTATGAAATTCGATAGAGTGTGTGAAGAGGGAAATTGGAAATCTGTAGGGGAGGCCTAATATGTACAGCAGTAGACGTCCTACGGCTGATATAATGATGATGATGATAAATGGAGAGGATAACTGCATATCATCATTAACATGGTTCAAAATCAAATTCCAACTCTAGCGAAGCTGTTCTTTTTTATGACGTTTTTTATTGTTGTTGCTATTTTTCCAGTGTCAGACTGTCAGCTTATCCTCATTAGTAAGCACAACACAAGTTTTAGCTCCGACAATATTGCTAAGGAGATAGTAAACTTTTCAGCGTAATCTCTTTTTGCGTGAAATACATTTTTTATTGGCGCTACTGTCGGAATCTGTTATTTAGCCTGATTCTGCTAATGATAATTTTGTCCCTTATTCTAATTTCATAAAATAGAGAAAATAAGTTTCCATATTTTACCAAACCATCAACTTAGACTTCGAAAATACAATTTCTCTCAATTTTGGCTGTTTGTGTATGTGCACACCCACGATAGGTACAGGCGAAATTCTTAGTGTGGGGCAACGTTTTATAATGAAAAAGAAAGAAATAATTTATTGACCTTATACCTATAGGTACTACCCTATACCTATCTCTTTTGTTGAGTGTACATGTTTCTTGTAATAAATACTCACAGACACAGCAAACACCAAGTCCGTCAGCACAGTCCCCGGAAGCCCTGCCGTCTCTCTGGCGACAGTCGTACTGGTTAATGCAGATGCCAGCCTTCGCGATGCTGTGACCCTCGGGTTGGCACTCCCGCTCCCCTCCCACAGGAAAGAAGTTGAGGACTTTGCCGAGGGAGAGCAGTCCTCCTAGAAACAAAAGAAAAGATAAGATACCTATTGTTGATCATCCGATTAGGTACAAAGATAGGTAGGTACAGTATCTGCAAATACATCAGTTACAACTTCGTTAAAGATATCTTTGATGCTTGTAAACAATGAACTTTGTAGCTAAAGTATTAAAGGATTATTTACTGCCAACCTTTAAGTAAAGACACTCGTTGGTATCTGTAACACTTTCAAAGTTAAACTTAAATGGATAGAGGGTAACTTGATAGAAGTATTTATTCTACGCCTCTCAGGAATTTTGCATAAGAAAAACATCTCGTTTGGAGGCAAAGTGAGACCTTGTTTTAAATAAAAAACAACATTTACGGCCCTTGGGAGATACTGGGGCGCGTGCTAAGCTACGGAATATTCGCGAAAAATATGGGTGTTAACAGGGCCGGATTAAGGGAAGGAGACGGCGGTGGTACGCGTCAAGGCAAAATAAACACGCCTTGTTGTCGTAAAATATTCTTTTATTCTTAGCACCTGTAGCTTGGTTAGCGAAGAAACATAGAAGTTTTTTCTTTTTATACCTTTTCACAAATGTGAATATTCGTGTAAAAAAAAATTTAAGTGAAACTCATATTACCTACCTAACTAAAATGCTTAGCGTATTTTTTTGCGGCGTAGGTCGAATGTATTACATGGAACAAACGTTAGAAATAAGGAAACTCACCGAGGTGGGAAAGCAAAATAAAAATAAAAGCTTTAAAAAGAATGATGATTAGGTAGGTATGTATCATACCACAGATATTTCACAAGCAATTAAGTGCAAATAACTAGGACAGATTTTTTGCGCTGAGCTTTTTTTTCTTGCAATACGCAGACAATACAATTAGCACAATGAATAGATACGTGATGCGAGTATCACCTTAATCAGCAAAAGCTTTAGGATTATTATTGCGTTGATATTAAATAACTAATTGCACTTAGCTGTACAGTTAATCGCAATTTATATTAATAAGTTTAGTTTTTATCTGATTTGTCACTTGTATTTATTTTTTCTTATTCTGATACCCAGTGCTGTAATAAAGATAATAACTTTCATAGTATCCAACAGTCACTAGGTTTAGTACATAATATGGATTAAAATTATTTTGATTTATTAGAAGGAAAAATGAACTAGGTTGTAATTGCACTAGGTACTGGGTTCGCACTTCCCAGAAACTAAAAAAAATCACATTTTAAAGTCCGTCCCTGTCAACATGCAAGTAATGCCTCGAGGTACTCCTTGCCAATGCATGTTGAGCGAGTCACCGGGAAATATTCATCCTGCATATAGTTACATATAGATTTTACTTCTTACTTCACCAGCGCAACGTACCCCGGGTGTGGCACATAGAAAATATAGTCTGAATGCCTGCCTTACTGCTGGGGAACTTGCGCGGATTTTTGCATAGAAATATGTCTGTAAAGTAATAATGCAACAAGGTTTTTTGGTGTGCATGAATTTTGCGGTGAGTTAAACATTACTAAAGGCCAAGTCAAAGCATATATTTTAATTAAACCATTTAAAGGCATTTTTGAGTGTCAAGGAGCAGGTCAAATAGTCACAAAGTTGAAGCTAGTCCAATACGTAGGCAGGTCTCTAAGGAGAAGAACGAGCAAGAAACTATACAGACATTCTTTTCAATTAAGATCCAAAATCCTGGTTACATTATTCTTGTTGCTTCTATATTATGTGATAAAAAGCATTTTTACAAAAAAAGACAACCGCCTTCAAAAACTACAAAATAAAAAATAACTTTAGTATTGGAAGTCGGCGGCTTTGGTTTGTTTGTTGTTATGTAGGTATTGCCACCGACTTCCAATACTAAAGTTATTTTTTATTTTGTAGTTTTTGAAGGCGGTTGTCTTTTTTTGTAAAAGTGCTTTTTATTTTTTACTTTTTAGTGCTTATGTTTGAAATCTTTACAAAAAGCCCTTTCAAACAATACCTTACACGATATATTTAATTTTGGAAAGTAGTAGGAGGGTTGACCTTTGTAGTGAGTACAGGCGTGATATTATGTTGTGTGATGGCGTAAACAATGCTTAGATATGCTATAGCAACAATCGCGGTTAATCTGCTGTTATTTATTGAAGAGTACCCCCGATTTCTACAAGATCCCATCATCAGATATTGAAATGGTGGACAATGGGACCACACGGGGAGCACCAGCTTTCAAATAAAAAAAGAATCATGAAAATCGGTACACCCAGTCGCAAGTTAGGAGGTAACAAACATAAAAAAAAAATATAGTCGAATTGATAACCTCCTCCTTTTTTTGAAGTCGGTTAAAAACAATGAATGCAAATAGCAATACAAAAAAATAATAAAGATATAAACCGTGGCAGTCTAGTCTAAGACCCACTTGAACTACAAAGCACTAAACACATTTAGCTCTAAACTTACGTATATAAAACATCATTCTGTCTCAGTCAACTACAAACAGTTTAACAAGGACGCAGTTAGGTTCTAAATACTTTAAGAGCTAAATTCATTTAGTGATCCATGTTGCAAGTGCAAAAGACTGAATTTGTATGCAATTCGTGACTTTTGATTTTTGCACAAATTACGTCGTGATGGCCGAGTGGTTGAGGCGCCCGCCTCTCACGCACGAGGCCTTGGGTTCATAACAGGGCACGAGCAGGTACCAATGTGACTTTTTTTTTCATAAGTATTCTCTGCGTTTGTCTTGGACATCACTGACATCGGTGAAGAAAACATCGTGTGTAAACCTGGATTTATAAATATAAGTGCCTTCTCTGTATGGAAAGAAGCCTTTGCCCTGCAGTAGGACAATGCTAAGCCAATGATATAATTATTATTATAATATTATGAAGAATTGTGAAGTAGCCGAGACAATGACTAGCTATATAATTATAGCACAAAAAAGAACAAGGTCATTGCATTATGCACTGCGAAGCGTTAACTTAAAAGTAATTCGTAACAACTTTAATTAATGTATGGAATGTAGGTTACATACATAATGACTGTATGTGTAGCACATGTTTAGAATAATCTTGTTTATTTTTAACATACATCTTCTTTACAAGCTACTCCCCGCGACTTCGTCCGCGTAATTATGTACTTACGTACAGTCCACTTTTCAAATTTTAGGAGGTTCTCATGAAAGACATTAATAATCAATTAAAATTATGACAAAATAATTAATGAAAAACTTCTTGGTTTTTTAGTTGTTTATGTTTGATGGTATTTCAGAATACATCTCTTTCAAAAAACAGAATCACCCCGTTGCGTATGCGGTAGGCAGTGTCGCGCTACTATAAAGCCGCAATTATTTAAAGCTGACGCCGCGTGTCGCCACGCGTGGGTAAGCTATCGGTTACATACATTTAGTACTGGATTGATTACATTAGTCCCGTCCCGCGTGGCGTGGAGTAAGGGGTCATCCATAAATTACGTCACACGAATTTCATGATTTTTTGCCCCTCCCCCCGTCCTTGTCACAGATGGTCACATTTGTGAGACTCCCCCCTCCCTAGTGTGACGTCACATATTTTGCTTTACATTAATTAGAAATTATTGAATGAAAACAGCGGTTCCGAAATCAGTTTTATTTCCATTCAATTTTCAATAAAATTAACATCAAATCAAACAATTAACAAAACAGAAATCGAATAACTATGTTAATAAAAAAAAAATTGATTGAATTAATTGATTTGAACTTCATTTTTGGCGCATTGTTTTTGAGGACACTTATCTAATAATATCTTATAATAGATTTTGAAATGTGACGTCACGAAATTTAGGACCCCTTCCCCCCCTTGTCACACAATATCACACTTCGTTGACCCCCTCCCTCCCCCTTAACGTGTGACGTAATTTATGGATGGCCCCTAACCGACGAAACCGATAGCCTTCCCACGCGTGGCGACGCGCGGGGCTGGTTAAGTATAATCGCAGCTTACCACTGTGTGCGCGCGAGTTTATCGCCCAGCCTGCCTAAACCCAGTGGCAAGATGGCTAGGTCTATCTCGAAAATACTAAACCAACTAACATACTAAATAAAGCGTGTAAAAAAACACCTATTTATTTTATTATTGATTCGTTTTTTTATTTTGAATTTGACGAACATGCCTGCACCTGGTATTTAAGTACAAAATCGCTTGCTCGACTGTACTATAGCACGTATATTATTCATCTGTAATATCTACATCTTGACACGGACTAAAAAGCAGTAATGATTGATGATTATTCTTATACGGTTTTTGCATTAGGTTTATTAATAGCAGAGCCTTCACGCTTTTTTGGGTTAACTTTTTTCGATGGACTTACTTTCTGATAATATACAGCATGTAACAAAAACCCTGTCCGATCCTTAAGGGTAATATTCGGCATCGTACTGCGTACACGTATACGTAACCATTTAATGGATTTGAGATTATTATTTTTCCCCAGTGAAAAAAAAAGAAGAAAGAAGAAGTAACTAAATTAAAACAAAACATAAAAACTGATCAACGGCAACACTGATCTGACAGGGTTTTTGTTACATAGTGTATATCTATAAATAACCCTTTATTATGAAAGAAACAGAGACGAATTAATTATTGTTTGACGAATCAGCAGTACAGTATAACATAACATCACGCCTGTAATTCCGAAGGGTTAGGCAGAGGTGTACTAATTAGTACACCATTATTTCGCCAGTTATCTTAAAGTCCCATGTAATAGGGGGCGCGCCTATTGCCATCGACAGACAGGGCAGATTTTTTTTCAATTTTACTTTCGTTATATCGATACCTTTAGGCTCAAAGGGCGTATCCACCAAAACACGACTTTTCAGGAGAGCCAAAAAACACGACCCAAATTTTAAGAAAATCTATGTTTAGCGAACCAAAAATTAAGGCTATATCCACCATTTTTTTGCGAATATCGATGTTTTAAATATACCAATCGATAGAGGACGAAAAACTAAGTAAGACTGCATTAAAATCTCATTTTGGCCAAAATGGCGTTTACGTCCTTTGAGCCTAAAGGTATCGATATTTTAAAGCGGTTTGCGGTAAGGTTCAATGCGCCATGAAAAAACACCAATTTAAGCTAAGCCACTATAAACCAATACCTCCAATGGTCGCGGTTTTATGCCTAAAAGTCGCTAAAATGTTTTTGACAGATTAATTATGTGCTAAGTACTTTCTAAATTGTATCGAAAATTAATTAGGTACAGATAATTTATTGAACAATACCTAAAACTGACATTAATAAAATACTTGCTTGTCGTGGGTGGTGAGGTTTAAAAGCTTTTGCTCAATTGTAGTTTATGAACGAACGAACGGAGAGCGTTTTCAAAGATTAGGACGAGGTTTACTTACAAAGTATTTTAAACAATTTAGCTTTTAATTAAGAAATGTATTGTCTCTTAAAATACAAATTGTTTGTCATTTATTGAATACCCCGGCTTCGCACGGGTAGGTACCTAGTAGATACATAAACCTTTGTTGGAATGACGTCATCGTCATCGCTTTTACAGAACTGGGTCATTTTTATATCTGATATGCTTTTATGCAAGTACTTGACACAGGTAAGTACTGTTCTAGAGAAAAATAAATAAACGCCTGATCTGTCAACAACCAATAAAGCGGAAAAATCCCAATTCAAATTCAACCAAATCTCTCTAAACAAACTGACAAACTCAGTGAAACAATTTATTTATAAAAATGTTTGCTGTGAAATTCCCGATCAAAACGGACAGTTAGATAAAACAGTTAACTGTCGTTTTTCTTTGTTTTGTTAACTTCTGGCCAATTGCGCGCCCGTGGACGTCGATATCACATATTGTGGGATAGGGCTGTCGCAACGTCCAAAGTTTTTCGCCGAAACTATAATGTTTCGTTCCTACTTTTTCGTATTTATTTTTTTTGTTTATGACGTTATTCAAACGTAGTTTTGTATTTTTTTTTTATCTTAGTTTAAAAAAATCTTAGTTTGTTTGTAGAATCGTAATTTTTAATTTTGTATTTAATTGTATTTGTATTTAATTTTAATTTTGAATGGATTTTATTTATTTATTATTTATTTATTTTGAATTTTAAATGTATGGATTATTTTATCTGAATTAAATGAATTATTATTATTAAAATAATATATATTATATAAGAACCAATAACAGACTTGCTCTAAAACACATAACATCACGCAGTGTGTATCCAATAGTACACCCACATGTTTTTTTAGTCCCATATTATAGGGGGCGAGCCTATTACCATCAACCGGGCACAAATCCAAACTCCGAGGTTGCTACCGAGAAATTCGTAATGGAAAAACCCAATAACACTTTGCATGACATGGAAATCCAACCCAAGACCTCACGGTTAGCAGTCACGCTTTGCAACCACTAGACAAGCAAGGCAAAAAAGGGGTTTTTGCTCTAAAAAAGAAAGAAAATGGGGAATACCTACAGAGATTTAAAGATTTTCTTAACACAATTTGCTAATTGCTAAAGTTAAACGAATGAAACGAACTCCGACAAAAACTAATTGTTTTAGCCCATTCTTTTCATTTACATTCCAAGAAGCTCGTTAATCTTGGAACAAGATAGTTTCAGAGACTTAAATAATGTTTAATCCTTTTTTTTAAGTACCTACAATCAAGGAGTATAGTGCAATAACAGTGAAGTATATTATTTTAAAGTGCGAATGCTGAGCACGATGGCTTGAGTGCGATTCCCGAGTTGGGCAAAGTGTTATTGGGTTTTTCTATCAGGAATTTCTCAGTAGCAGCCTCGGAGTCTGACTCTGTGCCCTGTTGATGGCAATAGGCTCGCCCCTTATACCTGACCTAAACATCACCTCTGCCTAACCCTTCGAGAAACACCTCACCTTCGGGGATTTCAGGCGTAATGTTATGTTTTGTATTTTTTTTTGTTTGTTACTCACATTAACAGATAATGTAGAGCGTGTTATTTTATGCCTTAAAGGTACTTTCAAATATCATAACTATGTATGTACGTATTAAGTACATTAATGTGCAAATATATGCCATCTTGTTGTGATTGTGATCTTAATAAATTGTTTCACGTGTTATCAGAACATATTTTCTAAAAGAAAAAGAATTGCGAATCTACGTTCTGCCTTTTTAACTTTTTGATTATTAAGATTTTGGAATAGAAAATAAATCTAATTTTAATCATAAGTTGCTTTAACATTTTTCTTAATAGTTTATAAATAAAGTTTTCCTTTTCGTGTTTCGAAAAAAACGAAATTGATGAATTTATTAGTTCGTTGCATTTCAATACCAATTGCAGTGTTTTCGTTAAAAGGATTACTTACATTGATTTCCGTTACTAATAACAAACAAGTAAAAACTCTCAGCACACCCCTATTATCAGCCGAAATTAGATCACACAAAAAACATGAAAAAAAAAACAACTAGCATTGGACGTTCCGAACGACTCGCTCTAGACGATTAGAGTTCCGTAACTAACAATTAAAATATACTTATAAAATAATTATAAAGATGGTTTGCTATTTTTATTTTAGAACATGGAGCGAGCAATTCTTTATTTGAATTTGGTTTAAGTGGAAACGCAGATGGTCTCAATTTCAAAGTTTCTCCATACAAACGCTCTCGTCGATTTTCTTTCTGGTTGATGACTTTAAAGCAATGATAAGTAAATATCAACTATTTCTATGCCCCAATGTTTCCCTTTTGAATTATAATTTATTTTTAAAGCACTATAGACCCCACAAAAAATGCTCAAAATTGCCCATTTATACTACTTTAAACGAAAACTATTACGGAGAAAAAAACAGAGCCACACTCACTCGGCCACAGAATTTATCATTCTTATTCATATATTAGAGAAGGAAATAGGCGAGAGGTAACCCCATCTATTGACTTTTTAGTTCGCCTATTCAGTCAGATCTACAGTTGTCCTTTTCACACGCCAAGGCTCTCAGAGCGACAGCGACAGTTCCCTCTAATTTGTTAAAACATTTCCGCGCCCGCATTTCCACTTAATCATAGCTGGAAAACCTCTTCAAATTAAGGCTAAGTTCTCACATTTGATGCGTGGCGATGCCGCTCTGCTGAGCGCGGGTAAGGTTGAAGCTTATTATTAACCTTGTTACTGTGATAAACCTTATCGTGTTGATACACCGAATAGATTTAATGCGTGTCACGCGCTGAAAGTGTCTGACATTGCTGTACGGTTTATTTTGAACGCATGATCTATAAGTACATGGTCTAGTAGGATACCATAGAGTTAAAAGAGTAGAGGTTCTTATAGGAAACCTAATTAATTGCTCTTAACTTCTTTCATGTTTTTTTTAATCGAATTATTTTATATTCACCTTCATTGTTTTCACGTATAAAAACAACAAGAGTATAACCAGGATTTTATAAAAACCTAATTAAAAAGAGTGTCCGTGGTCTCTTGCTCGTTTTTCTTCATAGAGGATTACCTACGTTTTGAAACTAGCAACTAGCTTCAACTTTCTGACCAATTGACCGACTCCTTGATAATTCAGAAGTGCCTGCAATAGGTCTTATTGACATAATGCTTCGACTTTGAATTTATTTTATGTCTTTTTCAACTGCAATAGCTCCTTACCTGTTTTCTTAATAAATTCCTGGATAAGTCACTCGTTAAGCAACTGTAAGAAATCTCCCAGAGATGTGAATCTGTGTTTACGAGCTCGATCTCAGCATATTACAAATGATGCTTTATGTAACCTGTTTATACTCCGTAGCAGCAACGATAAACCACGTATCATACAACAACGTGACACGATGTTAGCTTAGCGTAACAAAGCTTAGCAAACTGTGCATCAAAGTGATTGTCATCTCAACTAATCTAAGAGCATGTTCTCCTCAAAGTCATGTCCAACAGAGAGAACATTGTGCATTCAGTGTGGCGTGTGTCTACACGTTGTTTGTTTACACAGTGTAAATAGTGAATAACCCTTGAACAGCGACGGAACAACTTAGGCATAAGATCGCAATTTGCAAGTCAAAGGAGCGCTGTGTACTGATTTAATAATATTAGTCCGTAACTAAAACAAATATTGTACATTTTTCGAGTAGTTTTATATAAATTTTAGAAAATGAGGTCTAGAATATAATAATACAAATAATTATGGTCCCCTGCAGAGCAAAGGCATCTTCTCATACAAAGAAGACACGACAAAGCGGATTAGCGATTTAAGACTTATATTAATTACAAGTCAAGTTTACTCACAATGTTTTTTACCAATGTGATATAAAAGGTAATCTTGGAAAGTACGAATATAAATTGAAAACGTCATGCTGCTAATTGCCCGGTATCGAACCCGCAAGCTCATGCATGTGAGGCGAGCGCTAAAACGACTGGATTAAAATACACCATTAAATTAATAACCAATCGATATCCGCCTTTCAGAATTAATAATTTGACAACTTCATAACACATTAGACTATCGAATCTTGACTACTATCACAAGTCAATATCTCGATATTGACTTGTGGTAGTACTGGGACAATAGTTTGTTCTCGAACAAACTATTGTCCCAGTGTCCTCCTCACAACACTGAAAACGTCATGCTGCTAATTGCCCGGTATCGAACCCGCAAGCTCATGCATGTGAGGCGAGCGCTAAAACCACTGAATTAAAATACACCATTAAATTAATAACCAATCGATATCCGCCTTTCAGAATTAATAATTTGACAACTTCATAACACATTAGACTATCGAATCTTGACTACTATCACAAGTCAATATCTCGATATTGACTTGTGGTAGTACTGGGACAATAGTTTGTTCTCGAACAAACTATTGTCCCAGTGTCCTCCTCACAACACTAAATCCAAAAATGTCGAAAAAGTTATGAATTGCGCAACGGATTTAATTGGAACGCTGACCTCTATAAGCATACAAGCTTACATATTGCGGACAGCATTTTTTCCCTAAGCTGATCCCTAAACTTTTTTAATTAACTGCTCTTAAACTTTCGTGTCTGGAAGGTTATAACGTTATCATAGGACCCTAAGACCAGTAATTAAGTACGGCTTAGTTTGATGTCTTATCTCTGTCAAACTCAACAGGGATTAGATAATTACACTGTCAATCTGGTTGTGATAACTTGAAAGCTTCGACATATGCGTTATGTTTATGTTAGAGAGGAAGTACTTACGTATATGTTAAACATACGAGGTGTAAAAAGATCCATTATATGTATAGCCATTAATTACGCATAGGCACTGACCATTAAACTAAGTGTCGTTTAAGAAAAATTTTGATAAAACATTTAAGACTGATTTACGTGAAATAATTGAACTTTTACGTACAATATCTACACTATATAGGTACAAGGAAATTCCTTTCCAAAACAAAAAAAAAACAAAAATATGGGAAAGACGTGTAACTTTCGCCTTTTTACACTCTTAATGCTCAAACGTAGAACCGCTAGAGAAGTCTTGATAAAAAAACGCATTTCTATTCGCATACTGCAGTATGGCAACCTTGCCAGTTGCTAAATGTTGGGCTATGCTTTTTTCTTCATAATGTTTGACATTGTAATATTATTCATTCAATCACTCTCAATTTATCGTCCTTTCGAGTATGCCTTAATTTATTCAGATAAACCTCATCTCAATGAACAAAAGCATAATCAATAAGCCGACGAATATGAAATAAGAAGTGACACCTACAAACAAAACGTAGGTAAGACTTGTGTTGCGGATTTTGATCGAAAGAGTCACCGCGGCCTTGGAACGCAAAGGGCATTAGGAGGAACAAGGATCGGTTTTACTCAGTAAGAGTCTGGCACTCCTTTCCGCTCTGCCCAGAGCGGAAGAAGTCATTTGATGACTTCCCATTATTAAAAAAAAAGGTAAGACTTGTAAATAACAATTCGCCCAGAAAACTACGGAACCAAGCACCATGTTTACATTAGTCTTTTTCTTATTTTCCCGACCTCACTAAGGCATCTGCTTTGAATCACTTTCACTGCGACATGCTTGCTTGTGTTAAGCTTTTCACTTTTACCTTCTACCAAACCTTCATCTATTTTAATTTAAAGTGGAAGGTAATTTAAATTATTTTCTGATAACTGGTAGACAGATTTATGTTAAAAGCATTTGTATTTATTTTTTTATCAAATGCATCGCGGTCTTTCTACCGGTTGCGGAGATTGCGGTCGCTATTCACCCTGTTTTTAGTTTCAGTGTGGCTTCAGTTTAAGCAAAGAAAGATATAAGTAGAAGACAAAGTAAGGTTTAAAAAAAAAACTTACAGAATTAAAAACTTGATTGAAATGAGTGTCAGTGGAGTTCCTTGCCCGTTCTCGGACAGCGAGTTTTAAATGTCAGAATATCCTTGACAATTCAAGTGTCCGTAAATTATTAATGAAATAAATGCTTTGACTGCGACTTTGCAGATGGCTTCTGCTTAATATCAACTTTTATAATAACCATTGACCTATCGTGATAGGTTTGAAGCCAGACTTTTCATATTATAAAAGGGGATACCTACATTCGGAAAACTATATCTTAGATAAACCAATCTCCATAATAAACACAGATCAGCATCAAAACCCACAAGCCGTAGACGATATGCCACGGTCCAATGACCACGGTATAACATAAAAATAAATTTGAATTTAAACCGAGTCCCTTCACTTCAAAGTGTAGGATTCCATTACTGAGCTCATCGCAAATGTATTGCATATTGAATGGTGTTGATGTGATGGATCCTTCAACTTACTGCGGAAATAGGGAAATTGTTTGATATAAGTATTCGAAGTTTGGGTCAAAGTCAAAGTCAAATATTTATACCAAGAAAAAATAATTCAATCTTGTTGTCTCGTCCAAAAGGCAGGATCGAATGGGCAAGAAACTCCATACTTACGCTTTTACAATAAACGTGGGGAGAACGGATATTTTCAAGTTTTTTAAAAAGGGAAGGTTTATTTTCGTATATAACTTTTTTGGAGAGCAAAGTTTAAGTCCTGTGGCATATTTTTTATTGTGCGCGGTGGAAATCCTGTGGATTTCCTCCGTCGTGGGGGTGACGGAGAGACTCTTACCGGCTAAAACCACCGCGGTGTTCCACCTTTGCCTATTGCCAGGGTTGGTGCCTACACCGATCCAGTGCCTACATAGTAACAATAAAAGCAGGGTCTTTTTTTAAGACTTTATGTGACAGTCACGTGAAACAACACACAAACCATAGGTAGTGCATGCCTTGTGGTGTTTGTATGAGACAAATAGGAAAATTTTAGGTCAGGTGCGAATATTCCTGAAATTATTGAAAAAATGTTAAGCTCCTAAACTTTAAATAATCACAGTACATATAATATTTATGTAGATGTTTGGGAGCATTTATGGAAAGAGGTTTACAAAATTTTCCGTTTGACGTCATTTCATGGGCCACGCTGTAAATAATGGATACATAATATGCTTCAGGAGTAAAAGCACATGTTCTCAATAAAATGTGGCGTGTCTAATGACCTGAATACGAAGATAAAGGTGACGTCAATATGTCATGTTTGGTAAAATAACTTTGAAATTTCACGAGAATTTCGGATGGATATTGATTTTACTGAAACAACTTTTGAATAAAATTTTCTTGACAACCATTTTTTCTATATTATTATTTTTGACAGTCGTTACGAGTAGTCAAAGCTTGAAAGACTGACAACCAGTCTTATAAAACAAGAATATTGTTACTAGGATTTTGTGAAAACCTATTTGAAAATTGTTTGTTTGTTTGTCCTACCTACGTTTTAGAACTAGCAACTATCTTCAACCTTCTGACTAACTGACCGACTCCTTGACAATTCAAAAGTGCCTGCAAATGGTGAAATTGAAATGAATGCTTTGATTTTGACCAAAGGGTATCGTGTTACCCAGTAATTATGTTGTGGAGGTCAGATAGGCAGTTGCTCCATGTAAAATACTGGTATGTAGATTGTAGTTAGACTGGAAACCGACCCCAATATAGTTGGAGAACGGCTAAGCCAATATGATTATATTATCATAGAATAGTCTTCAAATACTTGTCTGTAATTGAAGGTAACACAGTATGCCAAAATCAGAGAATGTTCACAGAGCTACAACACGCAACGCAACGCAAGAGCAACAAGACAGTGACTCATTTTTACACATGTATTTTAATACTTTAATTTTAAACAATCCACTAAAATACAAGCTAAATGTCCTATTTATCATCCGCAGTCGGTAGAAGCTCAGTCGCTGCATAATGTTATTCCTCAAAGTACATAGTGAGACTAGGCCAGCAATTCTCTAACTTTGTGTCATACTCATGACCCACTGGGAGGTCCCAAGCAAAAATTTGAAAATAACAAGACAATGACAAAAATTAGGAAACAAACTCATCCTTCCCATTGAAATAGCACTCTTTGTATTTGATTAAGTAGGTATTAAACTGACTGTAACAGACTTTTTTATTTTCATTTGAACATCCCTATTAAAGCGTATACAGTGAAAACGTACATTGTAATTGTAACGAAGACTTATACCATGTACTCAGTAAATCATTGTAGAACCTCCAGCATTAATATTTTCGTCAGTTAATAAAAAAAATAGCTCATAGATACATTTCGACCGTGTAGGTGATGCACTTTTAAATAGAACAGCTGATTGCTTATTTAAAAACCGACCAAAAAAATGAATGCGTTATTTTATTTTATTTTTTTTTAATTTGGTTTACCAACAATTGTTTACACTGGTTATGTCTAGAATCATTAACTGAATCCATAGTAAGTCTTCATAACGATGTCCTCTCCACCGATTAGGTATGCTCCTTTTTTCTTGAAAACAGCTGAGAAGCTAGTTCTGAATTTAAAAGTTTTTGTCACAAGGGTCACAGTCCAGTTAAACTTTGGGAACCGCTTTTGTAGACTATGTCGAGGTTCGCTCCAAGCGACATTAATACCAAAGCACCTAATGCCAGACGTACGAGTCGTCATGTATTATTACTTGAAAACTGCAATGAGTTCTGACGACAGGTGGTACATCGCCGTAGGTGGACATTAAACTTGATTCAATAATGAAACTCTTAGCTTACTTAAATTATTATCTACGATTAATCAAGCTGAATATAACAAAAGCAAATAAAACATATGAAATTTCGAAACTCAGAACTTGACTCACGAGAACAAAGTTGCGTGCAGAAGCTAGTTTGTTTAAAATTCCTTTGTAATGTTTCTAAAAAATTTCAATCAAATAAAACACTCATTTTAAAAATTGTACGATTATTGTCAACAAAAACATGTTGGGAAAATGTTCCAAAAAAATATCAAGCCCACCAAAAAATGCGCTTCCTAAGGAAGGTGATTACGGGATTATCTGCCAAGATCATTAGTTATGGTGGATTTTAGCCGGGCCTTTCTTCAGCCACAGACATCTGTCTACCCAGACATACGTAGGTACCATAAGAGAAATAGGTGTATTGATCAATCCCCTTATTTGTATGTTTGTTTAAATTAAGTGACTGCCTCGTTGGTCTAGTGGTTAGTGACCCTGACTGCAAAGCCGGAGGTAGTGGGTTCGATTCCCATCCAGGACAAACTTTGTGTGATGAGCATAATTGTTGGTTCTGTGTCTGGGTGTAATTTATCTATAATATGTATGTATTTATAAATTATATAAGTATGTATATCAGTTGTCTGGTTACCATAACACAAGCTCTGCTTAGCTTGGGATCAGATGGCCGTGTGTGAGTTGTCCCAAGATATTATTATTATTCTCATTTATTAAATTGTATATACATATAAATTACATTTTTAAATATTAATATAAAAATACAAACATTTAAAAATATAAAAAATAGTAGCCCACCGGAGGCGGAAACAGGGTCCAAGCCACCGGCGGTCAGGGCTCCAAAGAGAGGAACCTCCTAACTATGCGGGCCGTGTCCAGAAGTACTGCTTTCTGGATCAAGCCCTTGATCCAGCCACCTAACGAGAGCCTCCTTAGATGTTGGTCGAGGCTCTTGGCTATTAAGCCATTGGCTGTGACGACTATCGGCACAATGATCGCTGAGTCCACCTCCCACATGTCGACAACCTCGCGGGCCAAGTCAAGATACTTGATTTGCTTGTCTTTCTCGACCTTCACGAGGTTCACGTCATGCGGGACTGCTATGTCAACAATCATTGCGCGCCTCTCTAAGCGATCCACCACCACTATATCAGGCTTATTAGCCACAATATTCCTGTCAGTGATGATGGATCGATCCCAGTACAGTGTGACACTGCCATTTTCGAGAACTGGGTCGGGCACATACCTGTAATACTGTACTTCCGATTCCACGAGGCCGTATTTTAGAGCAAGTTGCTGATGTATAATCCTGGCTACTAGATTGTGTCTATGCAAGTACTCTTCGTTAGCTAGACGAGAACACCCAGAGATAATATGACGGATTGATTCACCCGGCCGGTGGCATGCCCGACAGATGTCAACCGTGCCATCCTTCACAATAAATCTCCGGTAGTTATTCGTCATAATAACTTCGTCCATAATTGCACAGACAAAACCTTCGGTTTCTCCAAATAGGTCACCGAATCGAAGCCAGGATACGGACGCTAAGAAATCTACATCAGGCCCATGCTGGGCCCGAAAAAAGCGTCCGTGGAGCTCCTTACTCTGCCATACCTCCTCGCGATCTTTAGTCTCAAGCACTACAGGTTTGCGCCAGTTCTCTTTAGCCAAGGAGAGCGGGGTGAGGCCCTTATCCACCGAAACCACATCCCGGTGCATCCCCACGTCGGCTTCTAGGAAATATTCCCTGAGACTGCATATCTCACGGTTGTGGAGAGTCTTAGCATTTAAAAAGCCACGACCTCCACACTTCCGCGGGATATACAGTCTCATCACCGATGACCGTGGGTGATGCATCCGATATGCCGTCAGTAGTTTACGGACCCTCCCATCCAGGGCGTCAAGTTCCGTTTGAGTCCATTTGAGTATGCCGAAAGAGTACATCAAAACCGGCATGACCCACCCGTTGAAGGCGCGCACCTTATTTCCACCTGACAAGAGACTATTAAATACTTTTTTCAGGCGGCCAAAGAAGCGCTCCTTCAACGATTGTTTCATGTCAACAGCATTGATGCCCAACGCTTCCGACATACCCAAATACTTATAGGTCTCGGTTGAAGAAAGGGATCTAAGGTTTATGGAATCCGAGAGTTGAACTCCCTCGGATTCCACAATCCCCCCTCGCTTGACATGCATGACCGCACATTTGTCCACACCAAATTCCATCCTGATGGCGCTACTAAAGGTTTCTGTTACCTTTAATAGCTCCATCAGTTGCAATTTGTTGGGGGCAAAGAGTTTAAGGTCATCCATGTAAAGAAGGTGAGATATTACCTGGCCACCTCTCTTCAATCGAAAGCCCAGACCTGAATCCTCCAGCAGTGTGCTTAGGGGATTCAAGGCTAAGCAGAACCAAAGCGGACTCAAACTATCACCCTGAAATATACCTCGCTCAATCCTTATAGGTTCGCTATTCCGCTGGACATGTCGACACCCTGGATAGCGAAGAACCGTCCTCCACTGCCCCATACACGATGTCAGGAAGGTGCGTAGAGTTGCATCAATCTTATACAACTCTAGCACCCTCATGAGCCACGTATGTGGCACGGAGTCATAGGCCTTCTTGTAGTCTATCCAGCATGTCGACAAATCCTTACGGGATCGACGAACCTGTTGGCTGATGGCCATGTCAATCAGGAGCAGCTCCTTGGTACCACGGGACCCATTCCTACATCCATTTTGAGAGGGAGACATGATATTATTAGTGTCTATATGATTGTTAATTTTAGTTCTCAAAATGGATGTAAGAATCTTATAGACCGTCGGCAAACATGTGATCGGTCTATAATTTTTGGGTTCCGCAGTATTACCAGATTTATGGAGCAGGTGGGTTATTCCTGTCGTTAAGAACTGGGGTAGCGATCCTGATTCTAAAGCTGACTGGAACCGGGACGCCAAGCAAACGTGCGAACTTCTGAACCATTTGATCCAGAAGTTATGCAGCCCGTCCGGCCCTGGAGATTTCCAATTAGGCAATGAACGGACCGCACGAGCTACATCTTGGGGGCTGATGGTAATTGCCCCCATTTCCGGTATTGAATCGCACGTTCGCTCGACTTCCCGGGTCCAATCATCTTCGGTGTGACTGACAGGCACCGACCAGATGCTGCGCCAAAACGAACACATGGCGTCATCATCCGGCAGGCGCGTATCAGACACACCTTGAATCGGTCGCTCCCAAGCCCTGTAAACCCACCTTTCATCACTTTGGAATGTGCGATTCTGAGTGTATCGTTCCACTCTCCGCTTATACCTACGGATACGGTTTGCCCATGCATACACCTTCTGCTTCAGAAAGTCGATGCGCTCTGTGACCTGGGACATATAGTCTTGAGGACTGACATCAGTCCCCAAGAATGCCCGTCTCACAAAGCGCATCACTCTTGGGCGAGTATTGCCCTCCCTGAAGCAGATAAGTTTGCCAATGAGTACTCTGGCCCCCCTAATACGCCGTTCAATCCTGCACTGCCACGCTGGTACGGTAGGTTTTGGTCGTGTAGCTCTGTCATCATTAGGAAATTTGACGTGAGCTACACGACATGCCGCAACAGCCGCACAGTACAGAATCGAATGCGCATCAGCGAGGTCTCCACAGTCATCAAAATAATTTGATAACTGTGAATCCAAAGCACACACTAGCGCCCTATTCTTGTTATGCATGGGCAAACGAGGTATGCGTGGTCTGTGCTCAAGCGGCATGAGTCTATAATCCCGAATCGCACCCTCCAAAGCACTCCTAATTTCCTCACTGCACTGGGTACTTACATGAGCATCCATGTCACTATTCTCCCCATCATCATGTCTGGGTGTTGCAGTGGATTGTGGAAGTGCCACATCCACAGACTGTGACGGAGGAGCAATGACATGGCTCCTCTGTATCTCAGATCGAAGGCGATCAAGTACACTGTCATCCAACATATGATTACGCAAGATGACCCGCACCTGATCCGACAGTCGTTGCGCCGAAACGTTGACAGCTGGCTCAAGCACCTGAAACAGAGAGAGCATCCGACCACGGTACGCAGTCAGGTTACTTCCCCCCTCTGTAGCCCCAAAGTATGAGCGCATGACGTTTTCATTAATAGACTGTGTCCATCTCATGCGCTGCACACTTCCACCGGGAGCGGGGACCCTATCAGAGGCCGGTGGGCCTCGGCGTCCCAAACCATCCGGCGGCCGGCGTCCTCCCCGCCGACGAACAGGTGGTGGCGTCGAAGGCGGAGAGAAATACTCGTCACTCGAGCTCGACGCAACTGCCGAGGCCGGTGTCACAGCACTCACGGTGGGGCTGGATTCCGGCGGCGGCGAGGCGGAGCTGAGCGACGAGTCCGGAGGTGGTAGGCGTGCACGAACTCTAGCTGATCTTGTTATCATCTATCGTTATTTCATCGGTTAGGTTTAGATTATATTATTGTGTTTTCTCCTCCAAGTGACATATGTCATGTCATTGTAGCACATTTTTGATTAATTTATATCTACCTATTACTTATAGGTTTTACTCGTTTTTGAAATTATTTAACACAATAAAAACTGTACTTTAAAATAATGGTGTAGTATATCAAAAACTGTTCAATATTATATTATTAAAATAGAAGATGGAATGGGAAAGAAAAACACGATATTTGACGTTTAGAGTTGCCAGTTGCTTTATTATTATTATTATTAATTAAACCGATTAGGAAAAATCTTTTGAAATTTTACTTGTTATATATTTTAAATTCTATTTACATTTATTCTTTTGTATAATTGCTAGATTTATGACGAATGGTATAGGTTTAATAACACGCCTATATATATACGTCCCATGAGATGAAAGCAGTACGGAGCAACCAAAGTCGTAACTTGCACAGGTGAAAAAAACCACACACGGTCGCAAGAAGCAGCCAGTAATATTAAGATGAAGAGTGTTTATGTGAATCTTAGTGAATGTGCTAATCGCCACAACTCCCATTCCGATTTTGTAAATACGTTCGCTTAGAGGAAGCTACGTTATCCCTGAGTGCTATTATTGATACAGGCAAATTCATTACGAAAAAAATATAAAGATCCGTAAGAAAATTCGTAGACGTAGTCGCGGGCAAAGGCTATAGGTACTTAAAACATTCCCTCTTGGCCTTTTTTGATACAATTACACGATCCTCAGGCAATTACGTCTTAGGAGCTATTGCGGTAATACCAAGTGAAAACCGCAAAGTTAGTTTCAAAGATACCGCTAATCCGATTATAAATACTCGGAATAGAATTAACAAGAACGTAAGGACGGATCACTGTAATTATGTCTTCGGGTTTCGATGCCCTGAATCACTTTTGATTTAATTAATCGTTGTTTTTATACGCTGCGTTACGATTTTTCGAGGGCACGACTCTTGTCTTGTCCTGGGTATTTATGTTTAACAGCCATGAAAGGCTAAAAATGGGAATAGCATATTTTAATCATGCTTATACCAAAGTTTTCGTAAATATGTTCAGTATGAAAAATGTCAAGCTTATAAAGCTTTGGTGATTGATTGACTAAATCAATGTAAAAGTCAAATAATTTAATTTAATTTGACCATTAAAAGGGACTTTTGAACGTTATACAAGAAAAAAGAAGTGAATCTAGTTGCTAATTCCAAAAGGTAGTATCGTATGGAAAAGAATAGAGAAACTAGTAGGTTTCTCGCAAGGATTAATAATAAAATAAAAAATAATAATAATAATAAAATTAATCATTGTGTCCTCTTCCCAAAAGATCAGACTATTAGATCACTCCTTCCTACTTATTTACGTGAAGGCATATTACGTATAAATTAAGTATTGGTCGTACCGACTAAAATATCCGCCCACGACAAATCGGATCGCAAGATATAAAAGATACATAACAAAGTTAATAGAATATCTGAGTAGAACCACAAGAATGTCTCCCAGGACTCGAATCGATGAAACATCGTTAATATCTGATAGACTTTATAATCGTAAACCTTTGATGTAAGTACTTGTCTATAGCCATTTGAAAATTGAATCAGTTCATTTAAAGCTTACACAGCTTTTAGCTTGTATATTGTGGCCTGCAGTGAATGAGGCTTGTGGTATTGAGTTGTTGGTGGGTAGGTGATTGTATGTGAAACGTAGTTCTGGTTTTATTTATAGGTATATCCATTTATACGTACATTTATATCAAAATATTCAGGCAGATTCAAGAAGAAGCTTAAAATCAAATAAAGGATAATATGGTTTTTTTATATGGGCATATTTGTTTTAGCTGCAATCTAGCTTAACAATAGGTATATTTGTGCCAAATTTCAGCTAATTTAGTTCAGCCGTTTACGCGTGAAAGGATAACAAACAAACATCCATCCATCTACCCCCTCGCCTATCCCCTACTATTCGTCGACCATTCACGTAGGATAGGATAAGAAATAAGATTAGAAAAAGTAAATCAAGTCTTTCTATTCTGTACTTTGGACTCTCCAGTTGGTACTGAAACCCCGTTAAGGTCACGACAACACCCAATTCAAAATAAGTACAGAGTGACTCGGGGTACTTTCGTACGTCCGATGTATTGTAGCTGGCCTTCTCAGAAGTCCAGAATTATCTTAGCCAATATCAAAGAAGAAGAGGTAGTGTTGTATCTCATTAATTTGATAGCACTCTTCCCTAAGAATTTTTGCCACTTCGATGTTTTCCACTGTGAAGGGAATAAATAAATGCCGGCAAAACTATCCACATGGTACCCTCTCGGACGAAGGGCTCAATGCAACGACACGTAGTACACGTCCTCTGTAGACGTGACCAATGCTGGGTCTTTTGAAATAGTTTGCTGGTCAATAAGTTGGCACTATAAAAGACACGAAAGTTACAAGTTATTCTAATCATTGCGATCATTTTTTTATTCTAGACCACATCTAACCTTTTGTATTAGGGCATGCAAAACCGGAAAGTCATCAAAACCGGTTTTGAACATCGTTTTTTTGGGACCAAAACCGAAAACCGGAGCTAGGTCCGGTTTTAGCAAAAAAAATCGAATGTAGTATAATTTAAAAAGAAACACCATTTTTTTAATACCCACTAAGTCTACAAATAAAACAAATTGTATGATACATTTCTTTTTAATCCAAACCATAATAATTGTACAGATAACAATGAACTTATTAATTTTATAATATTATAAAGATACTACCTCAATTACTGGAAAATGAACCGAAGATGGTGTTATTTGCAGATGACACTTCATTGATTTTTAAAATAGACAGGCGGTCACAAAATCTTGACGATGTGAATAACTCTATTCTTCAGGTCCAAAATTGGTTTACAGTTAATAATTTAGTATTAAATGAAAAAAAAACTAAATGTATTAGATTCAGTTTACCAAACGTTAGAAATAGCGAATGTGATATAATATTGAATGGAGAAAAACTGGAATTTATTAATCAAACGGTTTTCCTAGGAATCACGCTAGACGACAAATTACAATGGAGACCCCATATAACATCTATTGCGGGACGGTTAAGTTCAGCAGCTTATGCTGTTAGAAAGATTAGACAGTTGACAGATGTAGAAACTGCGCGATTAGTCTATTTCAGCTACTTTCATAGCATTATGTCTTATGGCATTTTATTATGGGGTCGGGCAGCTGATATTGAAACCATTTTTATTTTACAGAAGAGAGCTGTCAGAGCCATTTACAATCTACCTCGTCGCGAATCTCTTAGGGAACTATTTAAAACGATTAATATTATGACAGTGCCTTGCCAATATATTTATGAAAATATTATGTATGTGAGAAAAAATCTAAAACTTTTTAAGAAAATATGTGATAGACATAATATTAATACCAGAAATAAAGATAAAATAGCTCAACCATATTTTAGATTGTCTAAAGTAAATACATCTTTTATAGGGTACTGTGTGAAATGTTACAACAAAATACCTTCTGATATATTAAAATTAAATGAAAGAAAATTTAAGACACATATTAAAAGTACACTTTGCAACCAAGCATATTACAAATTAGAAGATTATATTCAAGATAAGAATGCTTGGAAACATGCTGGTCCTGCTCCATAGGACAATTTTACTATTAATTCTAGACAAAATCAAGCTTGTTAATACATATTATTATTATTATATTTTTTTTTTGACATTTAGTATATTTTATTTTCTATTTGGTTTTTTTTTTACTTTGGGATTGCGCAGGCTCACACACTGTGAAAGTGGTCGTCTACAGTTCCAATATTTGTTAACATGTGAACACTATGTAACTTTAAATATATTTTTACCGTAAATTCTTAATTTGTAATATAAATTCCTTTAGTAGTTTTTATATAAGGTACATTGCGTTCACATGTAATTACGCATGACTCTGTATACAAATAATAATATTGTAAAACATTGATTTTAAAAGAGTACGTATGGAGTTTCTTGCCCATTCTTCTCCATACAAAACTACCTTTTGGAAGGGGCAACTAGATTCAATTCTATTTTTTTCTTGTAATGACGTTCAAAAGTGCCTTATAATGGCCTAATTGAAATAAATGATTTGACTTTGACTTTGATTAATTAACTGAGATCAAATCAACAACAAGTAAGTTTTTGGTATCTTTGGTACCTATTAAGTCTGCTATCAAAAATAATATATATTAAACATAGAAAACACAATCAGCATCTTCAAAAATTAAACACAGCCACCCACAATTACCAAAAACTACTGCAACAACGCAGGCGCAGCGCAGGCTGGCGGGTTACGGGTGCGGGGGTAGTGGAGGGAGGCGTGTAAGTGGGTGGATGCAGGCTGTGTTCGGTTCGGATACATTTGATGCCTCAAAATTAATTATTTTTTGAGAGTGTTCGAAAAAAATGTTGATAAAAATCAAAATGTTAATTGTTACTCAATAATAGGAAAACCGGAGCCGAGCTCCGGTTTTGGCTCTCAAAACCGGTTTTCAAAAATCGATAAATTTTGGCCGATTTCCGGTTTTGCGCAAAACCGGAAAACCGGTTTTGCATGCCCTATTTTGTATACGGAGATATTGAAGGTCTACAAAAACTACTTTAAATATTCTAACAGTGTTATATATTTTTTAAATCTACTTGTCAAATTCTAGACGATAAACATAGACACGACCAGATTCATTAAAAGAAAAAATTGAGGCTGGTATTAATTTAAGTTTTAAAGGACAATGTCAATTTATTTACACTTAAACATAAAACCTTAAAGTAAATGTAAAATATGTACAATTTATAAAAAAAAAGGCAGAAAGGAGACCTCATAGGGCATCAAAAAATTCGTCCGCGTCGCTGTCAATGGGGCAAGTGCCCAAAAGGCTGACAGCATTGCCACGTTGTATAGCAATACTGATTCTTTGGCCTAAGAAAAGGCCAGCCCTCTGGTTACATTTACTTTAAGGTTTTATGTTTAAGTGTAAATAAATTGACATTGTCCTTTAAAACTTAAATATTCTAACTAAACTTTAAATACGCACGACCTCTGTACTGTAACATGCACCCATAAGCACAATAATTTGCGTGTGTTACCTACATTGCATGGTAGCATAAACAGTGATTCTTCACACCAAAAAAAGTCGTTATCCAGCTTTTTATTTTTGCTTAGTGAATTATTTACAAAGACAGCCAATTTTTTTTATCATTCCAACACTATTTTTACTGTTGTTTAAGTGTAACCTCACGTACCTCAACTCGATAAATACGAATATACCCCTATAACGTACAATCACAGCTGGTCTCCCAAAAAGTTATTCAAATCGACGGAAAATGTGGGTCGGGTTATCATTATTTCTCTCTTGACATTTATAAGGAAAAAGTTGTGTACAAGTGTACTTAAGACTTGACTTCCGGTCCTATCAGTTGTTAGAAAGTTGAAGTAGTTCCTGTCAATCATAGTTGACCAATTTTATTCGTTTTACATGAAGTTTGATGATGATAATGATTGATGATGCTATAATAAAAAATATAAGAGCCAAAAATTATTAGTGAAGATTATAGGGGGGGGTAATTCTACTAACTTATTGGGGACGATAATTTCAGTCTCAATCTGTTCAAATTTTTACATTGATTTTAACATAACGGTTTTCCGTTTTGAGTCGAATCCTCAGCAGTCGCAAGCTTGTGTTTGTTTTTTCAGTTACTTTGAAATACCTATTAGATAAATACATAGCCTTATGTTCAGTAATACCTAATCGTCAATCGTCAGCCATATCTAGTATATAATATTAGTTATTACATACTACATATGGCTGACGATTGATGCGTGAAATCATTAATTTAATGTACTAGTAATTACATGTTAGTTAATGGCTGCTAATTGTTCAAGTTGCTGGAACATCGCCTAGAGACACGGTAGTAATTATCACATACTGAGCTTAAAACCCAATTACTTGCCTATAATGGAATATGATAATTATGTACCTGTGTAGCTTAGCTTTACTTTAGGTCTACGAGAGTCTGTAGACGGCCTTATTGTCTACACCATTTAAAGTTGTATTTCACAGACGCAGTAGTACCTAAGATGAATAACTAATTTTATATGTAGTTGGAATCAAGACTCTGAAGGCCTATTCTACAAATAAAAAACGTTCTTAATCAATTAAAAAAATATGGAAGTAATTTAGAGGCATTTTTGACGATTGAGATTAGATTGTCATCGTTTTTAAAAGTTAATAAAAATGACCTTCTTGTTGTTAGGGTCGGCTTCCAGTCTAACTGGATGTAGCTGAATACTAGTATTTTACATAAAGCTGTTGCCTATCTGACAGTCCAGTAACTAAGCAACACGATAATCCTTGGTAAGACTGGTTTTCAGACTTCGGACTTCCACCCGTTACGACTATCGCAGATATGGATGACAACCGGGACTAACGGCTTAATGTGCTTTTTGAGACACGGATCTGGATATGAAAATGGATGACAACCCATCCACGGACCAACCTCAGTAAGTGTTGCTTAACCGATTGACGTTGTTATTGGTCATGAACTCTTCTATTTCACTAGCGAATAACGAGCGACAGAATATTGACCCTGACAAACCAATCAGAATATTAAACAGACAAAAGCATAAAATGGTCTACTATATAGGTATTATTAACTTTATTGATCTCATAAAATCCAAAGAAATGGTCAAATTAGAATAACGTTGCAATAATTATACGTACATCAAAATATACAATGTGATAGGGGTGGGACTTCTAACCCGTTAAGGCTGAGTACTGCATCTAATTTTATCGACAAAAAAAATAATATGGGGGGTTGAACCCCCTCCCCCTAAAAATTATGGCTATTTTAATATTTTTTGATACTTTATGTGATATCAAAGGTTGTATGCGTCGTAGAAACAAAAAAAAAACGACAAACGGTAGCTAATAACCTTGGCTAACTAATTCATTTTTTCATATGTTTGATAATGTTTTAGTGAGAAAAAAAAATCATTTCTGAATTATTTTGACCGAAAAAATCGCTATTTTTCAATATTTTCACGAATTACTCAGAGGGGGTTCAACCCCCCATATTATTTTTTTTGTCGATAAAATTAGATGTAGTACTCAGCCTTAACGGGTTAGAAGTCTCACCCCTATCACATTGTATACTATCATAAGCACTTATTAAAGTACTAAACGTATGGAATTAACCCAGTAACCCTTAATCCTAAGTGAATAAAGGTAAATCTTCTACAATTTATCTAGGATTTTAATCTTTATTTCATGGTAAAACCTAGTAGAAACTATTACGTACCTTATTAAGGATGGAAACTATGGGGCATGAGACATCTTCGCCCTTAGGTAGAGAACACACTGCGTTAAGCGTAAGCGTTAAAATATCTTTATATATTTATTAATGAACTTCGACTGACAGCCAATCACATGGACGTTTTACTAGCGTATAAACAAAACGACATTAAAAAAAGAAAAATTATCTTCAACATAGACTCTAGTGTGTCATAAGATGGATGTTGTGTAAAACATGTACGGAATTATTCGCTGAGCGAATTTAGCACATATTATAATTAATCTAGTTTAACACATAGAATTTTTATTTCGTGTTCGTATTTCCATGGAATATTTTAAGATTTAGGCCGTTTGTCCACCGCCGCCGTCACCGGAACGTCAACGAGAACGAGATGACGGCGCCGAAGTACTGATACATAGACTACTATAGCCGCGTGTCCACCGCAAGTCCGTCACCCGAGCACCGTCATCCCGGCCGCCGAGTTTTGAGTAGATCGGCGTGACCTGTGCCGGCAATGGCAATACAAAATACGACTGAGCCACCGATATATCGGCGCGGTGGACAAACGATCGCCGTCACGTCATCTTAAACTCGGCCCGAAATAATCTCGTTCTCGGTGACGGTCCGGTGACGGCGGCGGTGGACAAACGGCCTTAGGCTTCATTTTGAAGTCTACACAAACGAAGTCGCGGGCACAAGCTTGTCACTAATATGACGTAGACCCTGAGAATTCCCACTATGAAACTTGCTGCCTATCTAATCATATCACGACAGCTGTTATAGTAGATTCTGATCTTATTTATGAAGACTCGTTCTGGATTCTCTCTCATTATTACAACATCAATCCTTCATCTCATTTTTTATATTTCAATTCGTGATCAACGTTGTCTCTCTCTCCGCTGACTCCTCTCACCGTACCCTTCAGGTGCGGTCTACCTTACCGGGACTCTGTCCTGTTTGTGGTTAAGGCCGTGGCAACATTCCTACATTATTATACCACAGACAGGTTCTACCAACTCACCTGGTACACTTATGAGATGAGTCCGTGTTCTGTTTGGCTCACTACCGGTTTCATTTGTTGATCATTTTTTTATGGGCACTTGAAGATTTTATAACGTTTTCCCTTGAAGAGTTAAAGTGTTGTTAACACCTTTTTTTTGTCGGTTTAAGTGAAAAGCTTGTCGAAATTTAAAAGACCGTATTCCTTTACTGACTTAAAAGTTAACTGAACCAGTTACTCCATTGTTATCATTTTACTAAACGAACTAATCTTTTTATAATAATACACTAGTTCTTTTGGCATTTAATCTATGGATTCATCAGAACGACAACATAATCACGTTATAACGACAACTTAGCTATGACGGGTTTATTGAACGTTTATGAATAGAGAATTTTATAATACCTACGTTTATTAGTTCTAATGAGCATTTTAATCAATGAGTGTTTAAAACCTATTTTAGGGAATTTTTATGAATAAGACTGTTAGAAAGGAAAGGGCGAAAGGAGTATGTAAGGATCGTAGCAGGTGGCGTTCTGTGGTTTCTGCCTACCCCCATGGGAAAAAGGCGTGAGTTTATGTGTGTGTATGTAAGACTGTTAGTCTCTATCTGTCTAAAATGCTGCTGCGTAATTACCTACATTTTTTGTCATTGATTGTCGCTAACATGAGATTGCGACTAGGTTCTGATCGTTCTGAATTGGCCTTCTGGTCCGACACAAACATATTCATCACGCAAACAGTCTGGCAGTAATAGGCAATGACTGAAACTGAATGAATAGACAGTCTTTGTGCATGAACGGCGACAATAACGGGTTACCCTCTGATCTGAGTCTGTACATACTCATTGAAAATTGTAATGGAAGAACCATCAACACGCTGTGTATTTAATCTTTGAACCTCGTTAGTCAGGCCAACATTCAAATGAATTATAAAGTATTAATACTTGGCTCATTGCCAGGGACCACTGCAGCTAGTTAAGGAGGCCGTCCACTCATTAGGAAACACTTTCCAAACACAGTTCCTCCATACTAGCCTTTACGTCATGTCGCATATGTCCAATAAAACTGTTAATTTATAGTCAAACAAAAATTATATTTCCTGTTAGTCGACATACGTTTTTTAATTATCTTTTTGGTACTTTACTTAATTAGTTCATTTTTGCAAGACAATGTTTGGCGTCTTGTTATCTATTTCCTGTATTTTAATATTTAACACTATGATCACTAATCTTTTTGCCAAGTATGATTGCTATAGCAACTTCGTCTTATAAACTGTTTGTTGCGGTCATAAGCAGACCTAAGGATCTTTAGCAGTTGAGTATATGCATGACTAGCGCGACCTGTGACTTTGTCCGCGTGGAACTCAAGCAAACTATTAAAATATATCCTATGGTACACAGCAATAGTGTGGCTTTCAATCAATGACAGAAATGTAATCAGTCTAGTACTTCTAGAGATTACCAGCTCTTACAAAGAAACAAACCTGTATTATATAAGTTTAGACTAGATATACCTAAGTTCTCTCCCAAATGCCTACAAAATCAAGCTTACCAATCTAACTTATCTAGATAAAATATATTGTATCATGCAACAAATACATTGTAAATATAGCAATTTCAGTGCACAAACTGGAACGTCCCTCGTGACGTGACCTCTCACTCCTTGCACTTTCACTACATGATAGGTATTGTACTGTGGAAACTGGGACAGGAACAAGAGCATAGAAACGTGACAATGCAAAAAATATGCAACATTTTTCTACTTAGAATTATTCAAACAACGTGAATGAGGAAAAAGTTTTGCCCTGAATTTTTTTAGGAGTAATAGCGACTCTATTACTTTCTTTAACTCTGAGGACAAAAGATTTAGAACATTGCATTTTTTTATTTGTAATCTTTAATTAAATTTTCATGAGTCGCATGTACCCATTCTTTGTATAAGTATAGCCTCGAGACATGAAATTGCGGTTTCAATGAAACTATAGAGCAGTGGTTCTTAATTTGTGGTCCGCAGACCACTGGTGGTTCCTGAAAGCACCAGAAATTGTCGGCGACATAAAATTATTAAATAACAATGAGTCAATGACGCGTCTTGGGGTCAGAACACTAAACTGATAGGTTATTCTGGATTTACAAAATTGATAGCAAACATAGTTGCACTAAACTAACGATTCAGCATTTGTTAGCCACAAATATCGTATCAAAAGTATTATAATTTATGTGCCAATTATTTTTTTAAAGTAGGTATAACAATCTTGGTCTCAAGTAATTTTATACGTGTTTATAGAATAACTTTACGAATCTTTCCTAATATTATAAATGCGAAAGTAACTCTGTCTGTCTGTTAAGCTTTTAAGAATAAACTACTGAACCGATTTTGAAAATATTTAGTACAGGACAAGTTTGAATCCCAACAAAGGACGTGGGCTACTTTTTATTCGACTTCGACTTCGTCTGCGTCAGCGATAACTGACATTTATTTTTTTATTAAACCGCGGACGACGGGCAAAGGCTAGTATTTAATATTACCCCCAAACACCTGGTGGTCCATGGCAAGACAAAAACCTCAACACTAAAAGGTTAAGAACCACTGCTATAGATCCATACTAATATTATAAATGCGAAAGTGTGTCTGTCTGTCTGTTACCTCTTCACGCTTAAACCGCTGAATCGATTTTGATGAAATTTGGAATGGAGATAGTTTAAGATCCGAGGTAGGACATAGAATAGTTTTTATCCCGGAAATCACCCCCTAAGGCGGTGAAAAGGGGGGTGGAAGTTTGTATGCAAGTACGATATAAATAAGTACCACGCGGACGTATTCGCGGGCAAAGGCTAGTTATAGTAGATAAACCTGAGTCATCACCTCTCAATGTAGGTTCAAAGTCGTTGCACGTCGCAGATTTTTATCGGCCAATAGTTCAGTTTTACCTGCGTCGCTGTCTTGTATTTGAAACCGGTACAGTGGCCTAGGTATTGGCAATCCAACATAAAGAAATTGCTGTACAGTTTTCTATTGACATAGCTTTAAAGAAAAGTTTCTGAGAGAACTAGCAGAGCTATTAAAACTGTAGTTATGTGTATGTCACTGAAAGCGCTTTGACTAAGTAACGGATTTCTCTATTTAGACTTTAACCACAAAGTTAATCAGTCTTGCTTATTATTTTGTTTTTTTTTGTAATGGTCATAATAGTTGTAAGTAGTGTAAGTAGCTACTATTATAAATCATCATCATCTGCCTAGCTTTTTCCCAATTATGTTGGGGTCGGCTTCCAGTCTAACCGGATTCAGCTGAATACCAGTATTTTACATGGAGCGACTGCCTATCTGACCTCCACAACCCAGCAACTGGGTAATACGACACCCTTTGGTAAGACTGGCTGGTCTTGGCTGGTTTGCTACTATAATATAAATGCAAAAATATTTTATGGTTGGATCTTTATTCCTCAATCACGCCAGAAGGGCTGAACGGAACTGGATGAAATTTGGCATAGGCATAGATTATAGTCTAGAATAGCACATAGGTTAGTTTTTAATCTGGAAAAATGTATGTCATGTGTTTTATAGCCTATACTATTTCTCATGCATCTGGCAAATTCTTCTGTTATCCGAACGTCATGAAGTGGTTGTTAAAAATGAAAAATGTTTGGTTTTGCCCTTCATAATGATTTCTGAAAGCCTAGCATGGGCGGGCTAACGTTGAAGTATTACGATTTGAGTCGATTTTCGAATTTGAAACACGAATATGCTAAAGCATTTTGGTTATTCGACAAGCATAATACACAAAAAGATTTTTTCCAATACGACTGGAAATTCCAGAGATTAGAGAACGTGTTGAAACAAACAAACAAGTATTATTATATTAGTATAGATAAAGATCTGTGTTCTAGCAAAAGTTTTCACTCTCCGCGCGCTATTTGGGTTGTTCCTTTCTCTAAGAGGGTCGGTAATGATATCGTATTTCTGCGAGACATCGCTTATGTAACGCAAGTAACATTCGATTATGTTAATAAGTTAGTTTAGGTCAATGATTATGTTATTATTAACACAAGCCGGTTTTATTAAAAACACCAATATTAATAGCTGAAGAGATTGTGTGTTTGTTTTTCTGTTTGAATACGCTAATATCCGAAAGTACTCGACCGGGTTTAAACTTCTTTTGCTAATAGTAAACTACTTTATCCTTGAATGCTGTAATAAAATCCCATGAATGAAAAGTCAAATAATAAGCCAAGCCTTTGTGAAAATATATATGTAAAAGACTAGGTATACGGAGAGTAAAACAGCGCATCATGTCCAACAAACAAATTAAGTAACAATGACCTAAAATTATTGCTCATTAACAACTTAATTTCGGTGTGAAAAATCATTATTTATGGAAGCGCGCAATTTTAACGCATGCAAATCATTGTGGTTACGGGTGCATGCAACAGTAAAAGGGCCGTAGTATAGGCTGTCACCGGTATGACATAATCACAAAACAATAGAAAATCAACAACACTTTAAACTTTAAAAAACAACACTTTAAGCTGGTTTTCGGTAAAAAAAAGTAGAAAAACTAGGAACTTTGACCTTCAAAATATAGCCAAACCCAGAAGGTGTAAGCAGGGTCCAGAAACAAATGTGATCGCAATGAAAAGCACAAAGAACTTTCAGTTTCCTTAAGTATGTTTTTACACCTGTTACATTCTCAATCTAGATTGAAACAAACACATTGTTACACTATCCGAAAACACGACAAACAACACAACGAACTAATACTTTAAACATAATTGGCTTAACTTTCGTCTTCAACGTACTACATAATTATAATCTTACACATTTTTTACAACAGTGAAACCGTAGCCGCGATGCATAGCAAGCGTAACAACCTAAAGATACAAAAGATAAACTCATTGTATAATTGTTTAAATCATGTTCTTACACTCATTCACGAGAATAACGCAAAAAAACCGTTATAAACAAATTATACTAAAACAAATGACGTGATTACTACATATTTCTCAGTTTTAAATTGAGGTATCTTAATACTCAATGATAAATAATGAATATGTAGCCTTAAATACGGTTAATACCTATATTACTGTTATTATGTAGGTACTCTCTTTATGTAGTTCTGGTGATGGATGGATGTTTCTTACTCTGTTTAAATGGCTGAACAGAATTAGCTGTTTGGCACACAAATATACACATCAAAAGTGTCTAGGGATCAACATCCCTAACAAATGTTAGGGATGTTGATCCCTAGACACTTTTGATGTGTGTAGTTATTGATCTAGCTTAACACATAGGATTTTAATTTTTATTCCATTGTGTTCCGGTAGAATGATTTTGGACGAAATCTACGCATACAAGTCACGGGCCGAAGGTCATTCGTAAATACAGTGTCTCCGATTCACAAGATGTCATTGGACTATAAAGTTACAGTTTTTCTAATGCAGCAGCTATTATCGTCGTAGGATAAGTTTTCTCATCAATAATGTAGCTTTGTATCAGTAAGATAACTTAATAATCGGATCAGTACTTCCAAAAACTAATTCTTACAAATAAACAAACAACTGTACCTCTTCATAATATTAGTTTAGATTAAAAATAAACTCCACGCTAGTTTTCTCAACTAATATAAAATAAATAAAGTTGTAATTGGCAACGACACTGCTAGTAGACCGTCGGCAATGCTATTAAGTCCGCGACAGACAAGCAAGTTCAGCTGCAAAGGTAAATCTAATTCCGAGTTGATTGCAAAAATGAAGCCAGCAGAGTTTACGGCTCCACAGAGACTGTTAATGAACTATTGATCGTTTTGAAATGAGTTTACTTGCTTCTTTTTAATTGTGAAGCAGTAAATAATGTTTCTATTGTTAAAAGGAACTAGGTAGGTTCTAAAATCTTTATAATTCAGCCTATTATTGTCCCAAAGGACAAAGGACTCTTCTCTGAGAGGCACGAGCATTAATCACCACGCTTGCTCAAGGCGGAATGGTGATTTGAAATTCATAAGTCCAGGTTTCCTCACGATGTTCTCCTTCACCGATATCAGCGATGTCCAAGATAAACTTAGAAAGTACACATGAATTTAAAAAGTCACATTTGGTAAAGAAAAACATCGTGAGGAAACCTGGACTTATAAGTCTCAAATTGGCAATCCGTAGCGAGCATGGAGATTAATGCTCGTGCCTTCTCTGTATGGGAAATGGTCTTTGCCCTGCAGTGTGGGACTTACGGAATCTGATCGGATAAATTGCAGTTGGAAGTTACAGTTATTAAGCAGTAGGTAATATTCTTGGCATAGTCTATAGCAGTCAGCAAAGCAGTCTTATCTCTAGCATCGATAAGTAATAAAAAATATATTAATTAGTGCGTTTCTTGGCATATCTATCATATTTCCATGATCTTAGTGTCTACATTCGCCTCTAATGTAGCTAAAGTATTTAAGTTTAGAAGTGCAGCTTCTTCAGCTTTGATTCAAGTTTTGTCTTGACTCAAAGTGTTAATTGATTATCTGATAAGATCTTAAGCAAATAAACCGAGTTTATTAAAGAGCTTTTAACTGAAACTACACTTATTTTAACGACTCAGGTTTATAAAAATCCACTTACGTTCTCATTATCTACCACGCATTCGTTTATGAAGATCTTATGATATACATTCTTAATATTATTAAATCGTAAAGAAAGTTATAAGCATAATACCACCTACAATAATATATTAAAACCCATACAATATCGTAAAAATGCATTTCCATACATAATAACACAAGTCGCAATATTAATGTTTAAAAAACGTCCTTTTTTAATATTTAAAGGTGCAGCCACATTATTTCCGGGTCGTATTATTATAAAAATGTACGCAACATTTTATAATCTGCGCAGTTTACTGTTCCAACATGCGACGATTCATAAAATATATTGAGCATTTACATTTTTTGCCGCTTGGTCTTCTTAATTTTTGTGCAGTATATATTTTATACCAGCCTACTGACAGGATTTTTTAAGGATTTTATTAATTTCACTTTTGTTGTTGTTTACCAGGGTTGATATAATATGACGTCTAAGTAAAATTACTGCAACCAGATTTCACATAATAGATAAGAAAAAAAGCTTTCTCGTCCAATCCAAACCACCGATTCAATCGATAAAATAATATAATTTTAATAATCACTGTGTTACCATCATAGATGCAGAGGAGTCATTATGAAAACCGGATATGTTTTGAATTTTATTGTTTTACTTTATTTTATTATTTTACCAAACACAACGACCATCGGTTATGAATATAATGCCGTATTGTTAATAAATAAATATAATTAATCTCTTAATTACGTCAGGAATTATTGAATTCAGAATGAAAGAAATTACCATTTACGTAGTTACTAAAATGTAAAAATTATACTAAAAATCGGAATATAGGTTGTCGTTAATACCCAAATGGACTTCACATGTTCCTTGATTTACACAAAGACTTAAAACAGCTGAAAAACAACTTTAAAAGATTTTAACTTTCAAATTGACTCATGAAGATGCGATTAATCGTATATCGAATCGCGCTTCACGATTCCGATAATACGACCCCACCTCAAACTTTTACAACATTATTTATTTGACGTTTTCAATACATTTTCGGTAAAATGCGTATTTATGGGCAGGTATGTCCTTGTTGGACAACCCCGAAACCTCGATACGTGCCAGTTTCGATTTTTTATATCTGTTTGTGTCACTTTGAAGACGAGTTGGGAATAGTAATATTGGATGGGAAACGGTTCGTATCAGTTGCGCTGGTGAATTATGGCGATAGGATTTGTTGTTAACTCCTTGATTTATTGGCAACTCCGCTCGATACTGATTAGGGGACAAATAAGATACATACATATTCTGCTCACATGTTATTGAAGCAGGGTCCTACCCTGCTCTTTAGGCTCCTGCCTAAAGAGAATAAGAAATAGGCCTATCACCGTCTTCTGAATCCTGTAAGTACCTAATCTACAATAAAAAAAATTACCTACAAGTTTTTTGTCGAGAAAATATAGTAGGTTGTACTTATGGAAGGTTTGTGAGGACAATATGACTTCTTACCTACTCTCATGTAGAAATAGCGTGAGATTGCGGTGTTTTTTTTTAATAGGGACAGGATTTTTATTTTTTCTGTCTTACATTCCATGAAAAAGGCCATGACTACATAAACAGCTGATCGTTATATTATAAGTACCGTAAATGCGGGTTACTTTAACCCTGTAGGGATACTTTGGCCCTTAACGGAAAGACGTTTAAAACTTCTCATTTTTTGTAAAAATACAGAAATTGTATTAAAATTAGAAATAAAGAAAAAATGCCTCGAATAATAATATGGTTTACTTATTCAAGAGGCGGGAAGTTTTTCTGAACCGTTTTTTTTTCGTTTTGAGCCAAAGTTTTCCCTACAGGGTTAAAGTAACCCGCATTTACCCGTATAACTATGATCTGTAGGTATGACTTACCTAAACTATTTTAAATAGAAAAATAAAAGATTATACATAACTCTTATTTAGGTTAATTAATCAAATAATTAAATAGGACATGTTTAAAATACTAATAGAAGGTAAAAGCCTCTTTACAATATTAATAATTAATTAAAATTAAAGGTACGCACCCAATGTAGTTAATTTATCAATTAACCTATGAAATAAACCACTAAATCCACTTTCTCAACTAAATAATATATTATTAGTCTGAAGTGAGTACTTATTCACAAGTGCAACTCATTGAAATTGATTTGAAAACTTTTGAAAGTACCTTACTGTAAAATTATCTAGCGAAACTGTCTCGATCTAGTTATATTGGAATTTTACTTTCATGGCCAATTTGATATAGGATAAAATTAAATAAAACATGTTGGAATGTACTGAATTAGCTGATTTTATCTTTAAGCGGACAGACGCCTGATTTTTAGACGATTTTTATCTCATTTCACTTTTTAGAGACCAGATTTGAAGCTGGCATTTATGCCATAGAATCGAGGAATATTATTACCTACCATTAATAGAGGTTATAATTCAAACTGAAAGTCAAATCATTTTTATTAGGTACTGAAAGGCAGTTTTGAACGTCATTTACCTAGAATAAAAAATACATGGACCTAATAATACCTTTTGCAAAAGGTATTTTCGTATGGAGAAGAATGGGCAAGCAACTCTAATCTCTCACTTAAAAAATTGCATAAATGTATCGTATAGGTTAGTAGGTAAATTAATTTAAAAATACATAGGTAAATGTGAAGACGATGTGCCAAAAAACCTTTTACCTATCTAGCACAAAATTCTACCGCATTTCTTAAAATTTTCAACTTACACCTTCGTATCTAGGTAGGTAGGTACAACCGATGAAAATGGTAGTATATATAATAGTATAATATAATATTATATTATATTAGTATAATATATATTATATATACCGCAACTATCCGTGATTGTGCATTCAAAACGAGATTCTCACTTAATTTTGCACCTGTTGCAAGCAACGCTCATTGAATAGGTTTTGCATTACCAATTGGCAAGTTTTACCGATATTAGCATATTCCAGCGCATCGTATACATATTCAAGGCACCGTTTAAGTACATTGTTAACCTGTAAAGTCCGTAAAGGGAATCTGTAAACAAGTTAACGAGTTGCAAGGCGTCATAACAAATTATTGACTGACTGCCTACTTAAACGTAACTTGTTTTAGTCGTGTCTTCGATACATTGGCACATAGGTATTGAATTTCTGGATTTTGCCTGTGACTACTTTGGCTCTATTTTTTGTTGAGTAAAACCAAAAAATCATCACTGTCTCATTTATTGGTAAAAAAATTACAAGTCACAATTTTTAAGCTAATTTAAAACGTAGGCACACGTGATTATTGGTAAAATCATTTGAATAGGTATTTACTTAATTATGAAAGAATTTACCAGAAGCAATATTGAGGGTGGTTTGTTGCTAGTTATTTAAACAATTCGTAGTGCTATTCTGTAAAAATCTCCCTTGGTAACAAGGGCGGATCCAGGGAACCAGGATCCAGGGGGGGTGTTGTCATGGGGGTCATAACACCTCCCTGGGCTTACCTACTATTTCCTTTTAATTAGATTTACTATTGTAATCGAAACGGAGGCTTTCCTGGCTAGACCTTGACCATATGACCCCCGCCCCCCCTTGAAGCCCTTGCTAAAATGAAATGAAAGGTCATTCCACCTAATGCTAAAAATTGACAGCTCACCTCACGCTTTAGCTCACCGCGGCAGACTTTTACCGGCAGATTTTTAGATCTAAGATTCATTTTTGTAACTTAGACATGCAACGGAAATTCTACTTTCTTAACAAAATCATGCCAATAAAAAACAAGCAAAAATTCTCCCAACTACAGAACAATCCGCTTTCTCCTCCACCCCACCAAAAGGAAGATGAGCACTTTATATTTTCCATTAACCTCGTCCTACCGAGTGGGCGGCCATCACACTGACCCTTTGGCACAGTAACAACGGCATGGACGCATCGCCGGTAAATTATAGCCTTTTAAAGTTCCTCGCGAATTCGGGACAAAAGAAAAAACGTCTGGTGTCGTCTTTAGTTGGAAAGTTACGTGGGTATACGGGATGGGTCGTTATGGTGCTTGTAGGTAATGAGGTGACTAATGTGAGTACCTAAGTTAGTAGTTGGGTTTTTTCGAGCATCAAGAAAATAATGTTTAGGTTAAATCATCATCACCTAGCCTTTTCTCAACTATGTTGGGGTCGGCTTCCAGTCTAACCGGATGCAGCTGAATACCAGTATTTTACATGAAGCGACTGCCTATCTGACCTCCACAACCCAGTAACTGGGTAATACGATATCCCATGGTAAGACTGGCCGTCAGACTTTCGGGTTTCTGACAACCCGTAACGACTATCAAAGATCCACGTATGACAGCCGGGACCAACAGCTTAAGCAGACAGCAACAGCTTAGGTTAAATAATACCTACATATTCAGTAGGTAATACCTATTCAGCCTGGGATTTTGTCCACGTGGATGTCAAATATAAATACTAGGTATAAAACATATCCCATAGCTCGGCTTTTATCAGTGAAATAGTACCTACTGCCAAAGATTACCTCTTAAAATAAAAAACAAACAAACTTTATCTCTATAATGTTAATTACTCAAGTCCCACGTAATAAGACACAATTGATTTTCTATTGTTTTGTCATACCGGTAAATCAGCCGGGGCTTGACCAGTATACAACCTGAATTTTTAATTCGTTGTAAATCTTTCAGGGGGTGAATGTACTCATGAATATGAACAACTTTTATTAAGGGACATATAGTACGAAATGTGAAAAAAAAAACAGCTGATCCATACAATAATGTACTACATTACGATCAAATTGTATGGATCAGCTGGTGTTTTTTTTTCACATTTCGTACTACATATGTCCCTTAATAAAAGTTGTTCATATTCATGAGTACATTCACCCCCTGAAAGATTTACAACGAATTAAAATTCACGGTGTATTATCATAGATTATGTTATAATTTTAATAAGGTTTTGTAACCGACTAATAGTAGGTATCTAAGTATAGTATACAGCAGTAGACCTATAGATGTGAATTTGCAGATTAAAAAAGAATTTTACACTATTTATTTACCTAGAAATTAGGTGTACAAAATATAGATTTTTATATAAATGTTGTATTTACAGTTGCGGCGGTTTAGATTTTTCAGTTGAAGAAATATTTAGAAGCCTGCAATTTTTTAACGGGAAATACGGAGATTATTTTTTTTTTTGTGAAAATGCTTTCCTTTATGTTGTCATCATGAATCGTATTATTAGGTTAAACACAAAACACATGATAAATCATGTGCCTGCCTTCGTAAACGTGCTCAGATTTTAGTTCTGATTCGTTTGCATTGTTTTGGTCAGTGGGTAGTCAAAATCGTTTTCCTTTAATTTCCATATAAGGTGCATTGGGGTAATTACGAAACCGGGTAAATTCCGATTTCTATTAATTTCAATCAAACGCTGCCACAGATTTAAACATTGCCGTGCATTGCTAATAAATAATTATACGTGTTTCATCTTTAAAACATTGTCAAAATAAGATGTGGTACGTAAATGGTGCAAATTAATAAAATCGGAATTTACCCGGTTTCGTAATTACCCCAATGCACTATACATCTAATTAAGTAAATAATAAAAAAATTTGCTTACCGAAAAATCCTCTGCCTTGCTCCTTGATGGTCGAGTTTTTTTCCGCACTTTGCAAATGACTCCACGCATTTTGCACTCCACTGTTCCTTCTAAACTTATTCGTAGTACTTCTACAATCAGCATTCCGTACCAAAACTAATATCACTACAAATATCACTTTGTAACAATCCGATTGTGAGCACATTTTAATCGTTTCATAGTTGTAAACGAACAAAATCTTTGGTAAAAATAACAATAATTATTAAATAAGTATTACTATTACTTATTTACTAAAATAATTTCCACTTTTATTTTCGACAAATATTTTTTCCGTTTCGCGGGTAAAATTTGCACCGGCCATTTTCGCGGTACGCGCGGCGCATGCGCTGTGTCGACGGTCGCACTGCGATTGGATACGGGCACGTTCAAAATAATACAGAAAAGCGTCTCGGAGAGATAGTGATATTTTGTTTTTTTTTTACGGCCTTGGACTTAGGAAAGGTTATGGTCGAAACAAGATTAGAAATGTGCTCACATTACATTACGGATACATTAATTTCTTATGTTATAGGTTTACGTTTCCGTTAATTTTTTAACTTACCCACATAATGAAGTAAAATGTTTTCTTAATTTTAAAAAGTTATTCAATGAGGCCCTTGATTTGTACATACATATTTTGATTTTTACGCATTTTAAACCCGCTCTTCTCATACCGACAACGATTAATATAAATTGAGGATGTCCCGCAACTTTGCCGGTGCAAAACCTGCTTGTCCCGTTTCGTAAGTACCCGCGGCTGGAGAATAAATCTTATCAATTAGGTACCTACATGACTTGACTACGCCTTAAAAGGTGTGAACACTGAATTTTTTTTTATCAACATGGCGGTTCGTTGTTTTGACGAATCGGTTATTGATTATTTTTGTAGTATTATTTTGGTCTTATTATTTATACAGATGGGAAAACAGTACTCGATATGTGGACAAATAACCCAGTGAGCAAGCAAGGAGAACAATAAAAGCTATTCTCAACAAAATGGATATTTAATAAGGGACATAAACTCGAATGAAAGAACTCCCCAAGCGTGATAAACCGGTGGCATGAGCCGACAGCTTTAGCTTTTAAATACTACGTATTTCCTGCTTGTTGGATAGTGAGCAATAATTGACCTAATTAGCTGTCAAGTACCTGTTTAGCAAATAATTACAACGAGGTACAAAGGTTCCTACAAAATAACTACCTACAGTCAGGGAAATTGTAAGTAGTATTCGTAGTGGTACTTACTTCTGCCAAAGAGTTACCGCGGCCTTGGAACACAAAGGGCATTAGGAGGAACCAGGAAGAGCCTGACACTCCCTTTCGCTCCTGCTGTCACTACTTCCGTCCATGCATAAAAAAAAGAAAAACAAAAGTGTATTTATCATTACTGGTTGGTTGTAACCATGAGATGCCCGTAATAAAGAAAAAAAAACGTAACAGTCACTTTCATTCAGACGAACATGCACACCTTTGCTTCATAAAAAAAAAGTAAAGTCCACCATTTTGTGTATCGATGCGGAGGTCCGGAGAGCATACTAAAATTGGTTTTATTTTTCCTATTGCGTGCAGTACGGCCGCACGCTTTCTCTAATTACTTTGGCAGCCCGCGTCTACAGGATGCGGACGTTTACATTTTGTGGAGCGAACCTATTAGATAGATACGTCATTACATAGATGCAGTGCCGGATTAAGACTATCTAAGTACTTGATGCCCTAAGCAATCCACGCAGATTTTTTTTTTCATATTTTAGAGTAGGTACCTAGGTTTCTTAATGAAAATTATATATATTCCTTACGCTCTAGGATAGTGCGGATGACATTTGTTAAACTGTTGCTTTTCACTCTTTAACGTTACGGCGATTTACAATCATGATTGAATATTTTAACTGCACACTAATATCAAAGTCGTTAAATACGGAATCAGTAATATGTAAATAAACAACTAATAAATTAAATAATGTCACTGACCTAGTTATGCAATTCTGACATCCATAGATGAATTGCTGACATGTGTCACCCGCGCCATCATAGAACGTATGGAATTATAAGTAGTAGTAGTCTTACCTACCTCCAGATGTAAGATGAATAAATTAAAAGTCAGCCAATAAACTATATTTTCGTACCACTTGCTCAAAAAAGTGACATTCTATGCCACAAAAAGCGAACATAACAATAGTCATTATTAATCTGTCAAAAACAGGGAAAGAAAATTGTACTGAATTTCATTTATCCTCTAGGGAGAGAAGGAATACTTACCGAAATTTATACTGCACTACATCTGTGTTTACACCATTGAGTTCGTATATAAAGCATTATACATCTTTTTGAAAAAGGAATACGCATTTATTGTGCAGTTATGATTATTAAATAAAATTACGAAAACCGACGAGGCCGTATGAGCTTGATGCGTTTGCTTTTCCGACAAAAAAATATTAGTCTAGGAATTTGCCGCGTTTTTGTTTTCTTCATACATAAACGTTAAGTTTTTTTAAATTTATTTTTATAAATAACTTAATGTTCTAAAATGCATATCTCATATTATTATTGTGTTAATTTTTTCGCAAGTGGTACGAAAAGTAGAGTATTTTCCTCGGTGATAAAGCTGTCTTAGTCTTGGGTGAACTTAAATCCCTCGCTACACTCAGGACTCGCCTTAAATCCCTCGCTTCGCTCGTGATTTAAGTTTTTAACACCCTCGCTACGCTCGGGAGTAAACCTCGAGTCCTTCGTTACGCTCACGATTTAAATCGTCACCCGCGACAGAAGACACTGCTTTATCCCCTTGGTTAATAATCTACTATTCTTTTTATTTTGAAAAAGATCGTTTCGCTGTGCTGTTTGATGTTATCAAATTTATTTTTTGGAGCTGTTTCTGGAGGGCCCTAAGATGTGATGCCTGAAGCAATTGCTTAATTTGCTTTTAGGCTAATCCGGCACTGCATGGATAGGTTGAAACTTGAGCATTTACATAATGTGGCACTTAGTGCGTAAGTAATGTAGACAACTGGGATGGCCTTAACCTTACGTTGATGTTTGAGATAATTTAATCTACATCTTAATTCTGTTGTAAGTAGTTTGTTGGTACCTAAGTTTCTATAGAATATAGAGCGTTGTATTGTACCTTGTAAGTCATTAGATACAAATAAATAATAATTATTGAAATATCTGTTTGTAATGTCAAAAAAAATAATATTAGATACTCAAACCAAAAAACCGTTATTAAAAATGTTGGTATTTCTGTCTATTTGTTTCGGCTAATCTCCGAAACAGCTGTACCAATTTTGAGTCAAGATAGTTCTTCTAGGACATCTCGGGCTTACTTTTATTTTAGAAAAATGAAATAGGTTACCGTGCAGAAAAATTAAACTTGTAGATAAGTTGCGGGCATAATCTAGTGTTTTATATAACTAGGTACATAGAAACTACCCGTAAAGTGTTTTCTTTAACAGGAACGAACCCTGAGGCAAGTTCTTTTCTCTAGGGGTTTACCTACTCTGATTGCTCTATTTCCTGCCAAATAAAACACTGATACGTTTACAATACAAATCATTTTTTCGTACCACTTGCTCAAAAAAGTGACATTCTATGCCACAAAAAGCGAACATAATAATAGTCATTATTAATCTGTCAAAAACAGGGAAAGAAAATTGTACTGAATTTCATTTATCCTCTAGGGAGAGAATGTGATTTAAATTTGGAATACTTAGATACCGAAATTTATACTGCATTAGATCTGTGTTTACACCATTGAGTTTGTATAATATAAAGCATTATACTACATCTTTTTGAAAAAGGAATACGCATTTATTATGCAGTTATGATTATTAAATAAAATTACCAAAACCGACCGTATGAGCTTGATGTGTTTGCTTTTCCGACAAAAAATATTAGTCTAGGCATTTGCCGCGTTTTTTTTTTCTTCAAATACATAAACGTTAAGTTTTTTTTAAATTTATTTTTATAAATAACTTAATGTTCTAAAATGCATATCTCATATTATTATTGTGTTATTTTTTTCGCAAATGGTACGAAAAGTAGAGTATTTTCCTCGGTGATAAAGCTGTCTTAGTCTTGGGTGAACTTAAATCCCTCGCTTCACTCAGGACTCGCCTTAAATCCCTCGCTTCGCTCGTGATTTAAGTTTTTAACACCCTCGCTACGCTCGGGAGTAAACCTCGAGTCCTTCGTTACGCTCGCGATTTAAATCGTCACCCGCGACAGAAGACACTGCTTTATCCCCTTGGTTAATAATCTACTATTTCTTTCTATATTGTTTCTTTCTATGTTCCAATATTGAATCGATAGACATATAGGTAGGTAAGGCTGTAGCAGCCCCAAGACGTGGGATTACTACTGCACCGGGATTACCTATCAATATAGGTAAGGTAGATACTATGAATAATAATTCGCATACGTGTTGAATCAAATACACTATAATTATTATATTTTAGCGCAATCCGTTCAATGGTTTGAGCTGTATGTTGATGGATCAGTCAGTCAGTACCTAACGGTTGCCTATTATTTATATGTAAAGAAGACTTGTATTTATCTCATAGGCTATAACATAAATAAGGTTGTATCAGTGTTAGGCAGCCATAGCCTCTACAGTACCTACCGATTTGTTTTTTTTGTACAAGCCCGCCACACTGTTCCCACCCACTGCAACTCCTGAAAGTCAGAATCAACAGTGGAGGCCACCAGAAAAGCGCCGAGGCATTGGAGCTCGACGAGTCCCAGAGAAACGATTAACTGTCTTGGGTCCCGCAACGAAATTAATCAGAAAAGAATAGCGAAGGAGAACCTAAGAAAAAATATAATTTCCACTTCCCTCCAAACAAGCAGGAGACAGGACAGAACTAGGCCAATAGGCACAAAGGGACATTTGCAACTGGGAGAAGCCCAGATTGCAAAGCACCAGCAACGGGATTGCATTAATTATTAAATTAATGGGTCCTAATGTGAGCTGTTACTTTTGATTCCAATAATAGACCTATAGCAAAAACGCTTGAACGCACGGAAATTAGTTCTAGTTTCCTACCGATTCCCAATATAAGCAAGTCCCCGAGACTAGTCACAACGCTGTGAACACTTGCTAGTTCGCTTCGTAAGCCGGATTATAGCTACATGCCCCACTCGATAATTTATTCATTCGAACTTGTAAAGGCTTCGACAAGAGTAGGTACACGACAGGCACAATCTTAACGATCACAACCCTACTCAAGTTGGGATGGTCTGGAATTAGTTTTGTGCAAATTATTTTCTGTTCTTGATAAATGTTTAGTTTTGTTTTGGTATGTAAAGACACTGTTATTTGAGAGTATATTTTATTGGATTCTAGTTGTAGGTATAGGTAATGTAAAGGAGTAGGATTTTGTATTAGGTACCAGGACGCTAAGTTTGTAATACAAAATAGACAATTTTAAGTCAGTTTTTGAGCAATGAACTTATTCAGTGATTCTTTAATGCTTATATTCCTATTTTTTTACTAAAATCAGTTATCGTTTATCGTTCTCTGAACAAAGTTTTAACAGTTCAGCTTAATCCTAAAGGAAAGTATTTGCTTGGACGAATGTTAGAATTAGAACTCTGTTCTGTTAAATGTGGGATTAACGCAATAGGTTTATTTGAAACGGCTAGTTGATTTAGCAGTTGCTGACCACAGTTAGCACACCGTTTATGGTGACTAAGCTTGCTATTGCGTATCTACCCTGTCCTGAAAGTACCTACAATTCATGCCTTACTTTGGAAAATGCCGATTCTGACTTTTAGTTATTCTGAAAAAGCGGCGCTCTGAAAACCAGTCGTCTCATTAATTGGTCGTAGATAGGGACATCTTCGGACATTTCCGAGAATACACCAAAGTCTCTCTATTTTCGAAATTGTCCAAAGCTAAGTTCATACCTTTTTTTTTTGCGGGGTGGAAATTATCATGGACTTCCTTCGCCGTGGGGGTGACGGAGAGGTATGCCGCACTCTTATCGGCTAAAACCACAGCCTTATACCACCTCTGCCTATGGTGGAGGGCGCGGGTTTCCCATAAGCATTCATCGCTCCCAAATTTCATGCCAACGTGAACCTGTAGTAGTGAACGCACATCTAGATCGTCAGAAAAACGTTGTTTGTAATGGAAAGTGAAACTCCTAACAAGTTAATGTATCTGCACTTCAGATAATAATATCTGCGTGCGATACAAGATCATCATTATACGTTCATTAGCAGCGTCGCGTGCAGTCAGCAAGAGGCTTTACTTTCTGAGCCTGTGCGCTTGACCCCAATTTAGACTATGTTTACTTTTGTAGGAAAATGTAGGTAGTTACAATAATCATCTGCCTTGCCTTTTCCCAACAAAGTTAAGGTCGGCTTCTAGTCTAACCGAATGCAGCTGAGCACCAGTGTTTTCCATGGGGCGTCTGCTTATCTGAACTCTGGCGTCTGTGTTGCGGAGTTACCTATTTTACTGGATTCTTACCAAGAAATATCTTCTTGGTAAGAATCCAGTAAAATAGGTAATTAGCATTTTAGTAAAAGGAGTACTTAATAAAACTCCGGTCTCTAATTTCATTATTTATTGCTTCGTTTTATATTGTAAACAATTCGTTGAATTATCTCTTAATCACCTACTTGGCCGTAGAAATATACATGGGCTTAAAAATTAACAAAAAAAAATAATACCAATGCAAATACAGAATAGTCAAACATCAACATAATATAAATATATCTCCAAAACAAGAAAATTGAATTACAAGATGGGAGGTGTTCGCAAAACTTCTATATTACACGAAATTACACTTTGAGTGATTATAAAATCTTTGCGAATATCACACACCACTAAAAATTTACATTCAAGTTCAATAATTTAAATACTGCTTTTATTTTATTGTCAAATTTTTAAAATACATCAATTAACATCACTACTAAGTATATAATTTATTTTAATTTACAAATATTGTATATAATATGTATAGTTTTAAAAATAATAATGTTAGCAACCAACTAATGTTTAACTTAATCAGATCAAAATTATAGTAAACTATAAAACTTAATAAATTGAACTGTTACTTTTGTGCAATGGGTTTTTGTAAACAAATTATTATATGGTAACTATTTCTCCAAATCCAACTCAAATCCGTTCAAAAGTTAACAAAATCAAAATCAAAAGAAGTTTACTTACAATTAATTATATTAATATAATATTGCCTTAAGAGAGAGATTTATAAAATGTTTAATAATGTAGTAAAAAAATTCAATAGTCAGACATAAAAACCATCAAGAGATATAGCTGGCAATACAAACAATATCATCTGTAATGATTTTAAATTAAACACTAAACTGCTTGTCATTCGGAATACTTTCAATACTCAGTAATGCATTTACAATCACTGCTAACCCACTTGATTCAACAATTCTACTTTTTGTTTTGTCAAGATGTTTTTATCAAATAGAAACTACACTTTCTTCACCGAAAACTAAATTAACTGTAAGCAAACTCCTAACTGAGTCAAATTTAACTACAGTTAAAATTAACCCACCAGTTCCAAAAACCAGTAACTGCGACCTTATTTCGATGAGTGTTAATAAAAACATATTTTCTAAAAATGCCGTTAGGCTTAACTAAAGGCTGGAAGCTGGAATTAAAAAAAAACTGCATAAAGCTTGTCACGAATGTACTAAGGTTGGATTGTAAAAAAAAACCATTTTATTGTACCGATGCAAACTCAATGAAGAGAAGCACCCTTGACGGCTATAATTATAAAATTGTGGAACAATCCACTTTCATGACACTTCAATAATGAAAAACTCAGTTTCTTGTTTAGCATTTTTGAATCGTCCTACCATCCCCAGTACAGTCGTGAGCACTGAAACAACGTAATATCAAAAATGTCTGTACAAAAAAACTTAAACTACAAAATATGCTGTAATTAATAAAGAAAAATCTGTGTCAATAAGCCTCATCACACGTTAATATCAATGAGATCGCTTTACATCGCGTTACAAACAATGGAGTACTCAGCTCAGTTTTAATAAAAAATGGCAATACGTTTTAAAAACAAAAGTTGTCATTGGAACTTTCGCTTAAAAGCGGCTTTTCTTCCATTGCGGTATTTCTATAGCCCAATAAAACTTATTTGAAATATTGTTGTTGAAAAACCGCAATGGATTGTGATTGAACTTGATTCGTTTTAGATACTTGCGGTAAATACCCGGACACAGGAACCGATCGACGAACAGTCGAATACAAAATCACGGTCGATAACTTAGTCGATTGACTAAAATTTACAAAAATCATTTGGCACCTGAAATAGGTCTTTGATTTTAAAAAGTTTATTAAATAATACTATAGTATGCTAACGCCAGATTTCACCTCGCATTGTAAACAATATGTCCCTTCCATGCGACAGTTTTCGCGCTATTATTAATATGTTCAATGTTACATTAGATCCCCCTGTATGATTGTAAAAAAAAACACACTGTATATAGCAAAAAAACACTAAGAAAAGTGTAAACACAACATTTTAAATTGCAAACTTCATCGAATAAACTTATGTCATATAAATATTAAAAATTAAAGAAAAATATAATACATAGTGTAAGAAAACAGTATAAGTAGAAAAGTGTAAAAAAGAAGAAAATACTGAAATCGGGTTTAGCATACAAAACAAAAGAGTTTTCTATACAGCTCGTTGGATGAATTGAGTAGTTGACAACACAAATTAATTGATGTACTTTTTATGATCTGTCAAAACGCGATTCTCCAATAGATTTTGTACGACAATATCGAACTGTAACGTCACTTATTTTCCATCTCGATTTACTAACTATTAATTTCAAAGCCACAAAAACAATCATTTTACAGTAAATTGAAAATTAATCGAATTTTCAGGGCTATTATAAAGTGTTTCTTTAAAGAAGTTACGTCTTGGAATTATTGGTTTATGGTGATAACTACCCAATTCTCTGTAGAAAAGGAGATATGGGAATATGTACAAAGTGAAAACTATAAAGAAATAACATGTGTTTCGAAGACGGCGTCGTTACAATACAAACTACTATAAACGTAGCACTACAGTCTTAGAAAGTCGTATGAATCTGATTTTTTTACTTGAAATTAAATCATCTTTATGGATCATTTTGCCATAAGCCCTTTATAATATTTCACTATCCTTCTGAAATAGTGTTCATTTTATGTGCAATGAAATCTGAACTCAATTTCTAGGTGTGCACGATTTAATTATTTATGATTATGTCAAGTGTACATGTAAACTTTCAAGTTTATCTTGGACATCACGTCGATGAAGAAAAACCGTGCCTTTTCTGTATAAGCGTTTTACTTGCAGTGGGACATATTATATATGACATAAATCTATGACTTTTGGGAAGATTTTTAGTACCAGGTCGATGTCACCATAACACATTCTGTTGAGGCAAAATAATCCTTAAAATTGATTTAACTTCAGCGTATAATGTTCACGTAAGTATAAGAAATTATTAGAACTAGACTTGGGGCGGAAAATGATATAATCAGCTGTTAACAATACAATTAATTGGCATTTCCTTATAATAATATCATTAAGAAATCAACAAAAAAAAATCGTGTCGTTCAAACACTTTAGGCCTTGTTAACATCTCACCATTACACAATAGTCGAGACAATTGATTGAAACTTATATTAATTTGTATAAATCATTTTTTCTTATGACCACACCCTATCATTCAAAAGATGGCAACCCCAGAAAATAAGAATATTCCTATACAAATAATTAGGACTTTGAAATCACTTCACAGTTTAGGTACTAATTCATGCATATAGTGACTATATAAAAGTCTATATATTTAGCTAAAACTCTAGTATGTATAAACATTTATAAACAACAAATGTAACTATTCCATCACTAAGTGATCCCTAAGGTACTACTTTATATCAGTGATACTAAAGTCAATTCGCGTCGTATTGTAAAATGCCGTACTTGTTGGTGTGTTACTTTTTTTTTCAAGAATTGTATTACTCTCTCATAACATTCTATTTTTTCTGTATCGAACGATATCAGTGAAAGGTTTCGATAAAATTTAATATAGTTAGTTAGGTCCACTTATCGATGAAATCCCTAGAGATTTTGCGAATAACATATTTTACGGTTTACCTAATTATGTCAAACTAGTTATTAAGAACTGTAATCTAATTCTTTTGTAAGAGAGTATGCCACCGAACTCCTAAACCGTTAGGCCGAATTTAATGTGTTTTTTCCAGTTTAAGTGGATCTTTGGACACTTTAAATTTATAAATTGGCCTGGTAGGTGGCGCTGCGGAAAGCCAATGTTCGGACAGAACAACGTCAGTCAGGTTCGCTAGTTCCCTTTTGAATGGCATATTACAATATGGCGTTCACAACCGACTTGTAATAATGATATAATAAAGACGCATGCACTTACTAGTGGCCCACTAAGTTACAATCATCTATCAAGATCTGCTACGATATACCAAACAGTAGCTAAGTATTATACAGTCCAGTTTTCACTAATTTTCACCGTACAATTAAAAGATTTACTAGTTTTTTTTTTCTCTCTAAAATTTTTACCAAACTTTTTTTTCCTCTCATCTCTCTCTTTTTTTATCTTGATAGGCAAAGGCCCGTTTCTCAAAATATCTAATTATTGTGACACTGGTGCGTTAGATTATAGGCCAAAATTATTCATATCATGTGCATTAATTCCATAGTAATCGTAAAAAGTGATGATATTTCAATATCTTATATATTTATTTATAAGTATAAGAAAAACTGTTATAAAAGTATCAGTTCATATCACATCGAGAAACTTTTAAAAAAAGAATGGCGACGCTGTCAGATTCTTTTTTATTTATTTGCTTTTTTTTAAAGCTTTTGTTTGTTATTCTCATGAACAGAATCATTCTTATTTTGAAATAGGAACTCATTTAGCCACTGCTTTGTAGCTTAGTTTCTCAGTTCTCGTCATTCCCGATGCGATACAAACCGACCCGCCATATAATAATTATTGCACATATACGTAATATTTGTCTATGTATATATCGGAGTATAATGTGAAGTATAATACATTTGTAAAGTTGTATATAACGCTTTCTCCACTAGCACCGAAACCTTGGATTTCAGTTTCCTTTAGACCAATTATGAACACTTACGTTTTTATAAAAAGTATCTGAACATAGAACTTATTTTCAAATTAGCGCCATTTTTTTATGATCCCAACTCTAAACATCTTGAATCATTCATTTATAACAAAATGTGCGCAGGATTCAAGATAAATCACTAATTTGAAAATAGGCTCTATAAAGTCATAAAAGCACCAAAAAGAAAAAATAAATAAAGTTAGTAAGAAAATCGACAGTTTGAGTCAATACACACTATAGTATCGATAAAGCTCTACTATCGATAAATATTCACACCGAATTAACATCGAAAGTTTTTGTACCGGTAATCGATTATGAAAATATCTTCAGATTCTCCATGGAGAAAAAATTTATCGATATCGATAGTAGTTCAACGGAAAGTTGGCACACGTATAAAATGTAAACGATGTCGCGTTGAATACTTAGTCAATGTCCAAAACCGTATTTCAGTAAGACTTCCAGAGGCCCTTTATAGCTTTGAGTTTGGGCGACTTTTTTGTGGCCTCGAATTCCTGTTTGAAACTAGTGATGAATTTATCGCGCAAACTTTGTCGCGGCGCCGACGGTTTCAACAAAAACTTCTTCAGATCATTCGTGAAGCTCTTAGCCGTGTAATTCGGCTCCTCCCTAATCGACTCGTCGCCGTCGTTACTCGATTCAAGAAACGATACCGATTTGTTTGACTGTATCGAGTTTTTGCGTTCACGGGAGTTTCTGGGTGTCGATTTCGAGCGCGATGGGGTCTTAGGTTGGCTGTAGCTTTTCGAAACCATCGAGTATTGGTCGTCATCGATGGAATCGAGGGTGTCCGTCGATCGGTTACAGACTCTACAGCAAAGTTGGCAGTGTTCCTTGTCGCTGTGGTACCTACCGTTACAATACACGTAGTTCTCTTTGAGCCGAGAGCTCCTCGGTGCTTTGGACTTGTCTTTCGAGGACTTCTCCTTGTGCTCCCCGCGGTCGTTCCGTCGAGATCGTTTCCTGCGACACTTGGGACAGTTGTTGCGTGCGATACGGCGGAGCTCCTTGAGGAACTCATAATCAATTTCGAAGTACTTAGCGTCAGGTTCGGAGTAGTACCTGATGTCGGAGTCGGTGGAGTCGCTGCGGGGCTGCTCCTTCTTGCGCGCGGGCTTGTCCTCTCTGCCGGGGTCGGAGTAGTAGGAGGCGGGGCGCGGCGCGGGCGGGGGGGCGGGGCGAGGGGCATGCGCGCGCGGGTGGTGCCCGCAGAAGGTCACGGCCTTGTGGCGGGGGCGCGGGGGGCGGGCGCGGGGGGGGCGCGGCGCGGGCGGCAGGGGTCAGGCCTGCACGGACGGCACCCACAGGGTCTTGTTCTGTTCCTCTTCCACGGCGGCTTTGATTTGCGTGCACGTGTACGCGATGTTCACGCCCGCTGGGATCTCCGCTGTGGAACAGGTTTCAGATTAGTGTGACACAAAGAACATTTGGTTACGGTTTGCCTTGTAGCTTTTCCATAACCAAATGGAAATCAACTCAAAGCGAGGCAGACTTTGGGATTGGTCAATACTCCATTTTTTAATAAAAGCTTTAATAGTTTCTGGTTGGAAGACATAATCAAAATCATTGCCATTACAGAATATGCAGGTCGTTTCTAAAATAAGTTTAAGCCTGGTCCTTACCTGATATGTAACTCCTATACTCGTTCTCCACCTTCAGTCCATGCTCATACATCTCCTTGGCGGCTTTAGCGGAAACTTTGTCTGCGTGCCTCGTGTCCTTGACCTCTTTGATTTGTTTGAACGACTTGAACTTGATGAAGAGGACTATTGGGTAGATTTGCTGCTTGTGTAGCTTCTCTATCGTGGCTACGCTAATGTCTAGGATGCAGTGGATGCCCTGGAGGAAAGTAAGAGTATAAGTCAATGTGTATCTGGTGTGTAACCTATGAGGTAATCATTAAAAATTGTTTTTTTTTTTTCTATACAGACAGTTACAGCATTATTTGGTGTAAAAACAGCTAATTTTCAACTACTTAAACAATATTGTGAATGTGCTGTGCTGTGTCAGTTCTTTTACATTGGTCTACTACAGATGCTATAAGCTTGAAAAGTTATTACGCATAAAATCCAAACAAATATTTTAAGTATAGTAATTAGAAGATAAATATGTATTTTTGCTCATATACTCGTACTATTTGGTTTTGACCGTACAAGAGGCTTAAAATCAGTCTACGAGGGTTTAACAATGAGTCGACGAGGGGTTAGCGATGCCTAAGAGAGGTCAACGATGGGTGGATAAGGGTTCAATAGTGGGTCGAGGACAAGTCAGCGAGGTGTCTACGATAGGTCCACGTGGATTTGACGAAGGGTCGCCGATGTGTGGACGAAGGGTCTACAATGATCATTCAAAATGTTTGGTCCAAATGATTAAGCATCTTACCTTCTCGGCCAGGTCCCGGATGGCGTGCAGCGGGATGCAGTCGATGTGCGTGCAGTCGGGGCGCAGGCGCGGCTCGAGGTGCGTGCCGCGCTGCAGAGCGGGCGCGGCGCCGTGCACGGGCAGCGCGGCGGCGCGCGGCGCGGCGAAGGCGTGCGGCCAGTCCGACGCCAGCCGCGCCGCCACCGCGCCCGCCAGCGGGCCCAGCACCACCACCGGACGCTGCGTGCCGTCTGCGGGGATCACCATTTTATTACATGCTCGATTCAGCCTATGTTGCATGCTTTTAATATAAGACTTAAAAAACCACGCGTAACAAGTCGCAGGGACCAGTCCCTCTGCCAGGGTAGCGGATTTTGTTCGAAAGAGTCACCGCGGCCCTGGAACGCAAAGGGCATTAAGAGGAACACGGATGGGTTTTAATCAGTATGAGTCTGACACTCCCTTCCGCTTCACCCAGACCGGAAGAAGCTTAAAATAAAGGGACCAGTCCCTGCGACATTCTAAGCGCGGTTTTTTTTTTTTTTTTGGTTGTAGTGTGATGTTATATAGTCATAAAAAAATCCAATACGACTGGCAGTTATACAGATTAACCCATTTAAACATACACAAACAAACAAAAAACCTTTTCAAGTTTACTATACTATTGTAGATCCATATGGATTAAAAAAAAAACAAACAAATATGTTACCTACAGATTAATACTTAAAATAAAACCAACTAAATAGTAAACATTATCTGTAGTCGAGAGTATGTAGCGACATTTGAGGATAATGTCGATATTTCTTCATTTAAAAAAATCTTTACTTTAACTTAAAATATTACTAGTACAACTTTTAGCAATAAAAGTCATAAACTTTCAGTAAAAATGTGTTAGTAGGCATCAAGAATATTCTCTTTGTTAACAATAACGCTTTCAACCACAGATCAGAAAAATATTAAACACTGAAACTCATGTCTTCAACATAAACATTAACGATAAGTTTAGTACACCAAAAATTCCCATAAAAATAAAAAAGCGCAATAAAGAAAAAAACGACATACTTAAATACAACTCACAGTGCAGTCGTTCGACTCTCTGGTAGGACAGGACGGGCACGTCGTCGGCCAGGGTGCCGCTGTCGCTCCAGCAGCCCAGCTCGGTGTTGGAGAAGGAGGCGAGCTCCTTGCTGTCGCGGTGCTTCTTGCGGCGGAAGAACGAGCGCCGCGCCGTCGTGGACGCGCGCCGCTGGGCGTCGCCCTCCAGCGTGCCCATGGAGCGGCGGAGGATTTCCTCCACCCTGAGTTGAAAAGGCAATCAGTTATATTTGGTGATAATGTTGAGCTATTCTTATAGAGACTACTATATACATCCAAGTATCATGACAATATTTATGTACTTAAATAGTCCTAATTTCAAAAAACAAAAATCTAAATACAACTTCCATTTTTTTTTAAATTAGATTTGTCGATGAAGTAAAGATCTTTATTCATTTGGTTTTCATGATTTAGTTAGAACTGCGTAATGAAAATAAATCTTTCCAAAAACATATTACTTTCATACAACATCTTCGTAGTAACTTACTTGAATTTACTAGGAATCGTCCCCCAATGTCGTTTCGACCCCTTACAATCAAGTTGCCACGCCCGCCATAGCCCCGGCGACCCGTTGAACAACGTGTTGTCCACAAACAGCACCTCGTCCTTACGGAACCATAGAGAGTACTCGTCGATGGTGTCCATGCCGATCGACGTGATCTTGGCGCAGCGGTCGAAGCCGGCGCGGATGTAGAACGCGTCGCCCGGTTTGTCTTTTATGTCGTGGTATTGTTGGAGGTCATGGCGGACTAGGACGCTTACCTGTGAACATTTGAGTGTTATGTTAAATTATAAAACTATAATGAATGAAAACAAAGATAGAAACTTTTTATCTTTTTTGGCATGCTTTCGTGTAAATGAAGAAAGACATAAAATAGATATTTTATAATAATAGACAGAAACGGTCTTCGTAGACAGAGCAGCACTATGCTCAATGACAACACTCACTATGACAACAGAAATGAATAAATGCCGCGGGGAATTATATCGTGCACACAATTTTCAAATCTATTCCATGTATTTAAGTTTATTATCAACTCTGTTTGCGTTATACTTACTTAATGATGATTATATATAATATGAAGTTTACTCCAAAAAAAAAATACAAACATCCGAATTGAGAACCTCCTCCTTTTTTAGAAGTCGGTTAAAAATAATAATAATAAGATGCCAATAACTTACCTTATCCGCCGGCTTAGCCAACTCTAAGGCAGCTTGCTCAGCAGTAGCTCTCCTCAGATCCACATTATTGTACTCCAGGATCTGATCGCCAGTCCTCAAGCCAGCGTTATACGCCGGAGACTCTATCTGCACGCTATGCACGAAGATACCCACGGCGTTACCACCGACCAAGCTTATTCCCAAATCGGAACAATTCCTCATCTCGATCAGAAGAAATCGAGGCAAGTCTTTGTTGGTCTGTGACTGCCGTAACGTCGCCACCTCAGTCGTAGGCTGTTCTAACCGAATAGATTGCTGCGGTCCTGGAGAATTTCTAGGCGTTGGTGAACCAGATAAAGAAACTTCATCATCATGCGAACTCTCTCCAGACGATGAACTCCCTGGCACTTCCACCTCATCCTTATACTTCTCTGGACTATATTGCACGAGCATAGTGATTGAGTTTCCGATTTGTCGGAGGACCCGAGCTGCGAGCGTGTAGGTTGCGGAACGCATGTTAATACCACACACTTCTAAAAGTTGGTCGCCAACTTGCAGACCAACTTGACTGGCAAGAGAATTGTCGTTAACAGTCGATACGAACACACCACCGCTGCTCGGCGGACAGTAGATCTGTATGCCAAGCGGTTGCTGACTCTTGTCTATGTGCACTCTTCTCAACTCGCCCGGCAAAGGCTTATTCCATCCTAAACCACAGTATTCAGGCATGGAGTTCCTAGTTTTGTGCGTCAGTTGCTTCGCCCCTCGCCCAGGTGACAATACCTCGACGTGAAATGTCGGCATCGGAGAGTTTCGTTCAGAACTTCTCTCGATAGACCCTGTGCTTAGTTTTCCCGCTGAGTTTTTTGACGTGACGCTCGGGTTCGAGGGGATACGAAATCGCTGGTTTTCTTTCTTACGAGGAAATGTTCCACCTTCGTATGTGTGGTGGTAGTCGCCTGCTCTGTTTGTTCGCGGAACTGGTTGTAGGTCAGACATGTTGTGCGTGTGGGACGTGAACGAGTGCATGTCGTAACTCGTCCCGATGCTCTCGCCTGATTGGCTTTGCGGGATATTTGTTGGGCTCGCTAAGTGGGGGTACCTACTTGAAGTGTGAGGATTTGAATTCACAAAAGGGCCCCTGTAATACTGAGATGCTTGAAGCCGTGATTGTGACGGCAAAGTTCCCGTCATGGGAAAATTCGCGTTGCTGTTCAAACTGTCAGGTCCAAAGCTATCACTGTCCGAAGGATACTTATTCACAGTCTTCGGCGATGACGATTTCTTATTCGAATAATATTGCTCTAGTAAGTCTTTTCCTGGGTGATTCTTGATCGAGTGGTCTAACGAACTGGGCGATTTCCTTGTGACGAAATCCAGAGAGCTCGGTCCTTTGTTGTTGACCATGTAGTCTAAGGAGTGCGGGCTTTTGGTCCGGTTGCGGGTCACTGGCTGGTAGTCCAACGAGTCGTCGGATGGATTAAGAACTAAGCTCAGTCTGTTCGGAGTGACGTCATGCTCGGAATAGTCGCTTATGGACATCTTGTCCTTCTCTAGAGTACGAATTTTCTCGAAGTTCATACTGTTGGGGGAGGCGAAAGGGTTGTGTATGGCTAAAGGGGCGGGTTTGGGGAAGTGTTCGATGGCTGGGGAGGATTCTATGGACTTGTACACTGAGTGACGAGCTGGGGTGGTGACTTGCGTGAGAGGCGCGTGTCCCAGAGGTATGGGATTCGAGTTTCGGTTGGTGTTTGACCTCTGAGGTTCTGGCGGTAGTTTTGTAGGCGGACTGAGTAGGATGGAGAGAGGTGGCCTCTCTTTTCTCGACCGTGGTTGTACGATGGTTCCAGTGGAGTTCTCGTCTAGAATGAAGTTGGCCCTCGCTTTGGGCCACGTGCCACCATTTTTAGAGTCGCTCTGAGACTCTTTGTTCTTTCTCCGCGAACGTTTTATTATACTACTAGTTTCTTTTACTGGAAAGAAAAAAAACAAAAATAACTTTCCGCTGTTAAAACTTTTCCTAATATTATTAAGATTAGAAAACAATGACTTTCTTATTATAAACTTATGTACGTAAGTAATGAATACACTATTACTCACTTGTTTTTCCATGATAACTGTCGATAACGGAGTCCAGCTCCGCGATCGCATCTGATTCCGGCACCTGTGCAAATAATACACATTCACTATATGACACTACTTTCTAGAGTCACATTATGATAATGAGTATTATGACGTCAGGAGACAGATATGCATAGTGTGACTTGCGGAGGAGGAAAAGCGCTGGGCAATATAAAACCAAGTACGCACTAACGATTGTTATTATCGAGAATTTTGGTGTTGGGCATGCTACACACTTAGGCTGCGTGTTCACTAGATATACTGGAATACGTAGTGAGTGGATGCGAGTGAAAATTACAAATGACATCACTTCATTTACATAACCTGAGTTAGGCTAGCTGTAATTGGTTATTTTCAGAATACATGTCTCGCTTGGCATCCTCACTAGTCTCTGGTGGAACGCAACCTTAAATGGGTCGCTACATTCGGTTCGACATTCTCAATACGAATATGTTGCATTGAGAATGTTGAAACGAATGTATTGACTCCCTTACTTCAGACTAAAGTACAATGGGAATTCCCCGTAATACGAAAATGATACATGTGTCTGTAACAGTAACACACTTCAAAACGAACGCCACTTCAAATATTAGTCAGCAAAAGTTAAATAGTTTTGTCATCAAATAGTATTATCGCAACAACATAATAGTAAACATTACTACTACCTAAGCTGCTGAGTGATAGATTCTCAAGTGTCCCTAGGTCCTAGAGAGACTTGAAAAACTATCACTCAACAGCTGGATCAAGAGTCAGCTGCAGAAGGCGTCTAGGTATTATGATTATATGAACGTATTATGATGAGCTTCCTAACTCTGGATCTCTAACCACCTCGCTGCGAGCGGAGGATTACATTTTATTTCTAATTTCTTTTTTTTTTTAATTGTGAGATTAAAACATACGTGGAATACATTAGTTAAAAAAAGGATTTTTACAAAAAAGACAACCGCCTTCAAAAACTACAAAATAAAAAATAACTTTAGTTTGGAAGTGGCTTTGGTTTTGTTTTTTGTTATGTGGATATTGCCACCGACTTCCAAACTAAACTTATTTTTTATTTTGTAGTTTTTGAAGGCGGTTGTCTTTTTTTGTAAAAAAGCTTTTTATTTTTCACTTTTTAGTGCTTGTGTGTTAATGTTTGAAATCCTTAATAAAAGCCCTTTCGAACAATACCTCACAAGATATATTTAATTTAGAAAAATGCTCACAAAATAAAAAGCACTAAACCAAATTGCATGAAATTTATGGGACTAAATGGCAAGTATACTGCATCGAACAAAAAAAGAATCACACTAATCGGACTAGAAACCACGGAGTAATGTACATACATAAAAAAAAAATACCGGCCGAATTGAGAACCTCCTTCTTTTTTTGAAGTCGGTTAAAAAGTAGTATATATTGTATATTTAAGCTAAAAGAATAATAATAATCGATCACCTTTTTTAAAATTATCATGGGATGACGCACGCGCACGTCTGATTTACTTTCACGTATTCTCGTATCAGATTTCACAATAACTTTTTTAGATATCACACAGGACTACTCCGTCCGGCTAACTTGAAGTTTTGTTGGTTTAGATAAGTGTGTTTTCTTGAACAACATAACTGCTTATTTTGCAAAAACAATCTACTGTATGTACAATGTTACTCAATCAGAACGGCTGAACGGATCTGGATGAAATCTGGCACAGGGATAGATTATAGTCTGGAATAGCACAGAGGCTTTTTATCCCGGAAATATGTACGGTTCCGTCTTTGACGCAGACGAAGTCGTGGGCGGAATAGCTAGTCTAATATAGATGTCCAAACTTTATACTACTGTTTGTGTGTAATATTTTAAATTTTCAGTAATGGCGCATTTTCATTAGTCGATAGGGCCCGCATGCGACATAACAACCGATGAAAGTTACAAGTCGTTACACCGCATGCGGGGATCCGCCGCGCATGCTTTTTACCGACCGTGATATCGACATGCGGGCCCTGTGGCATGCGTTCCAGAAATCTGTCGCACCCCGCATGCGGGCCCTATCGACTAGTGAAAATGAGCCATAATAGACACAAATCGACCTCATATTAATCATAATAACTAAGTTGATTCAATTTAATAAATATACTGATTTATTAATTTAAAAAATAAAGATTTTAAATTATAATAGTTTTGCCTACATGTAAATAAAATTCCTACATCTTACGTGCCAGAAATATGTAATATGTAGTATTTTTCTCGCACTACAAATAAAAATATTACTATTGAAAACACAAAAACGAAAAAGATTCACAAAAAAAAAAAGAAATTAACACTCAGAAAAAAAGCAAAAATGAGAGTCGTGCACAAAAAGTTTATATATCAAAATAACAATATTATTTACCTTATTCTGCTTATCTTTCGACTTGCTGCGTCCGGTGACGGCCTCTATTTTCCCGCGGATCATGTCCCACGTCCCTGCGAACATCAATGGATCGATATGATATCGATATCGCTATCTTATCGATTATCTACACACGTCAAGTAGGGCTAGTTTGTTTTCACGTTACGATGTTTTATCGAAGGATTATTTTATGTGTATACGTTTTGTTGGTGATGTTATTATTTATTTTCCTTGTACGGACGACAGCGCGTTAAAGTAAACTGCGGGTATCTTATGCGGTTGTAATAGGAGCGATTTTGCAACAAAAAGGTATAGTCTGATGTACAGTACTAATAGTGACGTTGTTGGTACTTTACAGGGGTGAAAGAAAGGAATAATGTTAAAAAGCTATTGAAATAAAATACAAAAATAAAATAAAGAAACATTATGTTACATTAAAGCAGTCTCGAACTCTCGAGTATTAAAGAAAAAGCATAGGAGTAGGTATCTCACGATACTTGTTACTGGATTTAGTTACTGTCCGCAATATACCAACGTTTTTGTTTGCCAAATACCCGAAAATAGATCATTATGAGTTCATAATGATCTATTTTCGCGTACTTTTGCTATTAAACCAACCCTGAAAACATCAACTGATTCATTCATACATTTATCGAGTTATGCGAACATAAATGTATAGGTCAACTGACTTTATTCCTATATTAAAACTTGTTCATAATGGATTATTAAAGTGACCCCCTTCTCAGTATATTTTTTAATGCCAGTTGTTCTAAATAAATATCGATGTTTGTGGACAGTGTCTTTTTAACAGGAAATAAAAGCAATGTTACCTCTCTCCTGTGGTATTTTCCCTTGACTCCCCGCAGCGACATGGTACACGTATCTTCTGTCGAAGTCTGGCATACCGTGGTCTATGTGCACCTAGAAGTGAATAACACATATTTTTATCTTTGAAAAAACACAACAATACAAATAGTGACCGTCTACTTGTATTTGAAAAGTTATGTTTTTCCCGCGATTTTGTCCGCGTGAATTTTCTGACGAAACCCTTTTTTTATATAAAAAGTAATGTAAGTATATCACTCAGGAGTAACATAGCTTCAAATTCGCGAATTATTTTTCAAAATCGGACCAGTGGTTCCGGAGATTAAGCGTTTAAATACTCAATTTTATAATACTCAATTCTGCTTTATAATACTCAATTTTATATGCATATTAGTACAGTATTTTTTTACTTGTTAGCCTATGGAAGGAGTGGAGGGAGGCCTTTGCCCAGAAGTGGGACAGAATAGGCTAACAATTTTTTACTTTCCATAAATGTTATGGAATCATCAATAACTGACTGACATTAAATTATTACCATTGTTATACGATCGCATGCGCAGCTTCGCGAGGTAACTCTAAGAACACTACGTCATTATCGTTCACGCAGCAGTCCAATATTTAAGTATACACCTATCAATGCAAAGATCGATATTGATGATAGCTGATTATGTCTCGTCGAGTGATTAGCTGAGCAACTGACAACAAGGTATTTGTATAAAATTGTATTACCTTCTTATCAGTACAGATTTTTTATTAAACTTTGCCCCACGCTACGAATTGATTGTGGGTGCGTTTACAAACATAAAAATTCATATTTACAAACAACTACCTGGACTATAAAGTTAAAGTAATTTATTCAATATCAGTCATTTATCTCAATAAGACCATTAAAAGGCATTTTTTAACGACATATACAAGTAAAAAGGCGTGAGTTTATGTATGTATGTGTATGTATACAAGAAAAACGTATTGAATCTAGTTGCGTCTTCGAAAAGATTTCGTATGGAGAAGAATGGGCAAAACATTCCATACTAAAAGTTTTAAAATTAATGTCTAAAAATTTTTGCACACAGGATCATAAAAATATTCGTCGCGAGAATCGAACCCGAGATATGCAGCGCAGCAGTCAATCGGCCATCAATTTAAGCCCATACTGTAAAGAGTAAAGGCCTCCTCCATTCCTTTCACTTATCCAGTTCAAATGTGGTAAATAAAAAACTACTACTTGCTTACCTTGGTATCGGAGGGAGGCTGCGCAAACTGGCACCAAGACTCGTCTGTCTGCGAGCAGATGTTTACCATCTTGCTGTCAGAGTACGAGCGCGAGTGATCGTACATTGATACCCTGTTGATAACAAAATGTTTATGTGAATGAAGGGGGTAAAAATACATAGTACATAGCTGTTACCTATGCATACTCCCATCTTCTTTATCGTGTGGGCAGTAAGGTCTTACGACCCCACACACCCTAGTGTCAGAGTTTCTAAAACGCCTCAAGGGCCTCTGATATGTTTTGAATGGGACAGTAATAGGCTAGTATAAGTAAAGTAGGTTTCCTCACAATGTTTTTCCTTAACCGATGTCAGTGATGTCCAAGATAAACTTTACATACATAACTACAATACAAATTTGCATACTCCCATCAAACTAAGTAACATTGAACAAAAGATAATGCTGAAAAACTTTTATTTTTGGTGTGAAAAAACGCGCAATTTAACATGCACGCAAAACATTGTACTTCACCTATAAGTCACAATGTTTTACGTGCATTACATTGCGTGTACCATAAACAGTACAGAGAGAGTGGGGGGTATCTAAAGTTAAGTTAGAACATTTCAAACTTGTTTTTGTAAAAAAAAACGTACCAAAAGAAATTGAACTTTTACCCTAAATATCGCCGTGCCCAAAAGGTTCATATTCGATTCGGCACTTTCGTTCAAAAATTCGGAGTGAGCCGAATGGGCTGAGCCGATTGTACCGAACCGAATGTACCGTCCCGTTCGTGTATATGGAGACACTTACCCGACATTGATAAATGTTGTCCACAAATTTTTTTTATTTATGCAGTTAGCTCAATAATAAAAACTACGATATACGACAACCTAATAATGAATTCAAGTTGCAGCACGTCAATATCAAATACGTTTACAATTACTTTAAAACAGATAAGCCGTATCAAAGAAATCAAGGACGCAAAAATAAGGGCAAAAAAAAACTAAAATATGGCAGTACTTCACGTACTCACAACCGTTAGTAAAATGATACTAAAGATCTAGTGTTATCTAGATTCTCGACCTCTATCTCAAATATGTGTGTGACGGATATCGGCCGCCATTGTACGCGTGCAGAAATGATCACAAAATACAGATATTGGTAAACAAAGGTAGGGAGATACGTATCTTTTATCTTTTTTTTTGTCATTAGATGTATGTATCACGTCTGTAAAGTTTCCACAGCTAATTTTAATTTGAGGTTCAACTAAAGTTAAACGAGGGACGTTTTTATTGCAAAAATGAAATCAGTGATTTTATTACATCAGCTTTCTGACAGCCGTCCCGTCATAATTTAGTCTAGCCGTATCATAGATTAGCGGGAACAAAGAGACAGAAAAAATAATAATAATTGTTGTTTTTTGTATACATCCATATTACGCATTTAATTAAAAACTGTTATTTTGACAACAATCCAATTTTATTTCGAAAATGTAGAGAACTACTGATTTTTTTCGCGATTGCAAGGTTGGTGCCATAGCAAAAGTTGTTCATTTCCATAACCAATCACCTACCTAGTCTTTTCCCAACTATGCTGGGGTCGGCTTCCAGTCTATCCGGATGCAACTGAGTACCAACATTTTACATGGAGCGACTGCCTATCTGACCTCCACAATGCAGTAACTGGGTAATATGATACAAGTCCCTTATCACCTTACACCCTGTATATTGATGTGAATAAGGGTCAGTTCACACCGAGACGCGACGCGACGCGACGCAACGTGAAGATACTGGAAGAGGCCAGTGACTTCGCGCTGCGCCGCGCGCCGCCGCGAGACGCATCGCAACGTCGCCGCTCTTGCACGTCGCGCGTACCGGCGATTCACCGCTGCGTCGCGATGCGTCGCTCTACGCCTCGTGACGCCTCGCGGCGTAGAGCGACGCATCGCGACGTAGTGCTGCGTGGTGTAACGTATTCTTAATTCTCCCGTGAGCTGACGCTAAGTCCCTAGGTTGACTTTACACCCTGTATATTGCGAATATTTTTGACAGTGTCAGTGTGAAAAATAATTTATTTACCTGTCTCTAGTATTATTACAGCAAGTATACAAGGGTCTCAACAGTGTGAGAGCAACAGACTCGTACTGGCACTCGTTGAGCAACGCCATCGCTTCCGATACGCTCTTCACTCCTTCCAGTGACACGTTGTTTATCTGTAAGATTTAGTGTGTATTAGATGTTTGTTATCTCTCTCGTGATAATATCTGCCAGATAAAATGGCAAAACAATTTTTAACAGAGTGTTACATCTACTAGAGAGGTTTGAAAATGTTGAACTGAATGAATGATAACACATTTAAAACACTCGTGGGTATTATTATAAGTCTTATTAGTGATTTTTTTTGCCTTTGTTACACAATAATTTCATAAATTACTATTACTTACACTGACGACACGGTCACCGATGAATAGGTTGCCTTCTTTGGCAGCAGCACTGCCGTTCGCTATTTTGCTTATGAAAATACCTGTGAGGGAAAAAGTATATGTTGTATTTGAGTGTGAATTGAGAGTGAATGACAGTTCCAACAAGGCAGATGTAAGGTAGCCTCACCGTGCTGCAGCGCGAGGCCGCGCGCGTCGCACAGGTGCAGCCTCACGCGGCGCGCGCGCGCTCGCTGCAGGCGCAAGGCGGCGGGCGCGCGCGCCAGGGCGCCCCTCAGGGCGGCGGCGGCGGCCGAGCCGCGCGCCCACACGCACACGCCGCACGCCTCCGTCACGCGGTCGCACACCCTGCGGGGGAGGAGGGTTTACAACTAATATCTTGGAACTGAAAACGCACCTGCGAAACTATCAAGCCTGAAACTAGAAGACGATCTTATCAGTGTGTTAGGAGTAATGTGAAATAAACGTGTGAATATCTTATAGTAATTAACCAATGACAGTTTTATATCAAAGTAAATAAATATATCAGCACATTCATCCCAATTATAATTTTCTTTCGTCAAAATTATTATGTCCAAAAAATCCTTTTTAAAAACGACATAATCAAATAAAATAATAAACAACAGTCTCAAATAAAATTTAAAATGTATGCTACACTTTTTGAGCCTGCCAGAAACTGAATGCTAGTTCACATGTTTAAATTAAAAACAAAGCAATTTTTCACTTACTTAATCTTCCCGTCAGCGATGGAACCTTTCTTCACAGCCGTAACATATATGCTGCAGTCGTTAGGATAGTAAGGCTCTTCCCGACCGCCTGCCAACTCGAAACCTAACTCGCCGTCCTTGCCCAAGCCTGAGAGTTCTACGTCGATTATCTCCCATTCAAAATCCTGTAAAAATACACCATCATGGAAATACCAAAATCAATATATTATGCATAACATTTCGACTGAAAACTTAAGATGCTCGCAGAAAATTCTGCATAATAAACCATAAAACCGTGCAGCAGTTACGTATGAGAGCGGAGAAGTCTCAATTACGAAACGAGCGAGGCCTCAAGCTAGTACATATTACAACTTTGAACATACAACAGGACATAAACATACATATTTATTTCAAGTAAAAATTTACTCGCAACCAATCGATTGTTTGAGTTTGAGTTCATATGTTCGTAAACGCACCCTCGATTCACAAGAAATTATTAGAGTGAAGAAACATTTTTATAAAAAGACGACAAAAAAACGAGTACAAAAAAAATGGTAATATGGTCAAAATTCAATTAAAAAACCTATAATTGGCCTAACCTAAATGTAATATGAAATTTTGTAAGTATCTTCTGTAACGCTGTTGGTTTTCTAAATAAATAAATAAAATGATTATAATGACAAAGTTTACTAAGGTACCTGCACATCAGCATCAACAGCGGAATCCCTCGAGTGCGCATGTCTCCTACAGTCCTTACGTTCGTCATCGTCGGCCATGGTGGAGCGCTTCTCTTTGCCTTCCTTCTTGTTGCCATGGCGACGGGCGTCCGCTAACTCACCTACCATTTGGTCGCGCTCCTGTAAAAAGACAATAGATATTATAAAGTCGAAATGAATATAATCGATTAATCAAAACTTTCGAGTTTAATCGATTTACATTATCGATGATGGTGTCTGGTAATTTCGATTACGAATATGTGCAAAAACTCAACAATGAATCAATTAATCAATTAATTAATTCAATCAAACAAAATCAAGTCTAAACATTTAGTATGGTTTTTGGTAGCAATTTTAATAACGTTTATGACTATGAGTTACCTTTCTCAGTCGATTGCAGAGTGCTTTAACACTCTCTCGCTCTTGCAAAAGCTTGTCTCTTTCTGAGAAAGCCCAGTCCCTTCGCCGTTTCGATACCTGAAATATAAATACCAATCGATATTCAATCGATATTTCTGTAAATTTCTGGATACGGCGTGTAAAGACACATCACATATACGTAGTATATTTATTTTTGCTCAATGTTGCTTAACTTGTTGGGCAGTGTGTGTACAGTCGGTTACAGCTGTTGCTTAACCCATGACCCACCTAACATGCTAGTGAGCCAGTTAGGTGGGTCAAGCAACAGCTATAACCGACTGTACACACACTGCCCAAAAAGTTAAGCAACATTGAGCAAAAATAAATATGGAAAAGCAATTAACATAATATCATTAACATCTCAATATTGTACCTACTTTCTGTGCAAATAAACAATTATTCTATTCTATTCTAAGATATTGAGTTTTGAAAAAAATATTGCTGGTAAATTATTTTCATTTTTGATGGGAAAAAGCACTATTTATGGTAATCATTGTGCGTACGAGTACGTGTACGAGTGCATCGAAAATTACAAGGGTCATGGGGTTATTTAAGTTTTACTTAGAACTACTTTTTGTATATAAAAAAAATGCAATTTTGACTTTAAATACCATAACCAGAAGGAACGCAGGTATGATCCAGGTCAAAAAAAAACGCAATGATGCATATAGAATGTAACTTCTAATGTAGCTTCGTTAAGTGATATTTTACACCTCTCATAATCATAAAAAAAATAAGTTAAAAATAACTAAAACCCGACTACGACAAAATCGCGCACTGAAAAGTATAAAATAAAAAATAAGTTAAAAATAACTAAAACCCGACTACGACAAAATCGCGCACTGAAAAGTATAAAATAAAAAATAAGTTAAAAATAACTAAAACCCGACTACGACAAAATCGCGCACTGAAAAGTATGAAACAAGAACAATATTCATTTGACCGATATTTTCGATATTTTTAAGTAATAGCCGTGGTCGTATGCCACCTGCGGTTGTTTCACACAATCTTTATTGATTAAGTGGCATACGACCACGGCTATTACTTAAAAATTTCGAAAATATCGGTCAAATGAATATTGTTCTTGTTTTATACTTTTCAGTGCGCGATTTTGTCGTAGTCGGGTTTTAGTTATTTTTAACTTATTTTTTATTTACACTATTTTGGGGGTTATATTATTTGAAGGAATAACTCTATTTAATTATTTGATATAATAATAAAAGCAAAGTAGCGAGTGAATTTCAAATGTACTCATTAAGCCTTTTCATTTGATACCCATGTTGACACTGTTAAAAACAGGCAAAGTAGCTAGTAAAAGCTATATAATGTATTTATATTTCAAATGTGCTCATCAAGCCCTTTAATTTGATACCCATGTCGATACTTTTCGAAAAATTTTTTTTTTCGATAACGACTTCACATCCCTTGGAGGGCGCCATATTGGATTTGGTGACACGTCACCTACCCTATAACCAGCGGACAACTGAGACGCTTCTAACGACACCTCATTTGTCATGTAATGATAAGTAGTTTAGAAGTTACGAGGGAACAAACAAACATACATACATACAAACATACATACATACAAACATACATACATACAAACATACATACATACAAACATACATACATACAAACATACATACATACAAACATACATACATACAAACATACATACATACATACCGGTCAAAATCATAACCCTCCTTTTGGCTTTGCCGTAGTCGGATAAAAAGCTAAATAGGGCGTATTTTATGCCTCAAAGCTGTACATACCTCGGCCTCTCTCTGCGCATCGTTGAGCTCAGCCTGCAGCCTGTCTATCTGCTTGCGCAGTCGCTCGAGCTCCTGGTTAGCTTGTTCCAGGTTGTCCACGCGCTCCTTGTCCACGGCGTCTACTACCATGCCCACTAGACCTGGACAAGGAAGGAATTATTTATTTAAACTTTATGCATATGTAAAAATACAATAATACACTGCAAGCTTGTTCTTCTGTACTGTTTCGTGCCCCAATCGGGGAGAATGCGCCTAGGGCACACATGGCATAATTTGTAAGGGATCAAGAAGCGCCTGCGGACGGTAAAATAAAATGGCCAAGGGTGCTATGTCAGCAGCCGCCCCACGTTTCGGCCCGTATGACAAGAGTTGGAAGGGCCATGAGAAGGTTGGGGGAGTGTACAAAGGCGAACTTAATGCCTGGGGCCTTTTTTACCAGTCTACTTTAGGGTGATGCAGAGACAAAACATAGTAGGTGCACAGCACAGATACCGAAAATTTTCGAGAATAAAATATAATATGCAGGTATACTGAAGAAATAACTCATTATCTTAGCTGAAAAAATGGTGGAGAGCCGATGTCCTCTTACAATGGCAAGATAGCTTCGAACGATTGAAATAGGGTGTCAGTTTAACAAAAAGATTGAACCCTAACGTGTAAGCAATAAAGTTTATTTTCGACAGAAATATTTGTTATAAAATATTCTAAATGGAATTGTAGGCGGCAGCAGTAAGCGTATTGTTTTCCGCCATTTTATATATGTAGTACAAAATATTGATACTAATTTGTTAGTAATACCTTGCAACTTATCCAATGATGGATCATTGGAGTGTTGTCCGTTGAGGAATCCGTCATTGCCCACACCACTTGCTAGCCCCAAGTGGTGGTACGCCGAGTTGTCTTGTCTGACAAACAAAAACATGTCACAACATGATGATGCAGACGCAGTTCAGTTAGAGATTATGAGGAAGAATTCAATAATTGACCCATCAACCAATAATTTCCCACTATCTCAAATAAAAACGCTTTATTTTAGCTCTGAAAAATCGATTTTTTACTAACTGTAAATTCGATTTTTATACCTCGATTTTTAATTCCATTCAGTAACTTGACAGTTCAAAGAAAAATAATGATAACATAGTACAACTAATAGTGTTGGGCAGTGAACGATTTTGCGTAAGGAACGAATGTTAGAAATGGTTTAATACCGCTAAGTTCTTATGTCGCCCACATAAGAGAGTCGCATTTGTAATCAAACGATGTAATCTGAGAACTGGCTTAAAGTGTTTATGTTATTGTATCGTTTTCGTTCTATGTCGACTGTGATAAAACTAGAGTTGCTATATACACAAAACTTTGTAAGTTACATTATGAATAGACAAGAAATCTAACAACAGTGTTTTGTTGAGAATCATACGAAGCATTTTGATAATATTCAAACTCAAATTTCATTGCGCGGAGATGCGCGCGGAGCCGTATTTAGGTATTTCTAAATACGTAAATATGATTTCGTAAACACTCTGTCTGTTCCATGTTTTGTTCGTCGTAGAACGATAGCAAAAACTGCTTCGTGAACGTAAATAATTAGAGCAATACATCAATAGCCGGATTATAGAGTTGTTTTTCTTTAAAAATCCTTTGTTTACATAGGATTTTATCAGAGAATGGCTAAAAGTGTACATGTTCTTGTATGTTATGTTTTTTTTTTGTATGTATGTTACCTGATTTCTCAGACATTTCGGAGATATGTAACGGAACTCCTTATAGGATCACAGCATAACTGTCGTAACAAGTAAAATTGCTTAATTGCTTTGTTTATACGTGTAGTCGATGACTGACTGAAGGAAGAGAGGGAGGGGGTACATCCTACTACTTTCCAAAATTAAATATATCGTGTGAGGTATTGTTTGAAAGGGCTTTTTGTAAGGATTTCAAACATTAACACAAGCACTAAAAAGTGAAAAATAAAAAGCTTTTTTACAAAAAAATAAAACCGCCTTCAAAAACGCCAAAATAAAAAAATAACTTTAGTTTTGGAAGTCGGTGGCAATATCTACATAACAAAAAACAAAACCAAAGCCACCGACTTCCAAAACTAAAGTTATTTTTATTTTGGCGTTTTTGACGGCGGTTTTATTTTTTTGTAAAAAAGCTTTTTTTATAGTGTATATCGTGTTTTAAAGATACGTTATTGAATTTAAATAAAAAGCTTGCATAAAAGTACATTATTTAAGTTCATTCAATTTCGTTCATTCTTACACCACCTCACTATCTTTTTTTTGTCAAAACTTGGTAACCCTTTAACTGTCATGTTACTGAATGGAATTAAAAATCGAGGTATAGTTGCTTTAAAATCAATAAATAGTTCGTTAATTGAATTGATTAATTATATGGCGTCACAGTTTGCTATTTCCATATAAAATCTATAGGGAAACCGCGTTTTGACAGCAGATAAAAAGTACGTCAATTGATGTCTATTTAGAGAGAGTACATACCTGGACTTCCCTAGTGTGGAGGTGTTCTGTGGCGTCTTGAGGTCGGTGCACTCTTTGATCGCTCGGTCGCGGTCCACCAGAGCCGACTCGATCTCGCGACGAAGACTCTCCGCCTGCACAGAGGAAGAACAAATCGAAATTATGTTAGACAAAAATTTATGGTCAGTGTAACCGTATAGGTACCCCTGATTACGTAATCATCAGAGATTTATACCCTCTGATATTGTCGAGCTTAGTAACATTTCTAAAGTGATATTTTCGTCAAACCCAAAATTTCATATTTTAAACTTAATGTTACCTAAACATTAAGTTTGAATTTAGTAAAAGACAATTTGGATGCTTTCTTCTCTTTTTTAAATCTGTTTTTTACACACTTGCTTTTTTAAATAAGTAAGATATTCCACGAAAACATGAAGAATCGGTAATTAATGGCTACTGCCATCGCTTACCTGTAATGCGGTGGCCCTCTGCTCCTCTCTGGACGCTTGCAGCGCCGACTCAAGCGCAGCGACACGTTTCAACGCCGCTTGGAGATCGTCAGACAGCTTCTCCATCTCTTTGTGGACTGTGTCCCTGGTGATACACAATAGAAATCAATCAAATAAGCTTCCAATACCTTCTCTTTACGGAGGGAGATGAAGAAATAGAAAAAAAAAAACAAAGTTATCTTCTTTTTTTTAATATTAGTTAGTTTGTGGTATAGAATAAGTTTAATGGCGCAATTTCATTAGTCCATAGGGCCCGCATGCGGGGTGCGAGAGATTTCTGGAACGCATGCCACAGGGCCCGCATTCGGGGAACCGTTTTCATTAGTCGATAGGGCCCGCATTCGGGGTGCGAGAGATTTCTGGAACGCATGCCACAGGGCCCGCATTCGGGAAACCGTTTTCATTATGGCGCAATTTCATTAGTCGATAGGGCCCGCATGTCGATATCACGGTCAGTATAAAGCATGCGGGGATGCGGGGAGTCCCCGCATGCGGTGTAACGACTTGTAACTTTCATTGGTTGTTATGTCGCATGCGGGATACCGAACGAGTTAACGACTAATGAAATTGCGCCATAAGGGCTAAGGTTGTCTGTGGATTTACTGTCCCGTTGTTTTTGTTGTCGCAAGTGCGACTATCGAACGCAGGGTCCTGGGTTCGATTCATAGGTCTGGCAGTGTTGTATTTATTTCCTTTAAGAATTTCTCAGTAACAGCACGGAATTTATAAGTTGTTTGTGACACTCCCGTACCACGGAAAGCAAGTAAAGCCGTAATTTCGGTTGTATCGGATTACCGTCCCACTGGACTATGAGAGTGAGGGAACAAGGAGCACACATGTGTTTGCGCACACGCTTGTGCAGAATATTATCTTCAGCGTATTTATGAGATCGATCACAGTGACCGAAATTCGGTATTGAGAATGACGTGTGTTTACCTCTCGCTCATGATGAGCGTGTACTCGGCCATGGCGGCGTTGCGCTCGTCGGTGAGGCGCTTGACGTCAGCTCGCTCGCGCGCGCCCCCCTCCCACTGCCGCATCACGTGCGCCACCTGCTGCTTCAGCGCGTTGCGCTCGCGGATCTGTGGGGAACAAACAAAATAGCTTTATATGAATCTGTGACTCTGTACCATTACAAAAGTTGTGTCACAATACAGGTTTTTATGAAATGCATATGAATGTTTAAAGAGTAATGAGACATAAAAAACCGATTTTGACAATTTTATATGTTTTAAGGAGTAGCTTAAGCTTACATTTTTATTTTAGAAAAAGAATTAGTGGTTCGCGCAAAACATTTAACCCCGTAGAAGACCGAAATTCACGCACAATTCTAGTCTATACTAATATTATAAAGCTGCAGTGTTTGTTTGTTTGTTTGAACGCGCTAATCTCTGAAACTACTGGTCCGATTTGAAAAATTCTTTCAGTGTTAGATAGATTAGTTATCGAGGAAGGCTATAGGCTATATACCATCACGCTACGACCTACGGGAGCGGAGCAGTAACCAAAGACGCGGGTGTAACCGCGGCGGACAGCTAGTATTATATAAACGTCGTAAAACTATACTTACAACACCATTTCTCTCTTGCGTCAGGTCGTGGCATTGTGTTTTCAGTCTGCTGTTCTCTTCTTGAACGATTCGTAGCTTTTCTAATGTTGTGTTGTGTGTTTCTATTAGATCATCGTATCTACAAAAACAAAAAAAATATACGTGAGTCATACGAAGGTAGTTACAGACTTTTAGACCATATAGAAGCAGTCATAAAAAGTATCATCATCTGCCTAGCCTTTTCCCAATTACATTGGGGTCGACTTCCAGTCTAACCGGATGCAGCTGAATACCAGTATTTTACATGGAGCGACTGCCTATCTGACCTCCACAACCCAGCAACTGGGTAATACAATACCCCTTGGTAAGACTGGTTGACAGATTTTCAAAGATAACAACCAACACAAAGACACACAGACAGTCATTCAAAGTACCCGTAATGAAAGTAATCTCACCTCTTTTGAAAACAGTCAAGTTCTTCTTTGAGTGCTTCATACTTCCTCAGCGTGTGGACGAGGGCGTCGGAGCTGCCCTCGGGGTTACTGGTCTGTTGCAAGTGCTGTACCTCGCGCTCCAAGCTGGATATATGTGAGAAAATGTATTTTTAAGCATTCAGTTATATGCTTTTACAAGAAGTCTAGGTTTTAACTTCAAAGGCTGTAAATATGTGGGATCTGTTTATGACATCAATGGTATAGGCTAGTTGACACCACTATAAATTGAAGTACTTTTTATGACCTGTCGAAATGGCAATTTTCCATAGATTTTGTATGGCAATATAGAAATGTGACGTCACTTATTTGGCAACTCAATTGACTAACTATTTATTGATTTCAAAGTCACTAAAAATCTAACTTTACAGTAAATTGAAAATTAATTGGGTTTTCAGGGGTAAAATAAAGTGTTTCTTAAAGAAGTTATGTCTTAGAATTATTGGTTAATCGTGTCAACTAGACAATTATGCTTTCGTTTCCAAACTTGTGCTAGTCAAACCATTCAAACAAACAGGTCAGAGCTGGTGCATTCCCGGCAAAGTGCATCAAATAGTCCACATTATTAAAGCAGACAAAGGCAAGCAATAAGTTTATTAATTTTCAACTTTATTCAAAAGTTCCCAGAGAGGATATATCTTTGACAGTGTTTCATTCACGCTGGTCTGCAGTCCTAAAAAAGGAAGCTTACCGCTGGTTGTCGTTAAGCAGGTCGCCGTACTTGCCGCGCAGACTGCTGGCCTCTTGTGCCGATACCTCCAACTGGTTCATAGCTGCTCTGTGCTGCCCGCGGAAGTACTCCAACTCCTAGTAAAAAATAAACGTTAGGTATATAGTAACAAGTTAAATTAAGGTCAAACAAAATGCTGAAACAAAGGTCAAAAAAAAATATTCTATTAATAGAATTTTTATTTGACACAGATCATGTCTAAACCAAAATAATTTAAAAAGTTTTGAAATATACTAAGAAAAACATTGTGTGCCCCACAGCTGCGTTAAATAGGCCCAATACAGCAAAAAGCCCAACCACTTATGTCTGACGCTCATTTTCAGTTGGTACCTTTAGGTGTTACGTATTACAGCTGTAAACTAGCTTATAATTGAACATAGAAATTAATGAATATAAAAAAAATATCATTAAGGCTTAACTTCAGAGCCAGCATTATACTATATCGTAAGGAAACTGTTTTTTATTATTACAAGTATAATTCTTTGGCAAAAACAATTTGGTGCCAGGAAACTCTTAAAGGAATTTCTTGAAAAGTGAAAAGCCAAGCAAAAACGCACCTTCATAACATGTTCACACCTCCGCGACGTCTCCGTGTGCTGTCGCCGCAACTGATTGAGATCATGCAGCGCCTTCTCGCACTGCTGCTTCAAGCTCTCATTGGTCTGTTTGCTGATGACGTCATACTGCAGCGGCTCGTACGGGCCGCTCATCACGTGCGCGCCGTGCGACTTCACCGTGTAGTTCTGTTTCTCGTAGCATTGGTTCGAGGTTAGCACGTCATACTCGATCGGGATCGGGATCGTCGGCAGCTGAGCTGTGGTGTGACGCTCTGTGCTCACGTAATTGTGGGATATTGATTCTGGAACAAACGGTTTGGGTTTACTTGGTGACATAGGGTTACTGAAAGTAGGGCAAGGGGGTGCCCCCCTCTGAACCAGGGTTGTCTCCACTGGGCTCACACACACATTTACCACCAAATTCTCAAAACAACAATTAACATTAATTCATTCTTAAATGTATCACTGTCTCTACAATACACCTTAGAATGACAGAGATAGAATAAGACTCAAAGGAGACTTAAAATTGAGTTGTGTTTGAGAATTTAGCCGTTAGCAGGTAAATTAAGAACAGAATAGGTTTAATTAAATGTTTTAATACCACAGAAAAATCTAGATTCCCCTTCCCCTCTCATATATTTAGATGGAAGATTAACCTGGTACATGACAGTGATGGGCTGGCCTACATGAGAGACATCTTCAGTAATTCTACCACCATGTTGGTTGCATTATTTTGGTGGTTATATTGTACCTGATTAAATTAGCAAGGGTTTCAGATTTATGATGACAGAATATTGCAGAATCAACTGCTTTTGTTATTTTCCTCTTTTGATTGGTGATGTGGCCCAAACTTAGTTAAAATTCAGTTTAAAATTTATTGGTATTGTTGCCAGTAGCAATTTTAAAATTATTAGTAAAATTTTTGATATTCATTTAAGAAAAAGTACTTTCTTCTAGATCCTGATAGAAACTATGTGACATTCTGAACCCATGACTCCATAAACTACAAAAAAGCAACCACTACACCATCCTATACCTATCAACTTCTTTACAATATAAGGGATAAAAACCAAGTGTGAAAAAACACATGTTACTGTGTAGTATTGTATTGGTAAAGATATTTCCTTATTAATCAAATATCAAAACAATAGTACATAGCTTTAGATTAGACAATGCAATGTAATACAAGATTATCACTGACTTTATCTTATCTCGAAGGTTTTTGAGGGCCTGCCCTAATCACAAATCTTAAGATAACTGCTGTATTGTAAAAACAACATTTATTACATCATTGAAGAGAAATGCTAATATAAAAAATCTGTTTACCAATCCTATGAAATACACACTAAATTAGTATATTACTATTCTTCCAAATGATTTATTATTATGGCTATAAGGACCAAATTACAATACCACACAACATTCCAATTTTCTAATCAAAACAGTTCAGTGAGCCATTCAAAATTAAATGTGCTTCAACATTTTTCAAGGTTTGCACTTTGCACTGTGAAAGTGTTTTCATGCTCATCTTATCTTATCTCTTTAACAAATCAGTAATTAAATATAATAATCGAAAATTTATTTAAAAAGATACCCACCATTACTGCCATTACTCTCTAAAGATGATGTCCCAGATGCCATAATATATCTGAAATTAAAGACAAAAAAGGATTATAAAATTGTTACAAATAATATTTAATAGTCTCAGAAGAAGTAACAATGATGACCATTTAAAAAGATATTTGTTCCATTTCATGTTGACCATTTACATACAAACATACATACATAAACTCACGCCTTTTTCCCATGGGGGTAGGCAGAAACCACAGAACGCCACCTGCTACGATCCTTACATACTCCTTTCGCCTCATCTACGTTCATACATCTCGTCATACAAGCACGCCGCACCTGACCTTTCTGAAGAACCTCACCAATAAGGTCAGTGTAGGTCTTCATTTAATCATGACAATTCAAACCTTAACACTAAGAGGATAAGATCCTAAAAAAATAGGTACTCATCATGACATACATCTGGTGATATAACCTCTTGGAGTTCAACCAACAAGTTACACCAACAACTAAAAACAGAATGACCTCTGAGCAAAACAAATGGAAAGACTATAAAAATTAAAGGACACTGAAAATGAAAGTTTCTCTAGATTTTGTAATACATAACGGATTTGATGAACCCATAGTTTAAAAAAAATCCATAGTAAAATTATACTACATTGTAAGCACCCAAATTGAATAACACTCTTATGAATACAGAAGCTTTAATTTATTTATATTTTTAACTTAATCATTGGCCGTAAAGAAGGTCTGAGTTAAATAATGGAGATCCTTTGGGTTAAAAAAAAAAAAAATATTACCATCAACCTATAGAACTCAAATGTTGAACAAGACCTGGTCTTGGTTAACAGTAATCTAGTTAGTTATATTATCTGAAAAGTTTTGGGTCTGCCACCGGGAGCAATTGCAAACCAAGTTAATGTACAGCTAATTTTAACAAAAAAATAATAATATTTGAACCAAATGTTGATCAATGCGGAGACTATTATTGTTGGATAGTCAGACATAGAGAATAAACAATTGAAATTATGTGTTACACAATACAGTTGTTTGAACTTTCTTCCCGTGAGAGCTGGTTACGAGACTGGCCCAAAAATGTATCACACAGATGAACAAATTAACTGTAACTGTCAAACTTTGAGATTTTCTTTTAATGCCATCCATGTAGGTAAATCTAGGCATAGACAACAATAAAAAAAAAGATCCTTGTCCTTTTAAGCTGTTGTCTTATTGGTTGACACCATTTCTCAATCTAAAGAAAACAAGTGCAGTTGCATTAAGTAATATTGCATAACTAAGCTTTTGAACTTTTTGGCTTTTATGGCTTCCAAAAGCTTCCCTTATTGGTTTCCTCTGATAAAATGTTTTGCTGTTTTAAATTACCATGTAAATGATAAACTTTCACTTGTAGTATACATGAAAAGGCAGTCTGCTAAATAACAGGACTATGCCTTACTATCTCTTAACTCTGATTTATTGATATTGATAATGAAAAGTCTTATAGTGAATGAAAGTAAACATGAAAGGAAATCAATAATTGTCAATAGATATAATTTACAATACTATAATGGTTCATTTAACAGTTTTAATTCATCATTACACCTTCATTTACTTCCTGTTATGATGTGTACATACTAAACAAAAACTCAAGCATTTTTTCTCATTAACTTTGTGATGTGACAGACAATCACTTTTTATACATATTCATAGGTATTGTTACTGTTCCTGGACACTGAATACAATAAGAAGCCAGTAAAAACAAATCATTATTACCTTATTGATTAGAATTTTACATCCATTGTTCCACTTCACAGCTATACTTTGGGCCCTGTGTAAAATATAACAAGTTATAAAGTATATCACAATAGCATAATATTATAAACAAATAAGCAGCAATGCCCAGTAAACGAGATTACTGTAAAATTAGAATATTTACTGGGGTCAATCCACTTGACATATTTTCTACGCTCTAATGACTATTACAAAACTGCACCGCAAAGCGGGGACTGTTGCGATTGCATACGACAAACGAACAACGAAACATGAAACACCTTCACAGCACACAATTATCGACTAACAGTACACAGACACGGTCTATCAACGTCGCCGCACACCCAAATTACTTATCAAACACAGCAAACGCAACAAAAAGCTCTCCTTTCGCTATGAATATGGTTTTCACGGCGACAGAACTGTCTACGAACTTATTTCACAATGTAAACATATTGAGTATTACCAAAGCGGCTCATAATCAACAATGCGCGTCCCGATTCACGAGTATTTGTGTAAAACAAAAGCAATAATAACTTGAACAAGAAAGATAACACGTATTATCGTCACTAATTTGCCAACATTTCTCGTTTCTATACCTTTTTTAGCAAGGCAAATGAATGAATGAATGACGGACGTCGTCGGACATATTGAACCAGTGTCACCAGCAACAAATAATCGGATATTCAGCCTAGGGCTTACTGGAAACTTTACAGCTATTTAAAAAAATGACCTAAAGGTGTGAATTTATTTATTTATTTATACAAAAGCAAAAATTATTGAAGTAGAAATCATTTGGAATTTGTTGTGTTTTTTAGTACAAAAATATACAAGTTCACTGAACTTGCTAAGAAAATCTAGTCTGTGTATCCAAACATTTTGGAAACTGTCAACACAAACTGTCAATTAAAACGTTTCAGATACCAAATATTTTAGAAACAATAGCATTATTTAACAATCAACACTGACCAAAAACGACTGTTGTGTAAAAGGACTAAAAATGGGAAAATTTAAATGAATACCTCTACCACTACTTCGTGAAAGTTTATTGTTAAATATCATACGTAAGATAGGTTGTAAATACAGAAATAAAGTTATGAGTACTAAGATTCATAGATATAAAGCAAAATAATAAAAACAAAAAAAATAACTTGACCACACAATTACAAAATATTTACAACTAGCTAGGTATCGCAAAATTATATTACGTACTGACTATTGATTATGAATTCGGTTGGATTATTTGCAAAATAAAATTCTTGTTTTTCAAAAACATGTTTTTTTTTTACTCTGGAATCATTTCCCGCACCATTATTTTCAGTAGTTATAGCTTGCGTGCTTTTTAAAAAACGCGGGAGACCATTTGCAAAAAAGTGTTCAATGTACGACAATCGTTGCAGTACACGGTCTCATCACAATCGATGCTACAACTCGGAAATTGTAGACTATGATTGGCTAATAATAAAATAGCACAGACAATCTATTAGACGATATACAACATGTTTTATTCCGTAGCGGAATACTGCGCTATGATTGGTTAGTGGTTACGCGACAAACATATAAAGATAACACGCCGTATACATAGTTCGGTGGAGTACTATTTCGTCGTACAAATAAATGACACGCAATAGTGAAGAACCAATAAAAAACGAGGCGCAAATACGTGTTTTTTTATAAATTAAGTGGTCAAACACAAAAACATTTCCTCGTTTATCATTTGTAACGGTTTGCAAAACAGTGGTGTGTCTTAGCAGTGAGTGATAACGTGAAAATCGAATGTTTTGATGTCGCGAGGCATGACCACGGCATGACTTCCATGCCCTGCGTACCTACGGAAGGGCGTGCGGTGCGAATTACGTTTACTATGAATGATTTTATCTCTTTCTAAACTCGAGTGTCTGTGAATGACCGAGTGTAACAGCGAGCGTACCAAATTATGGATTGGAATAGTGTTTGTTGTTGATGTATTATGATTATTTCGCAAAGATAAGATTTTTAACATTAGTGTTATCGTGTTAGTGAGGAATCGCCGCGGCTCTGCCCACGGAATAAATTCTTATGGTACTACGTCGGATTCGTTACGCCGTTCGATTTATCATAACGAGGTACTATTTACGCACTTTAGGGTGATTATTGTAAGTATTTTTAGTCGTGGCGCGTGTCCGTCGACGGTGTTTTACTATTCGACGTTTATTAGGGTGACTTTCATCATTGGTGTAAACAACTTCAAGGTTATCGGTTGGCATGTGCCAGAGTCGTTAGGTGCGGGACTGGGATGCAGGAGTGATGTCGGCGGCGGGAGGCGGGAGCGCGGGCGCCGTGGTGCGCCAAGGGCAACTGCGGAAGCTGAAGACGATGAAGAAGAAGTACTTCGTGCTGCGCGCGGAGACCCCGGAGTGCTCGGCGCGGCTGGAGTACTATGAGTCGGAGAAGAAGTTCCGCGCGGGAGTGGCGCCGCGCCGCGTGCTGCCGCTCAAGAGCTGCTACAACATCATGCGGCGGCTGGACCTCAAGCAGAAGCACGTCATAGCGCTCTTTACCAGAGAGGAGCAGTTCTGCGTGGTGGCGGAGAACGAGCAGGACTTACACGCTTGGCTGACTGCCATCCTGAAGCAGCACCGCACGGAGGACGCCAGTGACGAGCTCCTCCATCCAATACGTAAGTGTGAACACTTTCCTATTGAACTTTCCCACATTGTTTACTAAAACATGAGTACATGCTGGAATGTTTAAGGTTATGTAGGTAACAATGTCATGTTCAAGTGTAAACCTCTTTGAACATTTACTATTTATTATGGGGCTGCCTTGGCAAATGTAAACCATGCTAATAGTCCTGTTTTCAAATGCTTGAGTAAATCAAATTAGTTTCCAATTATTATTTTATGCACTAATAGGATAATGTTGTTTATCTTTTAGCACAAATTCATGCTAAATATTTGTCTAAACTTTTTGCGAAATCTTGTAATGAGTTATGTAGATTTATCTCAATGCCTAATGGTATAAAAACTGCATTATTTTAATAGCAAAATGTCATCATTATTTAAATTAGTATAAAAATGTTGTATCAAAGTCATTCCCATCATTAAAGTATTTTAGTATAAGTAGTACCTAGTAAGTATTTTAGTTTTAGTTTCTGTATGAATTAACAAAAATTTCCTTTGTGTTAACACTTGATATAACTAAAAACTTAAATCAAAACTAAAATTGTAATAAATAACTTCACCTATTTTCGCATTATGGAAATTGGTTAACCACCAACTTTTAAGTCAACAATCTGAAATTTTCTTGTAGAAGTTACCATGTGGTTTACATTTTCCACACAAAAGTAGATTTGTATGAAAAAGAAAGTCTTACACATACAACAAAAATATGAAGCTACCTATTTGACTATATCGAGTTTGTGAATGAAATTCCTGACTCATTCAACGAAACTACCAATGACATAATTTAATAGAAATAATATAACAATAGGTACTTAGTACTGAAATAATTTTCCTGATATTAATTAAGTTAGTTTATAGCTTTAGGTGCTTTCATGAAAAATACTTGGAACTAAAATATTACTTTGAACTATAAAGTAGGTACTTTTAATAGCATAGTTTTGATTCCATTTAAACTAAATAATATATTTTTGTAGGTAGTCATTTCTGGCACGCTTTTATGTTGAAAACAGCCGGAAACTAATCTTTTGTTTTATGTTAATAAGTGTGTATATTTTATATAATTTAGGTTTAAATATCATACACACTATTTCTAAATGGTTTGTAGATATTTGAAGTGTGGTGTAATAACTCCTACTTTTTCAGTTATGTTTACGATATGGTATTTTAAAAAAGTTACAATATTTGTCTTCCTCATTTAAATATGTAGATATATTTATTTAACTTACTAGAGTCCTCACACCTATGAAAATAAATGAATCAATGTCATAGAAAGGACTTTGTAAGTTCAATAACATTGATATTTTTTCTAATTCATTATAACGGTTCTAGAAAATCATCACTTTTCTTTTTAGTCTATTTATAAATGAGTCCTTTTTGCTTGTTTACTTATAATACCTATGTCAACTTATTCGACATAAGTACCTACTGTAGTATCATGTACCAAATAGGTACTCAACATCCAATACCCAATAATTATCTTTATTGCTTTTTTATAAATATGCTTAGTTTGTAGGTCTTAGCTTTTATCGCGGATGCAGACGAAGTCGCGGAATAAAAATGTTTAAATAAGTATAACAAATTTCATCTAAATCGGTTTAGTGATTTAGTCGTGAAAGCGTATATCAGACAGACAGAGTTACTTTCGCATTTATAAAATTAGTATGGAAGTTTATTGGACTAAGATCAATATAGACTTATGGACCCTGACGGGCACAACAATAGGGTAGGACTTGAAGCAGTGTGAGTAGATTGCTTGAATAATAATCAAATAACATTGATTGTAGTGCCGTACAAGCGAAACACAATCAATAAACTCGAATATGAACGACACAACTGCGTAGGAAACGTAATTCGCAATCTATTGCGTCTTACCGGAAAAGCACGGCACTCGGACGAAGCCGCGGGCGCCGCTAGCTAGACAATAAATAAAGATAATAAGAAAACCAGCCTATTAATGTCCCACTACTGGGCAAAGGCCTTTGTCATCTGGATTCGCCTTAATTGGCGATTTCAGACTTAAAGTAATCATAAAGGTTTCGTCACCGATGTCAGTGAAGTCCTAAGATAAACTAAGAAAGTATACTACATATGAATTGAAAATGTCACGTTATTACTTTGCCCGGTATCGAACCCGCAATATCAGGCATGAGAGGTCGGTGCCCTAATCACTGGGCCATCACAAAATCAATAAACAAACATTAAAACAAAATCGTAATAACTTACTTCGTAGGTAGGTATTAAACAGACAATAATAAGCGACTGCGAACATACCATAAAAAGCCCAAAGCACGACCATGTACTATGGAAATTTAGGCGCGTACGTAAGAGCCGGTGTCGTTGACCCTCGGTAATATTGTGATGCTGTGGGTAAACATACGAAACAATCATTAATCTTAATACGAGCTCGTCGGAAGCGAGTGATGGCCCTTTTCACACGTTACGATTGTAGGGTTGTTAGGGTTACCGGATGTTTTGATTTCCAGATCAACTCGAGTGGATTGTTTAATTTTTGCGCCGTACGAGGTTACTGAAAAATGCTGATATCATTATCATTCTGTCATGATTAGTCATTAGTTGGTTGACGTTTACGTTACGGGGATTTTTTTTTATTAGTATTTTAGCAGACTACATTGACGCGTTTCGTGCGACGTGTTGTGGTATTTTTACGGTTTTTGCACTTGTGACGTAGGAGGCGGTCTAGCCTCGGGGCCTCACGGTTACTCGATCGTATGAAGCGATCAATCAACTCAGCCTATCGCCGTTCGCAGGTCTCTCCCGAATCTCGCCATGAGCTTAATATTATTCGTCACTACCTCAGTAGGGGCTGATGGCAATCTTTTTTGGCTAAACCAGGGGCTCCCAATCTTTTCAATACAATTATTTTCCCTTTACGAGTTGTTAATTTTTTGTGACGCCTTTGTGGTAGCTCTAGCAGCCATTAAGAATTCTTTATTTAATATCTTTAATTCATTAGAGAAAAATCCAAAGAAAATAATCTTAATTAGGTATAACTATTTATTAGAAAATATAACAGTATAATGATTGTACTACAATCAACGCGACTAGTGTCTGCCGTCGCGTGGCGCACCCTTTGGAAACCCCTGGTCTAGACTATACGAAAAACAATACAGTTCCATTTCCTACACATTTTCAAACCTGAGTCATAAATTCCGTCTAGAAATAAAAGAGGAGTCATAAGCTAATTCGGTTTAGTCCAACTAAAGTAGGTACCGGGCTCCACCCCTGTCCCTCCCTTGTGATGCCATGTCCCCCTGCCATGGCATCATAAAAAAAACCCAGCAGTTAAGGTAGGTACGTGGCGCTGGTGCAATGTAAACACCATGAGATCATAGGCTGGCTAAACACATTCATGACTATTATGTTTGATTTATTGAATTTGATCCTTATTTATTTATTTTTTTTGTTAGCCTATTCTGTTCCACTCCTGGGCAAAGGCCTCCCTCCACTCCTTCCATCCTTCCCGATTAAGTGCCTCATCCCTCCAGTTTTGGAGAAATCCATCCAGTTCGTCCCGCCATCTCCTTCGTGGCCTGCCGCGGCTCCGACTTCCAGATCCTTATTATTTAACATTATAAGGATACCAGCTCAGTATTGATCTGAACTGGTGACTGTTTCATTCTTTGGTACCTAGTGCAAGAGTTTGACTATCAGCATTATCTAAAAACATCTTATCAGCAACTAGCTTCTACCAGCGGCTACTTCTGCTTGGAATTCAAGTACCTACCATAAAACACAGCCAATAGACACTCGGTAGTAGCATAGCTTTCTAGCAGTTCCCAATATTACTTCTTACAAACAAATAAACTTCTAATTTCGATGACAGTGCCCAATATCAATGTCGACTAGCCAAGTAGCAGATTTATACTGCACAAATGTGTTCGCAAAGATAGGTGCACTCCTTCCCTTACTTATAGTCCGATGGAACGGCAATTCCACACGACTGGAATCAGGCGCAGGACCAACAGTTTTACCTGCCTTCTGAGGCACGGAAAGAAGCACGGATATATTGAGTACATCACCATGCTACTGAGAAATTCCTAATCGTAAAACCCAAACACACTGCCCGACCTGGGAATCGGACTCAGGACCCCACACAGAAGTCGCGCTTGCGGCCATGTAACCAACGAAGCAGTCTTACCGCTTTATAGTACCTCTTTATAATATAACTTGTATGAAGTATAAAAACTGCGTTCAATAATTTTGCTCAATCGACAATCCTGCAATTGCTGCAGGGCAAGCCGAAGCCCATATGCTGCGCCAATTTAAATCTCTAGTGTTTCACTGCCCTATCAAATAGCCAAATGAAATACCTATTATTAGGAAGCCTACATGTTTACCCGTGTGTCCATGGCGTCGACATTTACAAACAGAACCCAAAAATGTATTTTTGCGCGACCAAGGGCGATATTTAATTTAAATGAACACGCACACATATGCTGTCGTTCACTCATAGGTCAACGTGTGATCTCATGTTTGTTTGCTTATTAATTTGTGTGTTTACAAGTGCAATGATTAACTGTATTGTTTATTGTGATGTCCGTAAACGATTGTGTTTACCGAACGTGGCACGTGAACCGCAAACATAGCAACGTGTAGTACGTAGAGGTACCTAGGTACATTATATTATGTTACGTTTGCCATTTCAATTGAAGATGTAGACGTCATGTTTTTCTTCAGAATATTTAATAAATTGATGATGATATTGGAATAGGAATAGGGTTGACCTTTCTATGTATTAGGTGCGTAGTTTTTGAATTTAGTTAAAACGAGTTTTTCAGAAGTTTGAGTGAATTTAGCTACCTATGCACAATAGTTCTGTGTGGCGCGTGGGTATGTTGGCTCCTCATAAGATGGACCTATGACCTAGTGAAGGTCACCGGACCAGGCTTTATACTTAAGAAAGGTCCACCTGAGGAAGTGAGGATGTCTTTCTACTAAAATAATGCCTTAGTTCGCGATCAAAGCCAAGAGTAATCACAATGTTCAGTTCTATAAGAAAACAATGTCAGCAAAACATCGGCAATGTTCTTGCCTTGTTCATTCACTCATGTAAACAAACTGTTGCTTTGTATTTCTGCACGGAGTTCCGTTGCCTACGCACTACGCATCAAGTGACCTTTGTTGCGAATTGATGCGCACAAGCTCGATTAGTTCTTATTTCACTGTATCTACGACTCATTTTCTGGCCATTCTATGTTACTGATGAGTAATAGAAACTTGGAAGGTCATCATTTTAGCCTGAAATCACCTACTTCTCGGTATAAGACTTCTTTCTTTCCTACCCTGCCTTCCTGACTGTCAGAATCATCGATATCGCTCCAAATTGTATGGAGAAGACTTATAATAAACGTTAGAATCGCTCATATGCGTTGATATGATGATAATGAACTAGGTACAATAACAAATAATTTCCTTCAACAGTCGGTGCACAAGGACAATCAGCTGATACATTGTTATCTTATCACTTGTAACTCACTGTTACGCTTTTGATTCTGGAGTGGGTAGGCAGATATTGTGCTGTAATGTTTGAATAACAGTGTAACTAAAATTTTGAGGAAAATATCCGATTGATAAACTTAGTTGTTGTCTCTTTTATCTTTTTTTTTTATAGGAGAATTTATCACGTCGTCCTCGAGTTATTCCACCATCATAGGGGATTGTTATTCCCAAATTGCATGAAATTAGTCTAGGTGTCTATCAAGTTCCCCAGGCTTGCCCCCTTATCTGCTCCAAAGCTTTTTCAATCTGGGGGAGCTGGGAATCTTTCTAAAGCCTTTTTCTCATCCCGACCCTGTCTGTGATTCACTGTAGTAAAATCCGCTGTTACCTACCACTGAATCCACGAGTAACTGTCCCACTCCAGAAGTTTATTATGACCAAATAAATAGCGGTTAATTTCAGGGTGCTCGACCTATGATAGACCTATCTGGTAACTTCAGATTTGGTCTTGAACCAATGTCTCGGAAAGCCCCTTCACCTTTCCCATAAAGGTTTTCCCAATCTGACTTTTGTGTCAACCCTGAGCTATTATGTACTTGTTTGTTGCGTTTATTACCGTACCTTTCTAAAAGAAAAACCTCCTAGTAGGTATACATTAATACCATTCTAGGCCACGTAAACAGAAGCGCAATAACAACAACAATTGCGTCATAAGTACTGTTTATCTGCGAATCACCTTATATAGTAGCTAATTAAACTAATTAAAGTGTACCGTTCTTTCTAACATTAGGTGCGTTAATGATAACTTTAACGGCAACACGAGACTACAAAGGTTCATCAACTTTAGAAAAAAAAAACTTTTTTATAACTGCGCCATTTTTGTCAGTCGGTAATATTTATCAGAATAGATAAATAGTACTGAAAGTATAGAGCAGATAACTCAGTCACAGGGCAGACGATGATTATAATAGACTTGGCGCTTTGATGCTGCTGATTGATCGCTGATGAAATTAAAAATAATATCAGCCTATTATTAACCCGCCACTGCAGGGCAAAGGCCTCTTTTCATACAAAGAAGGAACGAGAATTAATCACATCGCTTATCCAAAGCTAGTTGGCGATTTCAGACTTATTTATTAAGTCCTAGCCGTGATGGCACAGTGGTTAAAGCGCCAGCCTCTCATGCATAAGGAAGGATGCGGGCTTGATTAAAAAACCCCCAATAGGGGCCAAACGCCTGCCGGGGTTGCGGGACGTCTTAACAGGATACCGTGGCCCCGGAACGTAAAGGGCAACAGAAGGAACAGGGTGGTTTTTTAGTCAGTAAAAGTCTGACAGTCCCTTCCGCCCGAGTCATTTGATGATTTTTACCACCTAAAAAAAAAGGGCTCATTTATGTACCTAGGTAGGTACTGTCTGAGTTTATTTGGAAATTAGTGACATCGGTGAGGGAAAACATCGTAAGCGTTTATGCTAGGTTCAAATCGTTGTTCAGCTCTTTCCTTATAAAAACAAAGACCACATTGATAACATTTACTAAAATGGAACTATATGGTCTTCATGAATTAGAATTTACGATTGAGCCAATTTTTTAATCGTCCGATAATTCTTATCGGACGTTTAAATATGACAGTTTGTCAATTTTTGGTATACTTAAAAAATTATGTTAAATGGCATTTTGACATATTTTGTATAAGTACCAAAAGTTGATTTATTCTTTAGATAAAAGTTATTTAACTTGTAAAAAATCAGCCCTTTGCCCTTTCGCCCTTTTCCTTGTTAGCAATAAACTATATTATTTCAAAGTTAAACCTTTTGTAGTATCGACCCAATTCATATTCACCCCGTTTTATTATGTCTACCTGGAACTTAGTTTCTTATGAAACATCTTCTCAGTGTTGACTATTTAATAATATCAATCCGTTTATCGCAACAAAGTTATAAATGGTCTCCAGAACTATCAAAACACGATGATGAATAAATCTAAATCATCTTGTAGGTCATTAGGTCATAGCTGAACGCTAATGACCTAGGCATTGTATAGTTATATCTAGATTGGCGCGCTTGGGAATGTTCTACGAGGTTTCAAAGCTGTTTTTGTTTGAATACTTGAAATGTTTAGATCATTGTTTCCTTAATTTTCTTGCTAATAAGTAATTACTTAATTTATGTAGGTATGGTGTTAGCTCGAGTATGTGAACTGTTTATTATGGTATTTTAGTTTGGCAAATTTTATAATTTTTGCATCATTCTTCAAATACCTAATTCTTTCCTTATATGGTTTCCGCAGATGAAATAAGTCTTTATTGCTTATATTTAACTAAGCTTCTGCCCACGACTTCGTGCGCGTCAAAGTTGGTTTCTCCATACGAACTTTGGACCCTGTTTCATCCCCTTAGGGGGTGAATTTTGGAAAATCCTTTCTTATCGGATGCCTACATCATACAAGAACACACCCTCCAAGTTTCAGGTTTCTACGATCAGCGGTTTAATTAAATTATATCATAGCTCCAGGTTTTCCTAACGATGTTTTCCTTCACCAATGTCAGTGATGTGTCTAAGATAAACTTAGAAATATTCACAACTACACTTCACATAATTATGAAAAAATTGGTAGGTACTTACCTATAAAGGTATGGTTTTCCTCACGATGTTTTCCTTCACCAATGTCAGCGACGTCCAAGATAAATCTAGAAAGTAGGTACTACCTATGAATAATTGAAAGAGTCACATTGGTACAGTACTTACCTACCTACCTAGGTACCTACTTGCTCGTTGTCGAACCCGGCAACCTCATGCAATGGTTTTCTGAGATTAAGCAAGTTATTATTTCATTTAATTATAAATTACTGAATTTAATACAATATTTTTACCTAAGTATGTTACTTAGTACCTAAGAGTTGTTATTCTTTGCTCTAGTACCTAAATAAAATAGATTTAAGAGGAAAAAATAACATATTTCATCATTTTAGAAACGCCGTGTTTCCCAAGTTGGTTATTTTTTCCCTAATATGCATTTGTTTAGGTAAATAATAAATACTTATTTGCACGAGGCCACTACATGTAACCTACTAATAAGACAAATATGTTTGTGGTACATAGTTTTGGTACCTACTCATAGAAGTGGCAAAAGCAATCCATACTGCAGCTAGTCTGGTAAAGGACGCGGGAAACTGCTGATGCGGGCAGCGCAGTATCGGTCATTGTGACTAGCTTTAGGGGAGGCTTATAAAATAAATAAAGAAATCTTTATTCAGAGTCTTAAAAGATAAAATACATCATGAATCTAAAATTAACGTTGTAGGTAAAATAATGTAAGATGCCTGTACTAGGATAATATTACAGGCTGCAGGGCCTGCAGGAGCTCCAACAATATGCTTATGTAGGACAGTAGTTTGTTTTGTTTATTAACTAACATTACATAATGGAAAACTTATTTTATTTAACTTAAACTCTACGACTAACTTGGAACTACTTAAACATATAATTATTATAGGAAAGTATTTGCGTCAGCATAAATATAAATTAGGAACTATAAATTATCGTATAAAAATAGTAGTTCTGACGTTATTGAATAACAAACACCCATGCAAACTTTCGCATTGATAATAGTATAGTGAGATTACTCTTTTATACATTTCCAGAACACGTATGGCAAGTGAACGTCCAAAAGAAAGGCCTGGGTGCCACGAAGAACATCCAGGGTCTGTACAACCTGTGCCTCACCGACAAGACGCTGACTCTCGTCAAGATCAAGTCTCATAACAACATCATCAGCGACCTGGGGATACTGGAGCGCGTCGAGTACACCTTGAAGAACATTCGGAGGTACGTAGTCGTACACGTATCTTACTGTGCCTACCAGGGCGTCAGATGACACAACGGGTATAAAGACAGTTCCGGATTCCACTAAAGCGGAGAGGAGAAGAGATGTCTCGTAAACAACCAATAGGATATATACTGTGTTGAGTGGAAGCTAGGCGTAGAGATGTGAAAATTACGCAACCCGATTGGTTATACGAGACAACTCCTCTCGGAGCTGACTCAAGGAGACTCATTTCTTTAAACTAAAAAAGTATTATCGGTCCCATATTTCCTTATTGAATAACATTATATAAGTACAAGGATTACTAGTTTTAATTTAAATGTGAAATGTTATCTTACATGTCAGTAATTAGCACTGTTCTGAGAACTTTAGACATTTTTAATATTCTGTGGTATTGCGGTTTTATCCTTAATCGAGGGGAAAATACCCAAGCCGCTATCGAAGCGGGATAATACGCGATATTAAAAAGGTTTGAGAATTTATTCTGAGCTGGTATTTTGGGGAATGTCCTTCAACATTTTTATGTTAAGGCTGGCCGTGCCTGCATCTTCGCTCACGTTGGACTTATGTAATGGAAGGAAAGATTGAATACTATGTTATCGCAATTCTCCAGGTGAACCTAGTTGGTCGCAAGTAACGGCTGAAAGTGATGAATGTGATAGTGGGTTTCTAACCGACTTCAAAAACAAGAACCTTATGAAAAGGATTTTTTTTTTGTTTCAAGGATATGTTCTTGACCTGGTCCTATATTGATTTCGTGGCGGGCACCATTGTAATAGAACCTATATTCCATAGTTCATGCGATGATAAATAATTGGTACAACAGGCATATGCTATCACATTTTGAAAACTAGTCCAATGTTACCTATTTTTCGACAGTTTTATTGAAATACTAAATTCATCCCTAATCTATGAATACAGCTATCCGCACGCACGCACGCTACGCACAAATTGTATGGCTTACATGTAGTTGTTCCGGGTCTTACTGTTTGGTGTATGTGAGTTTATACGTTTGTAAACGCCCCCACCATCTTGGAGAAATTTCAAATATGGGGCAAAGTTTTGTAAAAAAATAAATACGGTTATCCATGTTAAAAATAGATCCAAAGCCCTATTTCTTATTAAGGAAAAAACGATGGTTTTTAATTATTTTGTCCTTATTTGTTTATAAAGTTTTACCGCGTAAACCCCCAACGTTGAAGTGATAAACAAATGATTAAATGCCTATTGTTTACTCATAATTATTGACATCGATAGTGACGATAGATCGGCGGTTAGTCGTGGGTGATTGCGTTTGTATCTATCGATAAAATCAATGTTAGCTCTGATATACATAACTGCAAATTGTAAGCTTTTTGTTACTAAGTCCTTGTTTTTTTAACAGTATGAGCCAATAATTGCCATTCCTAAAATGGCCACGGTTTTTCAATTCAAGAAGTTTAATATATAGAGAGTCAAAGTCAAACCATTTTTTAAAATTTTAAGCCATTGTATGGCACTTTTGAACGTCATATTATACGTGTCTTAGAGATGAGATGTCTTAGAGAGAATTAATCCAATTATTTTTGGCTGACCAAATAAGTTTCGTTTAAGCCTTGAGACAAGCATCGGCAATGGCAAAGTCAGTATTCGGGACAATAAATGAGACTGTAGTGTTTAAAACTGAAGTTTTACAATTTCAAAACGGTAGCGAGGGTGAAGCTATGCGTTTATGGTTGAATCATTATACCGCGTGTTTCAAAACTTAGCATGCTACTGCACTTATGACCGCTTACTGTACATCCCAAATATGCTTAGAATAGTGCAATAGTGTCATAAAAATAATCAATACAATTATTTCCAAAAATGGGAAAAAAATTGAAGTGGGTTGGTTCGTTCTGGAAGAATTGACCACAATAATAGCTGACCATAGCCCAGCAGCTCGTATCTCCGCCTCCGCTAAATCTTAGGGCGAAGCCTTAAGTCTAAGTATTTCCAGAACACTGATTCACACAACCTACTCCAATAGTAGGTTAGTTTATAGGTTCTCAGAACGATGATTAATTGTTTTCAAATCATTGTTTTATTTGTGTAACAGATGACGTTGGTGTTCTCGGAATTGCACTATCGCATCTTGCGTACTGTTATGAATGTGTTCATTTTCGCACAAGGTTTTACCTGCGTACGTATAGTCGCCAGCACTTCAGACTACATAACATCACGCCTGTAATCCCCAAAGGGGTAAGCAGAGGTGCAATCACATATCGCAAATTATGTTTAAGTCCCATGTAATAGGCATGTAGGATGTAGCTAATTCCTTGTGGGAAAACCTAATAACGCTTGGCCGACCTGCGAATCGAAGCCAAGACCTCATGCTCAGCAGTCGTACTTTGCGACCACTAGACCAACGAGGATACTTAGTCTAGTACTAATCTATGTAAAAAGTGCACACCGATATCTCTTCTACCGTGTTTAAAATACCCAAGATACATATTCAGCAACACAAAATGTCCACGAAAAAAAAGACTGGACACCACTTCCTCTTGGAAATATGCAGAAAATTAATTATAAAATGTTGATGCTTAAAACTTAGCAGTTAAGGTTCAATACTCACTCAATACTCAATATCTTAATTGCTTCTCCATAAGTATACTTAGGTGGTAACTTAAATAATTGAGATCATAATGGACCCTGTTCATTGTTGTTACCGAAAGAAAAGAAATCGGGCAGGGCTATTTAGACTACGCGGTAATTATAACTAATATAAACAGTAGAAAAACAGTTATTCCCATTAGTTAAAAATACCCCCGCCGAACAATTTTAGTAAGGTACTGTTTTAGCGATACTAATATAAGAGTAATGTTCCAGATGTGGCGATTCCGAGCGGTTCTTCTACATGGAGGTGGGGCGGCAGACAACGACCGGCGCGGGCGAGCTGTGGATGCACACCGACGACTCCAACATCGCGCAGAGCATGCACTCCACTATTTACCAGTATGACACGTCTTCTATTACTTAGTCAACGAAATCATCACGCCATCATTTTGGAAGACTTTTCATAGGCGGTTATTTACAAAAAAAAAAAAAAACACAAAGTCAAATCATTTATTTCAATTAGACCGTTGAAAGGTGCTTTTGAACAGCACTTACATGAAAAAAGAAGTGATCTATTGGCCCCTTCCAAAAGGAAATTTCATATGGAGAAGAATGGTCAAGAAAAACAATAAAAGGTCATTGTGTTTCTTATCCATACTTCACCATACAAAAACTGCCTTTTAAGAGCAGAAAAAAAAATTACACAATATTTTTATAAGTGTACATTCATTAAATAATTTTATCCTTGAAAAGGCGATTTACCTTAAATAAGTATTCACTACTATAATAGATACAAAATGTAAAATAGTGGGGGAATCTTATTTTGACAATTCATAAACAGTATCTCAGTTGATTCGTGGCGTCTACACTCGCATTGGTTATTTAATAAATGTTTATTAAACACAAAACAATTTAATTATGCCTTTCCAATAAACAATCTAAACTATGATAGGCTAAGTTAATTGATGTTATTTCTATCTCCTTCCCACCTTCCAGTGCGATGCGCGACTGTGCGAAAGAGACGGAGAATGAGCGCGACCACATCGTCCTCCCGAAATCAGGCGACAACGCGTTACCGGCCCGACGGCAGTCGTACTCAGACGGACGGGCCGGCCGCGCCGGACTGACCAACGGTAAGTCGGGTGGTAGTTATGCAGGGAGGGGGTTTGCGTACGGAGCGAGTTTGGCTATTAATATTTTTAAGTTCTAAGGAGGAAATTGAAAACTACGATGCGATGGAACATAGTGTAATTTAAGTACTTTGATTTAAGATGAGGCTTGAAGAGTTTTCTTTTATTAATTGATAATGAAATGAAATTAATCACAAATAGAGTCGAAAATTGTGTGCAGGATAAAAGTTTAGGTATTTATTATCTTGCAAATATGCAATTTTCAACTCTATCTCTGTTCAGTTTAAGTTCATTATCGGTTGAATGGAAGCTTTTCGAACATAATGCTTCCGATCAAGAGTCGAGTGAGCGAGCAGATTTTGAGTTAACGGTTTTCAGTTTCGATCCTTAGATCGTTGTATTATATCCTAAAATATTTTTTATTTGCATCAGTTTCAAATGTACCCATTTTCAAACTCGCTCCGTAAACAAACAATTTTAAAAAAGCCATGCATCTCGTATCGTAACTCATTTAGTTAGTTCAAATTAGTTCGTATCATGATCGTCTTAAGGGCTACTTTCCTTTTACAAAACATGTAGTTTAGCATCTTTTTGCTTGCGTTCATGTCACCTGTAGAAGTTAGATGCTTGTTTTAGTTTAGAACTCTTGTAGTGAGCAGTGACTAACATTATTTTGTTCAACGTCAATAATTGTGTCAATAAAATTTATATGAAGATAACATAAAGAAGAAATGAGCCCTTACATCTAAAAAAAGCACTATAAATTAATGGTACCAGAATTAATTTTATTATACAGTTATAAAAACAATGTGTGTATATAAAAGTGTTTTTTTATACTTATACATAAACATCCAAAGTAATCAAGGTAAAACAAAAATGAGTTATAGGAAAATGAACTCTATCGGTAAGGATGTAAGGGCTAACCTGGCAGCGCTGGTCTCTTGCAGAGAAGGGCCTGTGCGTTGGCTCGTGCATTAGGCAGTGCGTGTGCGCCAGCGCCACCTACTCCATCGACGAGCCGCTGCCGCCGCCGTTCCACGGTACACACACCCTGTATATACTGTACCACTGTACTGCTACTGGAGTTACCTGTGTACAGATCTTACTGGTTTCGCGAACCTCTTGAAGATTGACATAAATAATTATAATAATCTAATCTAAGATCCCACGAGTCGCCAGACCTACGCCATTTTAATGTGGCTGGAATTTTGTGTAGAAAATACTATGAACTAGCGACCCGCCCCGGCTTCGCACGGGTGCAATGTAAATACATAAAGCTTCCTCTTGAATCACTCTATCTATTAAAAAAACGCATCAAAATCCGTTGCGTAGTTTTAAAGATCTAAGCATATATAGGGACAGACAGACAGACAGGGAAGCGACTTTGTTTTATACTATGTAGTGATTATATTTTCATGTTGTTTACAAGATGTAACAAGAAAATAAGTTTCGCACATCAACCCTGCTAGGGCACAGCAATTTATAAATGTGTGTGTGTGTTTTGTTTTTTTATGGGTGCAATGTAGATACATAAACCTTCCTCTTGAATCACTCTATCTATTGATTTCATCCGCATTAAATTCCGTTGCGTAATTTAATACAGACGGCGGGAAGCGACTGTGTTTGATACTATGGAGATATTTAAAAATTATAATACCTATTCCTAAGATATATGATATACAGGGTCACAATAACAACAACCACTGTGCTCATACAAAATACATTTTTTTTTACAATATTTTAATCATGTCATACTAATTTGTTATTAATTTATTATATTTGTATAGTATTTTTATGTTAATAATATCTATCACTAGCTGACCCGCCACGACTTCGTTCGCGTGGTATCCTACCCCTATCCTACCGATACCCCTACCTCTACCCTACCCCTACCCTACCCCTACCCTACGTTTACGCGTGATGCCGTGACCAAGGGAAACAGGGATTCATTTTTATATATATAGATTTTTAATATAAATAATTCAATATCATTACATAATATAAAGATATACTGTTGATAGAGGAACTTAGGAAGGTATGGGTACTTGCTAGTTTAACGATGGGCACTTTTTGGGGTATTAGGTACAAAAAGTACCTATCTTGCCCAGCATTGAAATATATTCTTAAAATTTCAACTATGCTAAATTGACATAGGTCTGCCTACTATGGGATCTTAGACCACATTTCATGATAACTACAAACAAAATTGTTATGTTGCATATTTAATCTTAGTTTATGCCAAAAGATTTGTGCAAACTACACTCATATCAAATCTTCGTTCGTTAATGGTATAGTTAGAAAACAAAAGCAGAGGATCTCTCCCCCAGTTCTAAATATTACATGAATAGTATAACCAGTAATTTCTGAATGTTTGGTTCTCCGGTGGCATGAATGAGTATGCTCCCTGACATGGTCAGTTTGACGTTAGGTTCCGACGAGACTGGACGTGTGTTGCTTTTGATTTATTGATAGTTGAATGATAGTTACACTTTCATTTTCTTATTGTGACTGGCGATCTTTTCACTAAATGTTCACTCGAGAAAAATATTTTTCGGAAAAGTCTTAGAATTACTGTTTTCCTAAACATTTTTACATCATCTGTTGAGTTCTGGTGATCGTCCTTTATGTTCTGTGCGTCTTTTCATATTTCGAATTCTACTCTTTTTTATGGAGTTGTAGTATGTCCATCTCGTGTAGTCCAAAAACGCACCTAGTGTAAATATTCAAAGTTAAATCTTCTTTTAGAATAAAGTATTTTTCACTGTTGAGTGATTTAAATACCAATTTGCAGTGCTATTCTGTAAAAATCTACTTTCGAATTTAGGTGAAGTGAGCTGTAATATTGACAGTTCACCTCATGCTCACTAGAGGTGGGCGTTGAATCAACAAACTGTTTTTTTAACGACTTTTCATTCGTCAACAAGTTAACTGTTATTCATCAATGAAATAACAGGTTGAAAATATTAGCTGTTAATTTACGTCAACATGTCTTAACACATTACTTTATTCATTTCCGAAAAAACTGAAACGTCAACACGTCTTTACACATTACTTTATTCGTTTCCGAAAAAACTGGTTGAAAATATAAGCTGCGGCTCAACGTACTCAAAATTAGCTAAATATAGTTTGTCAATCAACGTCAACGTCGTCAACTTTAAAAATCTTCTACCAATAAATTTTAATTTAGTCCTAATATTCTTCAATAAACTGTTTACAACAAAACGTTACGTTAACTCATGGAATGGCATAACATTAATAATATTGACGCAATACGTTAACGATTGAAATTTAAAAACCTGTTAATAATTTAACAGTTTTTTCAACCTGTTGACCATTGATGATTAACAGTTAAATTACTTTAACCATAAAACCGTCAATGACACACGTCTAATGCTCACCTTACCTAAATTCACTGAAGGAAGTTTTTACAGAATACCAGCTGCAGCAGTACTGTTTTGTAATTTAGCATAGATCTCTTCACGTTTTGTCTTGTCCCTAACATTCGACTATCATTGTGTCAAAATCGCACATAACTAGCCGCTTGCTTTCGAATTAATTTGCGCTCTACTAATTGTGTAATATAAGCTTTTAGGGTCAATAATACGAGAAAATTGTACTAGCAATGGTTTCAATCTATTCCATTTTGGATAACGGAAATTCACATTTTTTGTACGGGAACTTTGTTTCAAATTAGAATACTGTTGATGACATGTTTAGCCTTTTTTAAACCTAGGAATTATTGACCCAATCTAAATAATCTACCCGCCGTAATTAACAGTATTAAGTATACGAAAAAAGAGCTTTTAATACAACGGGGTTCGTATATAAATAGCCTATTATATTGATCGCACGACAAATGTGCTTACCAATGTTTAATAACATAGTTTTTAAAACGACGTACTAATACGAACCTTATAACAGTTGCGTTAGGTTCGAAATGCTGTGAAACTCATGAGCTTTCGCTAATAAGGTGCTGTCCACTTGAGCGAATTGAGACGAGTTATTGAAATGCGTGTTTATTGATATCGACGACTGTTTCAAGACAACATTAATGTTGATAATATTCGAATTAGGTAGTAGACACCATAAATCAATAATTGCAAGATTTAACTTAAATCTCTAAAAAAACACCTCATTTAACTCTGGAAACTAGATGGTTTTTAAATTAACTGATAAATTATATTTTTAGTTGCTTGAAGTCAATAAATAGGCAATTGAGTCGGAAAATAAGTGACGTCACAGTTCTCATAAAAAGTATTTCAATTGATTGGTGGTGTATACTATCTAAATTCTCATTCTCTTTTTAAACTAAACAGACAGAGACAACTTATTGTGGACTTTGCGCGCTATTTTTCCTTCCCAGCTTTCAGGCTCTCTTCAGGAACATTAAGATCTTCAAAAAGCGCTGATTGTTAACCTAGTTTGAATAAATATACATACGTAACGCTATCGCTGTAGTGGACAAACAATCTTGGCAATAATTGAATTAAGACTCAATGTTGATTGAAATAAAATTTTATTTTGCTTGCATGACGTTGTCGGAGCATCATGTACGGTTGTTGTCGCATGTCGTGGGGGTATTGGACTTATGTCGTGTTGTCTGCGTCTTGTACATTGTCATATACATGAGGAGGGGGTCATTTACATACTTCTACATACATCACACATGTTTACATTACGGTCTGGCAAAATTTTAAGGCAAAAAATAAGAGTAGGTTAGTTTTAAAAAAATGTTAATTCAAGTTCGCAGTTTGTATTTTAATTCACTAGTATTTTTGTTGACTCCATTGTACTGAATAAGTTTTTGTTGTTGAATAATTTAATATTAATGTCCTAACTTTGTTTTTCTTGTATAACATTGTAGACAGGCTGATTAATATTTAATAACTTGAATATTAATAATGTTACCTAGAATAATTTTATAACGTTACGTTTTGTAATTTTGCCGGACTCCGAGAATTATTCATGATAAAATTTGTAAAATTGTGGCATATTCTTGAAATCTATAACACGTAAATTATTAAGACGGTTTTAAATTAAAAGTCATATAATTTATTTCAATTAGATCATTAAAAATTAGAATTGATGATTAATTCTAGTTGTTCAAAGGGTAATTTTGTATAGAGAAGAATGGGCAAGAAACTCCATACTTTACTCTTTTAAATTATTATTAGTTTTCTTGGAACATAACGCTAGTCACATAAAAAAAATGATGATATATAATTATGTAATTAATTGAAAATATAGATCAAGAAGTAAAGAATCAAAAATATGCCACATTTTTGTAAAAGCATTGTAATCAAATGTGAGCAATGGCGCTAAGTAGATTACTTATCTGCTAGGTTCCTCCAGTATGCTACCATCTTAGAAAAAGACCAGAATTATCTAAACACGCAAAACATCAACCACTTCCTATAAAACAAATTAAAAATAGAACCATTATTGAAAATGTAGCGCAAGCTGGACCGCCATCGTTCACCACACATAAATACCATCAACATAACCGCACCGGGTGAGCTGGGTGCCATATGTTTTACTTGTCGCTTATCATTGTCTTTCACAGCCGACAACCAGAATAACACACTAACTGATAAAACAGACAACCCGAACCCAGTACGGGTGATCAAACACCACCGGACAGAGTCCCTACCAACTGGGTACCCTCTGTTCCAAGAACCATTGAAGATCTCTCACGGGAGGACGAGATCTGAGCCTTTGACCGGCGAAGAGGTAGATCGCGTGCTTGTTGAGAAAGGCGTGACTCATTCGTCGTGTAAAGCAATCAATGGAACGGACACGGCGGCGAAGAAGACGCAATGGTCGCGACGAGCGAGCACGGGGACGCGGTTACATAAACTGTCGCCGGCTCATACTAAGAGTATGTATTTTTTGGGAGCGTTCATACGACTTGATGGTTTTTTGTTTTTATGTTTTGATAATGCAATCCAAGATCATTCTATATAAAGTTTCATAATATTTCGCTGTAAATAAAATTAAATTTTTGAATTACATTTTGATGTGAAACGTCTATTGGCAATAAAATCGAGCACTTCGACGCTCTCTCATGCCGCCATGCCCTTTCTTAGCCACCGCTCTCGGCTCCCGCGTGAGTGCGCGCGCGCGCATTATATTTTAACAACAAAACTCGAATTATTTTTTATTATTTTACTACAATTTTTTTATTGATTTTTATTACTTAAAAATTTGAATGTTCACTGAGATGTTTCACATCTGCCGGGCATCCCGTGACGGCCATTTTTTTTAATGTAAAGTATAGTATTCTTTTTTATAAAATTCTATTTGATTTTTGAAAGTGTATTCCGAAATTCGTTAGTGTTATATGAACGCCCCCTAGTTTCATGCATATCCATAATAACCCTTACATTGCACTGCACATTACTAACCTCGTCTTGTTTTTGTTGTTTCGTCTCGGGTTGCCAGATAACAATATTTTTTTGTCAACTGGCAACCCTCTTGTGTTGGAATGTTTTCGTTGCGTTGTGTGAGCACGCTTACAGACTGACGAACGGACAAATTTTATGTGTGTGCGCGCATGCTTCTCTGTCTGCTTTCTTGTGTTATTGTAATGGTAATATTAAATACTGTACAGATTATTTATAATTTAATATTTAATGAGTTTATCAGGTAAGTAACGAAAAAAAAATGCCTAAGTAAACAATATTTTTATAATAAGGATAAGTTGCTTTTGGCGATAATATTGTTTCATAATTATGTTTGTACGTTATAATTTTTTTTTTATAATGATACGTCGTTAAATAAATATTTTCTTAGTGGTTTCCTCTACTCTTTTCTTTAATTGTATTTTTTCACCAATTCTGTATGTCTCTTTATGTTTACATCTTCTAATGCTTTGCTCTTATTGTTAATATTAACAAATTTATTTTTGCGGCATGTAGAGTATTTTCCCCTGTAGAAAACCTTTTTGAACTAAAACCCTGACACTGAACAAGATTAGGCAATATAAGAAATAATACTCTTACTAAAATATGGGCTTTATCACGTGCCCATAAAGTTGTAATTTGCTTGTCACTCTAATAGGTTAAGCTTGGCGAAAGACACAAGCACGCTCCAATTCCAATGTAGCATGCCAGATTTACGAACTTGAAAAAAGGAATTTTGTTGTAAATAAAGTTCGAATTAGAATGCGACATAATTCTAATTATTATCACATTCAGTCCTGTCACAAATCTTGAATAAAAGTATAACAACCACAAAACACAAACAAAATTGAACTCTATAACATTCACAAAAAGTTCAACATCACAAGATTTCAAACTTTCTTGAAACGAAAACACAGATCAAACTAAACCTTACATCGGAGACATAAAATTCATATTACATCAACGCTGATGTCTAAGTATGAATGACTTTGCCTACAGACGCGGAAACGCTACGGAATCGCTGCGTTAGTATGCCTTCGCGAGCGTGCTCGTCGTTCGAGGTGGATAGGGCTCCGCCCAGATACCCTGAGATTGATGGTAAGGACTTATGAGACTACACATGAAATTTAATTAAGTAATTTAATGTAGTATTTACTTTATTATAATAAAGAAAAGAAGATGAATCCTGCCGAACTATATTCTAATAAAATTACAACTATTACATACATGAATACAACACCTACACGGTCAAAATGTATGGAATAGGTTTTTTATAGGACTTCGTCCGCGTCAAAGTTGTTTTCTCCGTACAAACTTTGGACCGCTGTTTTATCCCGAATTTTGGAAAATCCTTTCTTATCGGATGCCTACGTCATACAAAGAACACACCCTCCAAGTTTCAGGTCTCTACTATCAGCGGTTTAGGCTGTGCGTTGATCCGTCAGTCATTCAGGACAAAGCATTTTATATGTATAGAAGATGATAAGTTTCATCTCTGGGGATCTAGATCTATGTACTGAATCCATGGCAAGTGTTCGTTACGTGTCCCTTCCACCCCGATACAGCACCATTTTTTTTAAACAACATCACGCCTGTTATCCCCGAAGGGTTAGGCAGAGGTGTACCCATTTGTACACCCACATTTCGCCAGTTATGTTCAAGTCCCATGTAATAGGGGGCGAGCCTATTGCCATCAACGGGCACCAATTTTTTTTATACGTTTTTAAAAGGAAATGAAAAGGTGTGTTTTTAGTAGTAAATCTGATTTATACAAGCTTTTATTTAGCTTGTTAGTGAAACATACGAACATCATGGAGGTTTCCAGTCCCCAGTTCTATAACTTATTGGTTTGTTCAGGTTTGGAGGCGTCCCGCGACGAGGCGGACGCGGTGACCGAGTGGTACCGAACGCCGCGGATCCCTGAGGAACCAGACTGTTGCGACATATCTAGAGATTTTATGAGGTATGTCATTTGTATACATGATATTCATCATACTTTTGGAATGTACTTTTTACTTTTATTGATCATTGACTCAACCTCATGAAAAAATGTTGATAAGTTTTTCAATGACCTAAAAACTAAATTAACTGCAAATATAAGTTAAGCGATAATGAGAATACCATCTTTGACATTATTTTGTGTTATCATCAAATATGTTGTAACCTTGAATCAAATATTTGGTGGTTGGTCTACTAGTTGAGACCAAACGCGCTAATACTGATTATAATTATTCCTACGTTTTTTGACCCGTTTGGTCTTTTTGGAATCACCTACTCTTACTCCTGCTCTGGTTCTCTGTTTAAAACCGGAGTTTTCGTTCAGAGTTACGTAGATTGTTGTGAATGTGAGTTAGTATGTTTTTAAACGCAACCACGATACAGAAAAAATACCTAATGTGGGGCAAAATTTTCTTATGGAAAAAAAAAAGAAAATCTAAATAAAGTGCCAGAAAGCGTGAATATATTTTATTCATACAATACTTTTAATTGACTTTTTTTAGTAGCAATCTTGGCTAAAGACTTAAAGTAACACAGACCTCGCCCTTCCAGTTCGTCACTAGTGGGCACTGGGTCAGTGGCGCACTCGCGGACGTCGTCAGTGGGCGAGGCGGGTGCGGGCTACCTGCCCATGGCCCCCGGACACGACCACATGGCCGGCCTCATTTCCGCCTCCAGCGGCTCGCTGTGTAGCGGGACTCCTTCCACCGACCCCAGGTTTAGGTGAGTCTACTAGATCTAGGTTTTTTTATTGGGTGGAGAACTGTTTGGCAAAAACGGGGTAAACCGGGTATCGATTTTCAACCCGTTAATTACGCATACTAGGTACCTATCGAAGGTAATAACATTGAGCATTTATTGTTGAGAAACGATTTTTATTTTTGGTGTAAAACATAATTGTTTATGGTAGTACGTAATATAACGCGCGCAAAACATTGAGCATACGGGTGTATCCAACAGAACAGTAATCATGGGTGTATTTCAAGTTTAGTTAGAACATTTCAAACTTGTTTTCGTATAAAACCGCAATAAATAATTGGCACTTTGACCTTCAATATCTCCGTTATCGCAAGGTTCCCAGGTGTGGTCCAGAACAGAAAGATGATCGCAGTTTCGGCTCCGTTAAGTGTCTTTTAACACATGACAAAGCAAAGTTTTGTATGATTTAATGTATGGTACCCACAGATATAGATAGACATAGATAACGCAAGTATCACGATCTGTATGAAAACCAAGCGTGCCATTTTTTGACTACCTATTATGACGTCACAAGCACTATTTAGTGATGGGAAAATCAAATCGATTCAAAGACGCCGCCGCGTACGGCGCCCCCCTCGTCCTACCCCCCGCCATGCGCCAGCGGCTCACCCGGTCAGCAGTACGCTGAAAGTCTTTGTAGTGAGAGGTAGCGCTTGCGTTCCGACGACGTGCTAGTTTTTGGATACCTTTGCCATAATTTTTTAATAACATATAATAATAACAACAATAACAATAATAATATAAATAATAAAAATATAATAATAATAATAATAATAACATAATTTAAATCGATTTATGAATCGATTTTATGACAGAGTAATGAGATATACAGAGGAATGAGATAAACAGAAAAATGAATGACAAAATAAAATTCCTGATCTGCTTATAAGGCAGTTAGGAGTATATATTTTTTACAAAATTGTAAGTATTTCCCTTATTATTTCTTGTGATTGTTGTAGACTACTTATCAAAATGTCGGAAACAAAGACAAAATCCAGAGAAGAAATTTTAGAAGCAAAACGAAAAGCATGTAAAATACGTTATAATAAAATCAAAATAGATCCAAAATTACATGAGCTACGAAAACTTTTTCCCTTCCACAAAGCTTGCTTCCTCAAAATGTATTGAACAAAATAGTGCTATGCTTTGTTGGGAACCAATCTTTGTTTCCCGTCGCCTCAATCCATTTTTGTTTTAAATTGTGTTCATGTGGAAAACTAAAAAAATCACGAAACGTTACGATTATTTATTAAAATTTTCTACAAAGTACTTATATAATACAAAATCATTCCTCTGTTTCCGAAATCTATTCTTGAGAATCGATTTGAGTTGCATATGATGAACAGCACTAATCGCTAAAATTGACAGAAAAATGATAAAAGTCCCTGTACTACAAAACCGAAACGATATACGATAGTATCGCTTGTTTCGATATTCATTACTTGTTAAAACAAAACGTCTCATCGACCGCTCCAAGTAAAAGCTGCAATGTAATAGGAACGTTTTGTTTTTCTCAAATTTGGTATTACCAGGTATTACTGAGGGTATTCGATTAAAAATAATTGTTTTTTTAATTAATTACGCATAATATTAATCATAAAATGACTTACCGATGGAAGGAAACGTTTACTTTATTTTTTCTCCTCGCATTTGTACAGTTTTTACAATTTATAACAGCACAATTAATCATTTTAACATTTTTAACTGACGTCCGACTAGCGCTATGCTCCGATGCAGACTGAGCGCGAAATTGGCCACTTACGATTATTGTACGTAAGCTAGGCACGCGAAGTAGTTGCTCTCGCGTTATCTATGTCTATCTATATCTGTGATGGTACCATACCCCCAGCGAGTACCAGCTGGAGCCGGCCACGTCGCACATCGGCATGGAGTGCCGGCCGCCGCGCGCCTACAGCGTGGGCTCGCGCCCCGCCGGCGCGCCCCCGCCCGAGGCGCGCCACCGCGCCTACAGCGTGGGGGCGCGCGCGCGGCCCCCACGACACGCGCGCGCGCCCACCGACGACCACATGGAGATCGACTTCTCCAACAACTCGCCGGCCAATAGGGTGAGTCACCCCTTTATTTAGATCTTCAAGAACAGTTACTACAAATTCTATTACAATTTAACTGTTTATGGTACAAATTAAACTATTATAAATTAAACTATTGGACTTCATTTATAAAAAGGTTGAATTTCGTTGTCCCTTGGAAAAGGTAATTTCATTTGGGTAAAAGTAAAATATTCCATATAAATACTTTATTTTTAAAATAAACATTGATTACATAGATTTTATTATACAAGGTGTAATTTTATACATAATAATAAGTTCAATTGCCGAGGTATTCAATTACACCTTGTATAATAATACATAAGAAGGACTGGACACTTCACATCTTACAGCTCTTTCACACGGCAGTCCAGTTTTTTGCAGGATCCCGTTTTCTGCAGGATTCCCGTTTGATGGCGAATGTGTTTATATGCTAGCGTTCATACGAGCATCCTGCATGCGGGATCCTGCAAAAAACCGATCCGGTCGAATTGTGCCATTCGGTTTTGTCACTAGAAACTGGATCCGAAGTCCAGTAAAAAGCGGGATCCCGTTTAATCACACATATATTTCAATAGCAGTGTTCACACGGCTTCCTGCGTGCGGTTTACTGAATACTGAATAGCTTTTTACTGAATCCTGCAAAACTGAACTGCCATGTGAACACAGCGTCCAGTTTAGCAGGATACCGTAAAAAGCCGATCCTGCAAAACTGGACTGCCGTGTGAAAGGGGTGTTATTGTTAAGACTCAACTTACAATAATGGTGGTCCAAAGCTTTATATTCGTTTTTTATCTTATATGACTCTTTCCCCAGGTGATGTCCCGCACCCCACCGATTACTAGCTTCGTAGACTCCCGACCTAAAACCAACGTGGACGAGTACGTCGACATGTCGCCGCGGAACGCCGGCTACGTGGAGATGCGGCCCGGCGAGCACCGCGCCCGCACCCCGCCCCTCACGCCGATGCCGCCCCCCCTCACGCCCGCCACGCCTGCCACGCCTGCCACGCCTGACGGCTACGTGGAGATGAACTACGGGCGCGCGGCGACGCGGCCGATCGCGATCGGGGCCACTCGGCCTCCTCCGCCGCTCGCCGCGTCGCCCGACGACCGCCGTCGCCCTCGGGACCCGCGCACTCCGCACGGATCTCAAACCCTCTTCGACATGTCACTCGACTCCCCCGCCTCCCCGCAAGACATAGACACTACCGATGTACTAGAAGAGGATCCCCCCCACCATCCGTTAACGACAGTGAGGGAGATTTCTGAAGACGGTCGACGGAGCCCTGAGGTAGCGGTGGTGGTCCCCCGGCGGAGCCCGGAGGTGTCGGTGTCGCCGCAGTACGTGACGCTAGCGCTGTCGGCCGCGCCCCCCAAGACCCCCGAGCCGTGCGGCGACGAGCTGTCCTGTAACCCCACCGCTAACAAGACTATCGCCAGGGTGCCCGACCCTATTGAGACTAGACGTGAGTTGGTTTTATTCTTCTTCCACTACTCTTTTATTCAAATCGTGGTTGATTGAAAACTTTTCTTCAGAGAGAGGTATTCTTTCGTCGATTATCGTAAAAACTTTTTTTTTGTAATAAACATAGATAATGTCTTTTTTAGCAGAAATAACAACCACAGCAACGCTAGTACTGGCGGGCGGCGGGGCCCCCGCGCGGTTCAGCCTAGAAGACAAGCGCTCGCCGCCGCCGGGCCCCGCGCCCGCGTCGCCGCACGTGTCTGCGGCGCCGCACGTGGCCGCGTCGCCGGGCGCGCTCAACTACGCGGCGCTGGACCTGGAGCCGCGCCGCGCCGCTGCCGCGCCCACGCAGCGCGCCTACACGCAGATAGACTTCATACGCAGCGAGAAGCTACACGCCGCAGACGCCACATAGACGCCTATACGCACTCTGAACGTGCACGAACTCTTGCGTCATCGACGGCCACAGTTTGACGACGTTCAAAGATTCCACTGAATACGTCAAACTTTACGCAAGTTTCAATACTAGACATTGCAGTTTTGAGACTAGCAAAAGTTCAGTGAATAGCCAAACAGTTGAATGAAATTGAACTGTTTGCCAGTGACGAGTGTGCCGCGTAGCGATACGGACGCTCCTACTTATGTAGCCGACTGCCATTTAATTTAAGCCTAGTGACATTAGGCCCGGAATGGCCCATAGCGATAGTGAAATTCGGTTGCCGTATTGTTAAGCTATGAATGTGTCAAATTAATGCGTCAGACTGAATCTTTTGTCGCGGTTTTGATGTTTTATGTTGATGAGTTGAGCCGGGATTAAGTGTTGTTAATAATATTTTGATTAAAGTCCGAAAGATCAAACTAAACGTTTACAGTTTAGTTATGACGACACAGTTAGCGCAATGGCTGAGTGTTTGGTTGTTGCGCTGCATGTCGCTGGTTCGATGACTACACGGTGCAAATATTAATATGGCATAGAGGTTCCGGATCTGGTTTTTACGTTGCAGGAGAAATTCCTAGTACGTTTGTAAAAATAATATTTTAAAGTTCAAACATTTTACACAAGCATTTAAATAATAATGACTTGAGTTAAACATTTCACAGATTTTCCAAAAATGCTTTACTCCTTTCATTTAGTTCTATATTGACTTGGTTGGTAGACCTGGCATGACTTATCGACATATACTAGTAGCCACGCTGTGCGTTATAGACGCAGTGTTGATGGAGAGCACTTACGACCGGCGTGCACGCCGCATTAACTAACTGTAGCCGTTGAGGTGGGCCACAAGTGTACAAAAAACTACAGATTAACTAAATAAGTAGAAAATTATTTAAAAAATAAACTAAGAGTAAAATAGGAAATGCAACTAAATATAAAAACTGCTTAGAGTTTTGTCTGTTATCTGATTATACAAAATAAAATAATAAACATTATTTGCTAAAGTGTAAATAAATTTAAATTTTAGTTGACTCGTCACCTTTATAACTTTATACCGAGCGTTACTTTCGCAAAAACTCAAAAATGGTCGGACCGAATTGAATAATTTCTTCTTTGTTTTGTTCGCCACAATACTGGGGTGGTCTGGGAAGAAATAAAATCTGGAAAAAATAACTTGTTTGTACAAAGTTCAACGGGTTATCTAGTAAGTCAGAACAATAGAAAATCAATTGTGTCTCATTATGAGGGACTTGAGTAATTACTTAAATTAAATAATGTATTGTTTTAGTTTGGGAAACATTCAATTAATTTTTTTAAATGATTTTGTTTAGTCTAATAATATCTTTCAACATACCATCCTATAAAAATAATGATAGCTTGAAATGGTCCACCTCAACGGATTCGAGTAACAATATCACCGCTGCTTTATCATTCATTGTCAGCCTGTATCTTAGAGGCAGTTTGATAGTATATTATACAGAGCGATATCCTTCACTTATCTGCTAGGCTAGTCTAGAAGATGTATATCTAAGTATACACTCTTAATAGAAATGTATAATATAGAATACATAGTTTAAATAATGTATATTTGAGTATACAGTCTTCTGGGCTGGCCTGTTACTTGTATTAGACTCGATGTCGCTTGCTTCTGTTACTATATAATAGTACACACATTTTGTTATTAATTTTATTCTTATTACATTTTTTATTATTATTGTTATGAGACTTCAGTGATACGTTTGTATAGCAAACTTATATAAATATATGATATGACACTATAAGAAATTATACTAAGTCTAACTCCAAAAGTTTTCACTAAATTAATTAATACATTATCATGTTATTTTATTCATTTGTAATTAAATATTTATTTCTTTAGATCTTAGTATATCTCTCTAGTACAATCGCGGAAAAAATCAATAAGAAATAAAATTAAAAATATTCGTGCACGGGAATGTTTCAGTGAAGTGTTGACGCGTTGGTTCCGTCGTGAACATTTTAAAGTAAATTTTATCGTAATAATTATAATGCCACGGTTGTGAGAGAGGCCTAACAGTAGAAGGTACAACACACGTTTGTGTTTATGTTCGTTAATGACATACTGCCTACTGTGTTCTTAGAATACTCTGTGCAATTTTAAACACGATATAAATGTTATTTCTACACTGTTATTTGTTTGTTATCTGCAAGTTTGTGTTCCGTTCGTGGTTATGCCCAAACAAAAATATATCTTACTGAAATATAGACTATATTTAACTGGCTACAATCAGATGACAACAAAAAAATAACGCGTGTTTTGACCTGTTTATAAAGCGAGGTAACAAAGCAGGCGTTAAAAAAAATCATCGGATGTTAACCTGTATTTAAAAATAATGTTCCAAATCAATTAGTATTGAAATGTTATCGCGTATTTAAAGTAATTATGTCCATATTTGAATAGATAATCCGTTTTCGTGTAATGTTTGAAAGTAATTAATAGAATAATCCCGAACGGAACATCGTTACGGCTTGATAAGACATCGTGTTCAATATAGCGATTGCTTGTCGAGCTGACATTCAACTTAGACTATCATTAGACTCGGTTATTTGAGCTTACTGTTTCAAAAATATTCATAAATCGAATGAAATGGTAAATGTGTATTTCCAGTTGTGAAGCTTGCCCTGGCCTTGTATCAAAATTGATAAGAAACCGGTTCGGGGCCCCTGTAGCTGCGGGGCCCGCATCTCTGATACGACGGTAGCTACGGCCCTGTATTTCGGATGTTGATATTTCAAATAGTGAAAATAAAAGTTATTTTACATTGTAGCCTATCTCAAAGGTTAGTTTTACACAACAATTCAAATTTGTCTTTTATATTTATAAGTTGAAATTGATTATTATGAATGTAAATCGTAATTCTTTAATGTAAATAGCAAGCTCAAATAACGAGATCTACGTAAATTATGTGTTCAATACAAATCTGTTTCTATCTTATGACTGCTGTTTATATCCGAAACATTATTATAGGAATATTTTTAAATAAACAAAAACGTTAACATTTTAAACACAGCTCGATATTACAGATTATTATTTTTTACTATTAAATAATATTATCTTGTTACGGGGCTTCGCTGCGATGTTATATTTTTAATGGACGTTAATAATAAGATAAGTCGAATGTTATAATTATTTTGAAGAGTATTTACTTTCAGGTTATTATTTTTATGTTTCACTTAATTTAATTGTGTTGAAGTAAAAGTTTTCGTTTTATTGTTTATCCGACATGTTTATTTTAATTTTGAGTTCCGTTTTTTGTTGGTCATACTGACACTATAGTTTTACCGAAAACGCTGTACCGCGCCTTAGATATGCGCGGGGAGACGGGGGGGAGTATTACCCGCTCCGTTCCGTCAGTCCGTTCAGTCAAACTGTGGTATAGTTTTCAAGCTAAGTTTCTCTCGTTACCTAGTTGCAATGCAATAGACAGACGCTCGATTTTAGTGCAGAATATATCTAACAGGATTCATGAGGCAATAAGGGTTATATTACTTACAAATATATATATCTTCTATATGCATTGTATAAACCGGTTTATGTTTGTTTATTATTCACATAATCCACGTTATTTTTTGATAAAGTTAATGAAAAACGAGATGTAAGTATTTTAGACACTAACCGCGAAGCTTCAGTAACAAGAGACGGTGACGGCAACGCAACTTAGTTGTCGTGTAGGTGAAATTGTATCGTTAGCCGATTACTTACGGACATAGATGTAGACGATCGTTGTAAAATAGTTCAAGTTTCGTCGATTTTCGTTCAATAAGTGCAATTATAAGGATAAAGTGCTGAGAAAAGTTGCACGAAATGAGTCGCATGGCTAAATGACTAAAAATAGTGTTTTGGTAACGCCGCTGGTCCCCGCTGACATTCGTACATCTTTGACAATCCTTACGGGTAGTTAAGAACCCGAAAGTCTGACAACCAGTCTTACCAAGGGGTAATATGTTACCTAGTAACTGGGTTGTGGAGGTCAGATAGGCAGTTGTTCCATGTAAGGCAATGGTATTCAGCTGCATCCGGTTAGAATGGAAACCGACCCCAACATAGCGAAAAGGCCAGGTAGATAATGATGAATACAGTTTTAGTAAGCCATTCGGGAGTTCATTCATAATGCGAAATACTTACAACATCAAGTTTCTGCTAAACTTTTCTCAGCACGCTGTCAAAACCAAAAACAAACGCGCCTCACGAAAATTCAATTGAGAAAAAAAAAACAGAATGTTCTACATTCCGACTTAAACAATTGACTAGCCTCCTGTGTTCAAATATTTCCTAAAACCAATGTAACGTAGTAATAGAAAACAAGCTTCCTTTGCCCGCGCTCGATTAATTAAAAAAAAAAAGTAATGGGACCTGTATAATAATGCGTGACTGAGTCAACACCAAATTTTTTATATTAAAAAAAAAATGTTATTTATTCCCGCGTAAGTAGCGAGAAGTCTCGTGTTAAACGTGAAAGACTTTTCTCTCTGATTGTACTGTAACGTGTAAGCTTTAAGTATGCCAGATGAAAATCAGCACAAGTTTTTTTTTTATATAGAATAATAGTTGTATGTCGCTTAGGAATGTGTTTTACTTTTGTGGAATGTGGGAGTTTTCTTTGTATAATATTTCTGTTAAGTTCGCGAGTTCAGACTGGATAATTAAAAAGAATGTTCTTATTAACAATATGTACTTATAGTCACAATTTAATAGAACAACAGGCTTATTATGTATGTGAGTTTATATGTTTGTGAACGCACTCACGGTACCTTAGAAACTAGTGTGAGGCAACATTTTTTTATAAGAAAGTCTTCGTCTGTGTACAAAATTCACGCAACTTTTTTTAAATTATATTTGCAAAGAAAACTCCAGCATTAAGACTGTATTCCTAAGAGCCCGAACGATATTAGTCCCGATTCATTGCTGTTATCAACGTTGTATAAAACGGTTCGTATAGCAGTATAGTACAATTTGGCCAGGCCACTGTTTTACATTTTTGTATTTTAATATTTTTAGTACGAAATACTCGCTCTTTGTTTGAGCGGATGTCTGTAACGGACTGGTTGAGAGTCGATACTGATTAATAATTCAAATGATTTGTTTTAATATTGTTGGGTTATTCACATACCTACTTTTAGCAGTGGACGGCTATAAGCTGAAATTATGATGATGATGATTATTCACAAACCTATTTGAACAGAAAAATCTTTTAAACGACTACATGGGAGTTGCCAGTGAATTAAAAAAATTAAGAATTTTTTTTTCAAATATTTGATACTGTTTTTATATTAATTAATACAATGTTACGTTTACTTTTGATTTTTTTTTAAATAATATGCCGATGATTTCGAGAAGTTTTAATTTAATAAAATATGTATTTTTATATAAATTCTCCACGACGTCTCAACCAGACAATCTAGATAAGCCAATCCGCAGATTGCTAGTGCCACCTCGCAGTTACGTAGTACCATGTTTAGATACATAATTATATATATTGTATATTATACATTTACTTTATTCCACATAGCGTAAGAAGTGTTGAGTTTAACATAGGTGTAAGGATAGACGGGTACAGACGATAGCGTTGTGTAGAACATTGGATACAATCTCCTTTTAAAATATGCCGACACTCATCGATAACTAGAACTAATTAATTGGAGCTCGATTTTGGGCATGTTCGCGGACTGACTTTAGCAGATGTCGATTTCATTTTATTAAATGTGATTGAATCATATTTTCTTAATTTGATTAATAAATTACTATAGTTATTGATAATGATTTGGATTTTGTGATTTTCATACTCGTTAACATTTTTGTAGGTAATTAGTTTGTGAATTAGATGAATTGTACAAGTTGCTATTATTTTTCATTTGGGATGTTGTACTCTGCCATTGCGAGGTCCGTTCGAGCTTGCCCAAGTTTCGCCAACACATAGCAAGGTCACAAAGCGAGTGAACAAGAGAATGAACTTCACGCGAAGCATATTCTAAAAGGAGCTTTTGGCAACATTTACATTGGTGAGACTTGTATTGTGCGACATCGAAAGCTAGTGTGAATGCGGCCTTATTTTAATATATTTATAATTAAAAAAAATATACAAAATAATTTACCAAACTCCGCGTGTTACGTCATGACAGCATGGAGTTGTTTTTTTAAGAAATCTATACTAGTCCCATTGCAAGTTAAACAGAATTTTTGCATAAAAATGTTCCTGTAAACGGCGTAAAGGTTTTTTATAAGGTTTAAATATAAGTTTAACTATTGTAACGTCTAGAACAGTTTGTATAATAGTGGTATAGTACCTGGGATGAGTCGCCACGCTACGCTGCGAGCGCTTGCTGAGTCACGGGCGTCACACGACGCGATCACACGATGAGGCAAATTCTGTTGTTTTAAAATGGAAAAAAATAATTATATTTTTTTACAAATGGTGCTACCGTTTTGTGTTTTAGTCGATGATAGCTTAGCCGCTCCTACTGCCATGTAGATAATGTGAAGTATCGTTGCGTGGCGCGTGAGACGCGCGCGCATATCACAATCTGTTATAGATATAGTGAACATCACCACACTGAGCGTACGTTAAAACTAGCTGTAGTTATAGCTTTTGTAACTTGCAACGTTGTTCGCGACCCCTGTACCTGTAACGTGCGACCTGGATTGCAAACATTTTTTCCTAAAATGGATAATTTCATTTTGCTCAGTGCGTCCGCCACGCGTACTTAGCGTCGATATACAGCTCGGTATGTGAGCGTCCAGTTCGCAGTTACAAGTCAGAGCACTATAAAAGTATCACAATGTCAATCGTGTTTATAGACTCGTTGATCGATGCGTGCCACTCGGTCGGCGTGTCCGCCGTTAAATTATATTAAAAAAAATATCTAAATCTAATTTCTTTGGTACATTAAATTTTGTTTACTTTCATATTATTGTAAATAAAAAGAAAAATAAAAGCTTTGGATTTGCGAATTTTGTTTATTTTTTTTATTATACCTATAGACGTAGTAGATGAAGCCTAATAATGAAGAAAGCAGTAACAGTCAGTAGAAACTAAAACTATTATCCAGTTTGCAAACTAAGCCATTATAAAAACACCATAATAATTTGATTCCATCAAGATCTAATGACCGTTCGATAGCGAAAGTCCAAATTCCCCCACAAATTAGGTAGTTGACCATTAACAAATAATTTAAAGAAACATATCCTCTACAAAGACATTTTAACACTGAAAACCCGATAATTTTTTTCAATTGAATTGGCGAATAGATTACATAACAGTTTAATATTGCTATAGAAATAAATCGTAGAGAGGAATCACATTTTGACAGCTAAAAAGTATGTCAATAGGTAATTGATTGGCGGTGTCTGGTACCCAATATGGCTGAAAGAGTGCACAACTGTCACTTGGCTACTTAACTACCCTACATAAACACAATAAAAAAGAATTTGTAATCATTGCATTCACAGGAGATATTGCAAACTAGCAAAATAAAACAAAAATCTTTAAGAAATACTGTTTATTTTACATAATAATTACATATTGATCACACAAACAAATTAAAACAAATGCACATCAACATCACACCCGCTCACTAAAACAGAGTGCTTATAAAACGCTAGGTAGGTACTATAATTAAAACTTAACGATCTCAACATCATTGTACAGACTGCCTTGTACAAAAACACAACAGTGTTATATTAATATTATGCAAGTCAACGCCACTGAATGTTCAAAAGACGCTTCTGCTAACATCAGAATAAACTCAACTTTAATCTCTTTCGCATACGGTCTAAACTGGCGTAACGTAATAAAATCAAAAAACAACTTTCCTGATTTACAAATTGCTCTTCATAATCAAATCGCTAGTTCTCTAATATCATAATTCAATTCCTTGCAACAATCCTATAACACAAACAATAGCCAACTGTTTTAGTGAGTAGTAACTGTCAACAAACACAGCAAACTATTAATATTGTCTTCAATAATTATTGTATATTTATAATAAGAATAAGTATCGATTATTATTGTGGTGGGAAATCCAATGGCACAGATATTTTATCAGTTTAATCTGCTAAACAAAGCCTGCGCCCCGTGTTCATTGAAAACTAAAGTTGCACAACATTAGACGTTGTTGCAGTAACATTAGATATAGTTGCAGTTACATTAGACATTGTTGCAGCAACATTAGACATTGTTGCAGTAACATCAGATGCTGAAAGAAACAATGTTTCAACAAACTATTGCGTCCTATCAATACGGCAACATTGGATTTTGACTCTTAAAACTATAGTTGAAGGTACAAATTGTATTTAAAATCAATTCTGTTATTAATAAATTAGGTATTACGGTGGAAAATTCAAGTTTATTGTGCTCTTTTTATGCAGCTATTGACTAAGCAGTAGTAATAATACAATAAAAAATATATAAAGCAAGAAATCTAGTGTATAAAATATGTTTTACCAATTCTCTAGTTAGAGTTGTATGAAAAGTTTATAAAATGGATCTACAATATTAATATAAATAGGTTATATTATTATCCTATTACATACAATAGTACACTAGATAATTATTTCTATTACATGCTGAATATTCTAAGTAAATGGCATACTAGAGATGGTAATATAAAAAGAAAGTATGTAGGTACTAAAATAATCTCAGAAACTGCTTTTACATAAGTTATTTTTGAGCTGGTAAGATTTAAATTATATTAATATAGGTAAAAGTTAAAAGGATAATTTTATTGATTGGTGATGGACAAAAACAAAAAAAATATGCAAAAGACGAGGTTGTGATGGCCCAGTGGTTAAGCCTCTCATGTATGTGGTTGCGGGTTCTATACCGGGCAAGTACCATAGTGGCTTTTTCAATTCATACGTACATTCTAAGTTTATCATAGACATCACTGACATTGGTGAAGGAAAACATCATGAGGAAACCAGGACTTATAAAATTCTGAAATCACTAATGCGCCTTGAGCAAGCGTGATCAATGCTCGTGCCTTATCTGTATGAGAAGTAGCCTTTGCCCTAAAGTGGGACTATAAAATAGGCTGGCATTATCATTTATGCGGTGTACTACGCAGTTTTTATTTATGTTGTGGGTAAATAATGTGGACAATTACAGCTCCATATTTTTGATAGGAGCTATGTTACCTGTCTTTCACCAATCAATAACAATCAAGGTATCTAGTAGATTATGGAAGTATTTAAAGCTAGTTAAGTGGGATTACATTGTTCAATGGCACTATTTAAAACGAATTGTTGTCAAATGATTCTGTAGGCGTTGATTGGTTATGCAAGAGTATATTTAACGATAGATTGTTCTTTTTGCGAATTAAATTAATTTTTGCTCTTGTTGTGAATGGTGAAGGTGTATTTTTGAAGTGAAAACTTCTTTAACCGTTGAAAACAAGACTTATGGGATCGCATCACCGACATGCTAAAACGACGTGTTGCGCCAGACAGTTATTCCAAAATTTTAAGTATTCACTTTTAGGCAGTCCTTGTTTTTTTTAATTACAAAACTTTATCTACATACTAGTTACAAAAGGAAAACAATCTGAATCCTCATTACTCGCTACGCACTCGATTTACTTCTCAATGTTTGAGAAAACATACCTGATAATCACTTTTTCTCAATAACACACTTGCACAGCCAATGGCGGGTTTAAAAAAAGATTATTATGTGACCATAATTATTATTATTATTAATTACCACCAATAACAGCTTACTTGGGTGGCGACCGACCGTTTGCAATTGTAGGTATATCTTTCCACGACCGGCCTGGTTTTTTCACATCTGTCACTTTTTTCCTAACTACCCTCTTCACGACTACTTCTTCATTCGACAACAATTTTCTTTTAGGCTTTTTAACTTTCACCTCCTTAATAGTAAAGGAATCGTCGAAAATGTCTCCGCTTGAATTGATGGATCGACTGTCTTTATGATTTTCGCCGACAATTTCGCTGATTGGGCTGTCGAAGGACACATGTCTGGAGGAGTTTACTCTAGGACTGTACCTTAGTTTCTCGACGGAGGTCTGTGTGGCGGTGTTTGTGTGGTTGTCCTTGGCGGGTGGTGTGGCCACGGGGTTCAACCTCGTCTTCTTAACACTGACCAGCACGGCTGGTTCCTGCGATTTCCTTTTCACATTTTTTTTTGTCGGCTTCTTCTGTGGGACCTTATTTTCTGTGTCTTCCACAACCTTGGGTTTCCGTCCTCGTTTCTTTGGCGCTTCTCCATTTTGTTTGGTAACTTTCGCGGGTGCTTCAGTTTCATCATCAGAAGCGTCGCTGTCTTCAGCAATAACTCTGTTAGTTCTGGCTTTGCTGGGTGATTTGGCTTTCTTAGGTGAAAAGTCTATGGTACTATTTCTGGTTTTGCCTTCAGTCTTTAGGTAGTCCTCGAAAAGCTTCCGACACTTCTTGTAATCTGGGACGTCCTTTGGTTTCATTGTGTTTATGTATTCAAAGAATTTGATGAGAGCTTCTGCAAAAACATAAGAGTATGATTAAATGCTGTGTATTATTTTATTATTTATAAAATAAAATGTCATAAAGTTATTAAAATCTTATTTAAAGTTCCCTAGGATAGATGTACAGTTGAACAAGCTATTTGGTATACAGGCGGCAACTTGCAACTACTTTTAAACAATGTTTCAACTCATTTAAAATTTTAAATCACTCTTTATAGGTTTCTAATTTATAAGACACCAAAAGCTTAAAAAGTGAACACAAATCAACAATGAATGGCAATGTAGCAGAAAGACAATAATTGTTGTTTGTAAACCAAATAGCTTGTTCAACATTACAAGTTTGAAAAGTTTTTTATACAGCCAGTAAAAAAAACTATCAACTCTTTCAGTCACAGCAGTCACACTTAAAAATTCATAATCAAAATAACTAACCAGGTACATTACTAGACTTGATGTTGTTCCTGACATTCTTCATGAAGGTCTCCTTCATGGACTGCACAGTCTTGGGCTGTTTGAGTGACTTCTCCCACGGCAGCTCACCGGTCAACCATTGTAGCATGTTGTAGCCTAAGATCTCTAGGTCTCCGCGCATTGTGGGCTCTGGAACGCAAAAGACAATTTTAAACTTAATAAAAAGCAACTCTGGTTTCCAGAAATCAAACATGTACTTGTACATTCACATACATAAATGATCAGACCCAGAACAACTACCTGTAAACCATTCGAATATTTGTACTGTGCGGAAATCGAATCTGTGGCATGCAGCACAGCAGAACATCGCTCAGCAACTGCACCAACCGTGTCGAAAATATTGAACTTGATATTAGATGAAATATGTGTTAAAGAAATTTTAATAAGTGACCATAAATTATCTCAGAATCGTGTTTGAACAAAAATGGTCTTTACATTGCAACAGCTATGTAAGAACCACAAGGAATATTATAAAATTAGCTTCCGCCCGCGTCATAGTTAACACTATACCACCGGGACCGTATATTTTCCGGGATAAAAAGTACCCTATGTGCTATTCCAGACTATAATCTATCTCTGTACCAAATTTCATCCAAATCCGTTGAGTCGTTCTGGCGTGATTGAGCAAGAAACATCCATCCATCCAAACTTACACATTTATAATAGTTAAGATAATTATGTACCTCCCAAATGTGCATCCCTGCTCGTATACTCGATGGTACCGTTGTGAGCGCTCTTCGGGTCAGGCGTGAACGGCTGGTCCTCCTTCAGCCGCGTGGCCAGACCAAAGTCCACGAGGAACACCTGGTTCTTGGCCTTTTTGAGACCGAGCAGCATGTTGGCACCTTTGATATCGGCATGGACGTACCCACGGCTGTGTATGTACTCTAATACGTCTAACTGAAAATGATAATAAGTTATAAAAAATCATCTTTTTTAAAATCAAACTAAAAAAAAAGTGAAAACATTGTAAGCTTGAGCGAATTTTGGTAGGCCAAATTAATGGATTTGCGTCATGCAGAATTAGCGGCGTCACCGGCATGGTATTGCGAACGCGTCACCCACACGCTAAAGTCATAGCGACACCATCATGTTAGCATGACCCCCATTTCCAACATGCTGTAACCGCATCACTGACATGCTAATGTGACGTTAAGTTATATCACTTCAGTTGGCAGTCCTTATGACTGCCTATTTTAATGTTACAAGCTAAGTTCAATGCTCATTTAAACATTCAAGGACAAACATTTCCAAGAAAAATGTTCAATTACTTATCATTAAAAACACATTTTGATTCATAGTATTACTAATTAGCAATTCGATGTTACTATCCTGTGGTATAAAAATACAATAGCATTTTCAGTGCGGCATAGCAGAGAAAAACCTTTGGCTAAGTAACTATACAGCTAACATTGTAACAAGCCGGATTTGACAGCTATCAAAATCCTTTGTGTAGTGTTGTCAAAACGTCTTGTCAAAATATAAATCGGCAATTAATTCGTGTTTGTGAGTGTATTTTTTCAAAATTAAGTTAAACTTAATGTTTACAAGTGATACTCGTCGTTATAGTGTATGGGTAACATAGTAATTATTCAGGATTGTGAATTGGATTTTTCAAATTATTACGTAGGAGAAACGTCAAATCCGGCCTCTTAGAACGTTAGCAGTTTAGTGGCTAAAATTCATGTTATATTGCATTGACACATTGAAATCACAGATAGGAAATCATTTTTAATCTTTACCATTTGTAAACCTAATTGGAAGACAGTAGCTGGCTGGAATGACTTCCCGGATTCCGTGAAGAGGCTCCAAACATCTTTACCAAAGCGCTCCATGACTAAGTATCTGTAAGAAACTCCGTTGGACTCATGAGTCCCCTTGCCGAAGTATGTTGGCATACCCAGGCTTGTTAGCTTCTTGCTTTGCATGAATTTTGCAACTGAAAATATTTAAGATTGTGATTTAGTTTAGTAGGTTCAGTGCGATTAGTTCCCAGGAAGTATGCATGGGGATATATAGCCTCAGGCCCTGGTGTAGAGTGGAAACTGTGGAAAGAGTCATTTGATGATTTCCCATCGGAAAAAAATAAAAAAGGCCCTGGTGTATTGCAAAGGTTATTGTATGCTGATTAACACTCTATTTTTATTAAGTGTAGGGTTCAAAATCGAAACATTGATGCCTGTAATATATTTTTTTACACTGAATCATTTACAAATACAAAATATTTGACAACTCTAAATGATGACTCATTGCAATTTCTTAGCCAGCTTGGACACTAGGTTATTAAAATAAATAGTTTCCTATAGGATCTTTATGTTATTAAAACAAGATCCATTCTTATGTCACAAATAAAATAACTTCACCAACCAACCAACCAGTCAGATTGGAATCTTTGTATTTGATAACCAGATTCATGAGAAACAGAATAGGCTATATAACATCACTCTAGGATCCATGGGGAAAGAGCAATAACCAAAGACAACTGAATGTATGTAAAAAGGTAGGGTATAGCTAATAGTAATTATATGTGTGTTTTGATTACATAGCATACAAAGTAACAAAATTTATAGACAACCAACTCTGAAAAACCAAATTAAATTCATATAAGTAAAGAGAAACCTCGCAAGATTATTGATACAAGTGCTTCAGGAAATTATATCTGTGAAATAACAGAATATTTACATTATCAGTTTACAATATATGTAAACACAATGGGGTCATGAAACATTACATTGCAAGCCATTTTCAGATTACTGATACAAAATAAATGCTGGTTTATTGAATACTAAATACTAGCTTTTGACTGTGACTTTGTGTAAATGTCGGATATCACAGATGCAGATGAAGTTGTGGATTAAAAAGTAACCCATTTCCTTTCTTCAGGCTCAAACTTCATCATCATCATCATATCAGCCTAAAGCCATTCACTGCTGAACATAGACCTCCCCCAAAGAGTCCAAACTTAATTTATACCAAACATAAAATTTGGTATAAAGTCAAAGTCAAATCATTTATTTCAATTAGGCCATTATAAGGCACTTTTGAACATCATATACAAAAGGAAAAAAGGAATTGAATCTAGTTGCCCCTTCCAAAAGGTAGTTTTGTATGGAGAAGAATGGGCAAGAAACTCCATACGTACTCTTTTAAAATCAATGTTTACAATATTTGTATACAGAATCATAAAGTAAGTTTGAATAGCAGTTCAGTGATTTAGTCTTAAAAGAGAGACAGACAGACAGAGTTACTTTCCCATTTATAATATTAAGTATGGATTGTATAATCTTGTGTAGTGTATGTAGCTTTCCTATCAAAATCCTCATGAAAAACAACAGCCATTACCATAATGATTGGCAAATACCATACAATAATTGCAATCTCAATAAAATTAGAGAATTTAATATTTTCCATTGAAAGTCCTGATTAACTATCTATTTTTAGTGTCCTCAATTTGTTGGAGCCTTATTAAATACTTGAATCATCATCTGCCTTGCCTTTTCCCAACTATGTTGGGGTCGGCTTCCAGTCTAACCGGATGCAGCTGAATACCAGTATTTTACATGGAGCGACTGCCTATCGTCTGCCTGTCTGTCTATTAAATACTTGAATGCAAACTGCTAAATGCATAGACCACAAACAGATAGTAATTGTTTTTAGAACTATTACTGATAAGCAGAAACTGCTACTCCACAAACACATAATATTGATTTATTTCAAGTATCTATTTAAACATGTCTGCCTTAAGGAAAATGCATATTTATACTTATATATTTGTGTGTATAATATACTTCTCAAGAGTACTTACTATCATCTTTGTTGGCGTTCCGGAGATAGAAATTAATTTCCACAAAAAGTGGCCCATTCTCATGTGGCTCCTGTTAAAAAACAAATTGATATGACCATTATCTGCTTATTTAATAATATTTAGATTTATGTTTTAGTTGTATTAGAGTTTACTTACAATTTTGATGGCATATGGGTAATCAGACCCTTTGGCCTTCAAGGTGTGGTCACAAGCAGAATATATTTCTCCGAAACCTCCGACACCAATAGACGGTCCTATCCGCCATTCCTTTTTGAAGATATTGTCTTTAATAACTTCTCCAGCAGGAATAGGAGCTGGCATCTTATAGCCAGCGGCTTTTCTCTTAGGCACTGCCTTTTTTACTCGACCAGCCATATTAAATAAATTTTATTTGCTATAATTATTAACAAAATGACATTAAAAACTAATTAATTACAATTGAGACTCGATCGAAATAACTAAACAAATAAAATTCAACTATTCAATGCGACGCTACCGTTGCTTCAGTTGAGAGCTTGACTTTGACAGCTGTCTGTAACTGTGAGACAGTTGCTCGTGCTGACCGATAACCTTCCTCTATGTCTGCTGAGGGATCACTGACGTTGTCTATGGATAGGCTATAACTCCCAACAAAAAACATACTTAATTACTTATCGAGACACAAAATGGCCGCCGAGTAGTGCGCATTGTACTGAGATTTAAGGTGAACGCAGACTTGGCCGCACCGCACGCGCCGCATTCTTCGCATTCGAATTCTTTATATGAAGTTCTATGCAACCTCGCACACCCACCCGGGTCGCAGTCGCCGCAGTCCCTGAAACAAAAGCGATGACTGCGGGGACTGCGGAGACTGCGGTGCGGCCAAGACTGCGTTCACCTTTAACCTACCTGCGCGCGCCATTTTATTTGATTCTATGGCATCGTGTTCCAGATCTAAATGTGAGAAAATGAAATGCCTTTAATTATTATTAACACTGAGAGTTCAGAGAGTTGGTCTTGTCGTTCATTTTATTTGTCGTAACTCGGACTCACAGAGTACTTTTATATATAGCTCGTACTACATGAGTATCATGAACGGCATGAAAACAATATACCTAATCGTTTTTTATCGACTTCCGAGTAGGAGGCTTACGCGGTGTTTTTTTCGAGATTCCTGGGCCAATCTACGTTAACCCCTTTTTAATGCATTTAATCTTCACACCATTCGATCTAACCATTTTATAACAGTAGTAATGGGCGTAGCGTTTCGTCGAGCTGATTTTATTAAAGATAAAAGTGAAGCAGAGAAAAATTACAAAACAAATATTATTATAAAAATATAACTTTATTGATATAACTTTATCTATAATATAAAATCAACGAGTACTAATATGTTAACATTTCTTTACAACTTTTTCACTAGCCTTACAAAATAAGTGTTATATTTTATAAAACTATTTCTTTATTTATACATCATTTTTATTTATTATTTACACTTAAACTATAAAGATAAATAACAAAAATAATTTAACTGAGCGCTTAAGAATCACATAATAAGTTTTAGATGAACTTGGCGAAAGGACATGGCATCCAAAGCCTGAAAACAATAGTGTTTTCTAGTTTATTTATTTTCTTGTTTTTTTTTTCGTTTTTTTTTTAATAATAACGGATCCTAGGACGAGAAATCGCCAAGTTGCTAATAATGTGAATAAACGAGATGAGCATCGGAATAATTGAGTGAGTATTCTTGGAGCCTTCCTTCGCCACGACTCGTTTGGAGAGCTTCCACGAGACCTAAGTTTTGTCTTGTTTAATTATGGATTTAGATTTACATTGTAAAATATATATTTATGTTAAAATATATATTTATGTTATATATAATTATGTTATTTTAAACCAAATAACATAAAAGTTTTAGTGATAAACTTAATATGGGCACAACAAATAAAAACAAATGTTAAAAAAATGTTTCTAAAATAAATCCTGGTGGGTTGTATAAAAAAATAATCTGCTAGAATCCATATCCCGTATCAGTCTGATGGAAGTAAAACCTGAAAGAAGAAATTCATACTTAGTTACTTTTTATTAGCTTATTCATTGCTATACCACTTGTTGCTTGAACTATAGTGCGTTTCACCGAATAGTTCCTATGGCGTTATGTTGGCAGCAATATTTTTCAGTGTTATTGTTCAAATTAAAGTGCGTTTCACCCATGAAGGTATAGATAAAACTGGAGTCAAGACTTCGAACAAAAGTTTGAGTCAAATACCTACAAAACTTCTCGCTCTCTGTGGTCTCACTCTCTCTTTCTAACTTAGGAGGTTAAAAAGAGAGAGTGAGACCACAGAGAGCGAGATAGCGATACATTTTTTGAGCTTCAAGTAGGTATTCAAAGTCTGGGCTCCAGTTTTATCTATACCTTCATGGTTTCACCGAATAGTTCATATGGCGTTACGTTCCCTACTCTGCCGTCAAAGTCATTGACGAGAAGACGCTCCCGCAGATTTTGTTTAATTTGAACAATAAAACTGAAAAATATTGCTGCCAACATAACGCCATAGGAACTATTCGGTGAAACGCACTCTATATCTAGTTAGTTAATTTATATTCTATGGTTACTAAGTAGCTTGCCGGTAAACCAACAACAAGTTTCTAATAAAGCTTCTTTAATGTCTATGGTAATAGAGGTCCCGTCTAATAAGTTCTTACCATGATAATTCATAATTATTTTAAAATAATATGCTTTATAAGGTGCATATAACATCACACTGCAATTACCAAACTACCTAATACAACTACTATATTACAACAAATATTATATATTAAAATAACCATGATATCGATATAAATTATTGTGCGTAACGTGAGTTACTTAGACGTTAGACGTTATAGATTACATACTTAAATTGTACCTACATAATAATCTATGACCCTTTGGTTCCCTATAAATAATAAGTTTTAAACTCACATTAAAACAAATCATCATCATCATCGCCATATGCCGACATGGAGTACCAATCTCTCGCTACATCTTCGTAGATGACTCTCTTGACCTCTTCATCATACTGTGGGTGTAATATCCTGGGGGAGCGGGCCCTGAACTCCAGGGGCACGTCGTAGCACTTGCAGACGCAGCAGGAGGGGAACTTGAACCACTCTGCAAAGATACCGCGGCACTCGTTGCGAGGGTCGTATGCTAGGAGGCGATGGAGACGGAACTGCTGTTCACATCTGAAAATTGGGAAACAGGGGTTGTAGAGCTTGGATGAATAAACGTTATGCCAAAGTTTATAATCTTATTATTACAGATAATAAAGATATGATCAGATAGTAAGTAACAGATGAGTTTCATTCTAATTATGCGATAAGATATGAGGCGAATTTGTAGATAAAAATATTATATTTTAATTGCTAGGAGTTGATGATTTTTGGCATTATTTTATAGCTGGATGCTGCTGCCCTTGCATCACGATTTACACCTGCTGTACGAAGATTTGCTAGTGGGTTCCAAGTAGCGCCGTTTCGCGCAGACATAAGCCATGGTGTCTCCGTGGAATTTGGCGCACATAGACCTTCGATGTGTTTGTCTTCGAAGTGAAGTTTTGTGGAAATAAACTACTATAAAATAAGCTGTTATGAGTTAACAGCAATGTTCCTGGTCAAATATAACAGCCCGGACTAAGCCTGCGTTGCAGCATACAGTCCACTCTCTCTCGTAGTTAGGAGTCCGACTCCCAACAGTGGGATCATCTTAAGCAATATATTGTACCTGCATCCCTCCCGGCAGTACATCTGCTTGCGCTCATGCACGCAGGTCTCCAGGTGTATGTACTGCTCGTAGGGGTACATGTTGAGCAGGGCTAGTTGTTCTCCTCGCGTGCTATTTGCCCAGAAAGGTGCTGCTATCTGCTCCTTGGACTCGCATGCATTACTGGAAAGTTAAAAAGTCGCAATGAGCATTCAAAGCCTCTTTATTTTTTTGCACAGTAAGAAATGTTTTTTTATTTACAAAAAATATGGAACAAAACTTACGCTCCTCGTAATTTTATAACGGACGGCCTCATTGTCTCCTGATACTGCATCGGCTTTGGATGAAACTCTTCCTTCTTGTCCGACACCTTAGTATCTATCCGGTCGGTTATCTTGACCTTCTCGTGCTCCGAGAACAGGAGCGTCGGCGGTAACGTCGAAGTGTCAACGTTCATCGGTCGCCACGCGTCCTTGCCTGCTTCAGTCGTCGAGTCATACTCGTCAGTTGTAGTCTCTGTGTTATTAATACTTTCTGTAGTAGTCGTATTTTTGTCTGTACTATTCTTTGACTCACTAACCGCCTCAACTTTAGTATTACCGGAAAACTTTGGGTATATGCTATTAGTTTCAATACTTTGTTTTATAACAGCCTCTAAAGTAATAACATCTGGTTCTAAGTTATTTATTTCTATATTCGCTATGCTTTCAAGTTTTGTTTTATATGATATACCTTTTTCATTTACCGTTTCGTTGCTCATCTCAGTTTTGGTGCCGTTGTCCGTGTTGCTCGCTTTTGTTTGGTTTGTTTCTAGGGGTTTCACTTTAAGCGTGTCATTGTCTAGTTTTTTGTTCTTCTCGCTATTAATTGGTCTGAAGTGTGGTTTGTCTCTCATGGCACGTCCTTGACTCATTTTGGTGTACATCATCTTGGTTTTGATGATATCGTCTGCAAAGTCTGTAGTCTTTCCGTCAAAGTCTTCATCATCTTCATCCTCTATGAAGTTCTCCAATTCTGCTTTAATTATTGATATTTGTCTTTCTTCTCCGTACATTCTCCTCATCAGGCCCTGAAATTATTGATTTTTTATTGGTTACATTTTCTGTATCAGTACTACGATAATATTACATCGGATGTTAATCAGAGCATATTCATAAATAACAAAACAGTATTTGCATTAGTACGTTTAAATCATCATGCCAGCCCCCTGATGAGGGTAGCTGCTGATCTTTAGTCATCAGACTGTTTCTCACCTGGTTCTCCCTAACGAATCTCCTGATCGCAGGCCAGGGATAGTTCTTCCCCGGCGTGGTGCAGTAGTTATGTTTGGAGAGGTCGCAGGGTGCATCAGGTAACGCCCGGCCCCGGCTCGACCTGTTGGGCCGCGCACACGCCGACGCGTAGTCGAACCCGGCGCACTGCCCTGCTGTCCATGTCACCTGGAATTGGGAGAATGGAGAGTGTAAATAGGTAGATGTTTACTATTGTTGTTCCTGTCTTCCATTTGCCTTTCATCTATTAGATACTGTACTGTGCTATGAATGTATCATGTAACCATGTGAATTCCAGAAATGTAATGGAATAAATTCTTTATATTAAACTTTAGAGTAGGTATTGTAATTATAATAAACTTCATTCTGAGCTGGTAAGTTTGACTGGTACCTTTTCGTTTTTATTCCTTCAATTGCTGATGCTAATGCCCGCTACTTTTTATGAATCCCTAATTTTTTTCATAATAAAATATAGCCTAGCTATCACTCAGAGATAATGAAGCCCAGAACTCCGGAGATTAATAAGCTTTTAATATACAAGATTAGCTTTATAATAATAATATATACACATCAAAAGTGTCTAGGGATCAAGATTGTATTGGTAATAATAATATATTGATCCCTAGACACTTTTGATGTGTGTATTAGTAAAGTTCTCAAAATACCATCGTTATGCAAAAAACCTTCTCCATTTTTTTTTGTATATCAATGCAAAATGTTAAATAAGTATTACCTATTAGTTAGAGTCAATCGAACCTCGTATATTTGAGGTGTGTACACCTAGATGTGCAAGTTTCGTCGTATCGTATGTAGGTGACGCACCTGTTCGGAACCGCGAATGAAAGTTACGCCCACACTCACGATTAGCATTGTAAATTGTATTGTTTCAATTTATTTTTCTCGACTTATTATTGTTTTTTTTGTTTGTTTTTTAAGCGTACAGTCCAGTACAGTAGAAGTCGTTCTCGACTTTCTGATGTAGCTTATCTCAGGAGCATAATTTATTGGAACTAGTTTCTATGGTTAAATAAAAAAATACCGACGAGATAAGACGTGATGCTTACACAACTTAGGACCAAATATGCAACCCTGTGGGACTCCCATTAGGACGGCAAAGTCAAACACATCTTATTACATCTAGGCCAAACAAAAATTTTCTGGTTTTTACACGTTGAAGCAGCGCAGGACCGGTCATTATGGCTATCTTTAGGGAAGGCCTTTATCCAGCAGTGGACTTCCTTCGGTTGATATAAGGGAAAGGGTCATTGTGAAAGAAAGAAAGAAAGAAAAGCTTTTTATTCACGTGAAAGTAACGAACAATACAAAATTATGACACAAACTCTTACCATGGATTTAGTAGATGCTTCTAGAACCTAAACCTTCCAGCGATAACATCTATCGTGACCGTGTAGGTGTCGCTCTAATGCAGAAATTGAATCTATGGTAAAAGCATATCTAGTCTATACTTTGCGTCACGAGGTCCCTAACCACCTTGTAAAATGGGCTAGCGAGCAAATTAATGTTTTCATGATGATGACAGTATTTTGTCCAATGAAAAACATGTACCTAATAAAAGAGAATCAAGAAACCTACCGTATAATGGTGCTACTAGGCAACAGGTTAATGACCTCACACTATTTTATGATTACGACGATCTTCTCTCTCTGTACGATATGGCTACATACGCGGTGTCTACGCTGAAACCTATCAAACGCTTAATAGCGTAGTAAATCAATACTCAAAACTTTATTGATACCCACTGTTATATTAGCTATCAAGTGTCGGTAAGAGTAGCTATTGCGAGAAATGATAAAATCTGAGAAAGATTTGTGATTACTTAGTTAACCCAAATCTACCAGAAGTTGGCAGCGGGATTGACTGAGCACATACACAAGAAACTCATCATTGGTTTGGTAGAATTCCGTGTAAAATAGATACTGCTTAGAATTAATATTTTGATACCTATTTATGTCTTTACCGTAGGTATTTGACAGAGGCACAAAAGGTAAAGTATTATGTATACATATAATAATTATACATGATATACTTCTAAACTATACTAAGTAAATAAATGGTAAAGAATTTTTAGTTTGCTAATTTCTGGAACTACCGTCGTAGTACTACCGTCGTACAGTCGGATTGGAAAAAAATAATTTTTATATGATAGCCAGATACATGAGGAATAGTATAGGCTATATAACATTACGCTACAACCCACGTGAGTGGAGCAGTAATCAAAGATATAACGCGGGTGAAAAGAACCATGCAGACGAAGTTGCGATCAGAAGCTAGTAAATAATATAGTCTGAATGTGACAACAAACCTAAAAAATATGGCGGTCGTAAAGCTGGATCAATGATAGTAGACAAAAATCGTAACGACGCCAAAGCAATAAAAAAGAGTACACCATTAAAGGGTGCCGAAGCAAGAGAATTAAAACATGAAGCACAAGAAACATCAACGCTCAACAGGCCTGAGAAAGAATCGGAGAGAGCGACAAACAAATCGTGACCTGCCGCACTTTATCGCGTGTTAAGCGTCTTTTTTGTTTGCTTACAGCAATTCCATTTTATAAGTGCACCTTTTTTTTATCCATCAACTAAAATCACTACTTATACTGACAAACGGATGTAGAGCGAAGCCGCGGGCGATCGCACGTCGTGTAATGAGATCCTAGCCGTTTTCACTTTTGCTTGGCGAACTTTCTACTCTCTTCAATCAACACACGTACATACTCTTTTAGGGGTGGGAATTGCGCAAGAAGGATTATCAACAGCCACGGATAAGGATGCATGAGTAATACTTGAGGTGCTAAAAGAGAAAGTCCAAGAGGCCATTGATATAGGGTTATCAAATCATCAAATGGCTGTTAAAGATTAGCAAATAAGGAACGATTGCGAAGCATAGCACTCATGATAGGAAAACAATGTGTGATTTAAAATGGTTCGATTTGCTCGTTAATGAAGCAAACATGATATTAATATTGAAACAATATCTATAGGTAGGCAAAACACTATAATGATTTTGAATCAAGTCAAAGTCGAATTATTTATTTTTATTACGCCAATAAAAGGCACTTTTTAACGAAATACAAGAAAACTAAAACTTGAATTTAAGTAGTTGCCTCTTCCAAAAGTTCGTTTCGTATGGAGAAGAATGGGCACCGAAATAATTATCATTTGGTTTAGATCTTCAACTGCATTTGCAACTACTGCCATCCTCATTCAGCCAATGGCTTCCATCTTAATTCTCATCAATCATAACATCCCTTATTCGTAAGTTTGTACCATTAAGATTCTGACACAGCCTAATTTAACTTGTTAACCTCGTTTGTGCCCGAAATGAAGATGTTTATGACAATGATCTCGCCCAAAAATCGCTACGTGTAGGCATGACGGTACCGTTACCAAAACAAAGTGCGGTAGGGTAACCAACACAGGTTTTATATCAAATTGACCTTTTATTATTTTGGTAAGGTAATGTTTTATGTGAGGTATCGAAGTGAGTACTTTCTTAATTATTGAACCAATATTTGAATGCCCTACATACAGTTGTTCCGGTCTGGCTGTTTGTGTATGTGAGTTTACATGTTTGTGAACTCACCCTCGATATAGGAGCAATTCCTAGTGTCGCAACGTTTGCCAAAAATGTATTTAAATTGCAGGTATTTTTGACTGATTTAAAAATGATATTGGAAATTAAGTGAACGTTTGAAAAGACGGGTATTGCGTCCCCCCCTCCCCCATGTGTCATTTTCAACATCATACTGCTTCCCATAGTCATAAATTCTGTAAAAACTTTTCGAACTTGCCTCCTGGTATATTTAATTATGTTAGCCAATAATTATGACCTAATTAATTCCTTCTCTAATCACAGAACCCACAATATTTGGAGTGAATACCGTAACAGTGAACAAGTTGAGACAGGTTGTCCGCCCATCGTCTATACCAGCGATTCCTAAAGTGCTTTCCGCGGAACCTAGAAATAGACGGGTATCGCGGAAAAGTCATCAACATTCGATTTATTTAGGCTATGAAATACCACAGTTTATGGAAGTTATATTGTAGGAATAGCGCAATATAATATCTTTAAACCATTAATAATGAATATGCTTCACATAAAAAGTGAATGTATAAAGAATGGAACTGTATCAGTGAATGCCGGTTATCACGGGCTTATATTTGTTTTGCGCGGAACCCTAATTCTTTTTCTAAAAACAGCCAGCTTAGTTATTCATTATGACATCAGCTATCTACCAGTGAAAGTCCCGTCAAAATCGGTTCAGTCTTTTCAGAGATTAGGCGGATTAAGTTATTTTGACATTAAAATACGTGCAGGCTTCAATGAGTGATAAGTTGCCTTAAAACTTTAAGAATCACTGATTTAAACAACCGAACCAGTTTTATTTAAGTATATCTTGTTTGTTTTATGAGGTGCCGCGTGGTTTGTGATCATAAATCTGCCAAGCGTGGTGATTGTGGTAATAATACATCAGAATATTTCCCTTTCGTAGTATTTCGATGCAGCTATTTATGTTGCAGTAAGTAATGTTTTGTTATTCATTCTGCTTTGAATATCTATGTCTTTTCGCTGCACTTTGCACTTTGTTTATCATATTTTGTTTTCATAGTACTTACCTAAGTACTATGGTATTTCTAGCTCTCTTTTACTTTGACGCTTTTCGTGATTTACTAAAATTATAAAGATGTAAAGTTTGATTGCTTTCTTGTTTGTAAGAAGTAATCTCTGGAGTCCGATTACAAAAATCTTTTACTAATAGAAAGCTACAGTATTGGTGAGTGTCATAGGATACTTATATTTTTGTGCCTTTCATTGGACTTGGACCCGAAGTTACGGGCAGAATCTAGTACCGAGTTTACTTAATAAAACAGTAAGTAGTAAAAGAGACAAAAATTATTTATAGCTGCAAAGATCAAACCAAGCGACAAATAAATTATTCGTTTATTAGTAGTTTATAAAGTTAAACAGCTACTTAGCTACAAAGTCAAACTCTCTGAAACAGCTTACTTCGCTTTCCCAAGCCAATGAGTTCTAATAACAACTAATGCGTCTGTTGTCGATTTATAAGCTATTGGCTTTCAGCCAGCACGTAAACCATACGTGACCCATCCTGAGAAAGATTCATCGCGTGAAACAGTTCCATTCGATTACCATAAACGTGACCATTTCCTAACAAGACTTGGGACAAAGGAAACTAGATCTGTGCAAATGTAAGGCTGACTTAGATTATGAACTTGTGGTTGTAGGACCGGACTACGGATTTAGCCTCATTATTGGCAGGGTTTTCGATACCTAGGTACACAACATGACCTGCTGGGATGCGGAAGAATGCTCAGAGCGACCTTCGTGACCGGCCAAAGATAGTTGGAGGAATACCGTGGGGTTTGGTCCACCCCTCCGCTTCCTCCGAGGTGGAATCGGTCAGAGAGGATGTCACCAAGAAAAAAAAGAAAGGTACATAACATGGCATGGCATGATTTTAGAAGCAAGAAGACATAGATCTCCTATCTGTAGTGGAATAAATCCCTTCGAGCATCGAGTAGACGTACTTTATTTCGACTTCCATAGAGCGTTCGATAGAGTTAACAACGACACACTGCTGATGAAACTGAGCAAAATAGGTTTTGCACCATCTCTCCTCCGTTTCTTTGCAGACTACCTACGCGATCGCCGGCAGTTCAGGCTCGGTATGTAAGTACGTATCCGGCGCCTACCACGAGCGTTCCGGGGTTAGGCAAGGCTCAATCTTGCGGCCTATATTGTGTTTTTATTATGCATGGAGGAGATATCACTTTTAGAAAAGACCTACCAGGTCTACCAGCAGTGATAATTGTAAAAATCTTTCTCCGTGAGCCTGAGGTAAGCTATCAATCCCTGACATCGATGGAATTTCAGCTCACCTCAAGCTGCTAAAGCTGCTGGTTTTTTACATTCGTATTTCTTCAGCTTTGAACCCCATATGACACTTAATAATTATATATTTGTACGTTACATACTATTTCTAAGCTAAAAAACACTAATCTACAAGAAATGTGTTGTCAGTACAGTTACCAAAAAAATCAAAACAAAACATTTAAATATTGAAAGCCGTAACTAAAAATACGAAGTGTTAGATATTATCAGTCCGTCGCAATGGCGGACAGACAGGCATGCAAGTGAAAGTGACTGATTGTATTTGGGAGCAGGTTATGTGACGTCATCAGTGATGCGTGACCATTTGTTATCTGATCGAGTGAATTGTGACGTCGATGAGGGAATGTATGATCATTGTATGGTTAAGGTAAATCCTTTATATTGTGAGAAAAGGTATTTTAGTGCCTTTTGGCGGTCAAATGGAGTGACCGATGAAATATGAAAAGTTGGTTGCTAAATAAATATATTTTTGGCCAACGATGTTATTGCTACATCAGTTTCAATTATTACATTTTACGTATAAATTACATCAGATTAAAGCACCCAAGTATACATTTGTCACCCTTCAAATACAGACGGAATCAGGAGTTGAATTTGTTATACCATATGCCATTATTTAGTATCAGCTCGACCAGGCAGAAAAACTACTCTGAATGACAATAACAACCCCATGAAATCTTCCAAACAACACATAACAAGCAACTTGTACAGTATGTAAAACCATTCAAAGACAGAACGGGGTTATTACCCAACAAACGGCGGTGAAATCAACCTAGTCAAAACTTTCCCCATACATGTGGACCAGCTGACGTAAATCACGATTTTCTCGTCCGCCGCCAGTTATGCCACTTATGTCATTGTAAACAATGTTTAGAGCTGTGCTAATGTAAACTTGACATTGGACGGAGTTTTTGCCATTTGGGAATGTTGATGCTATGCCGTTATTGAGGTTTATGTGCATGCGGGTTACATTGTGATTGTGTAGCAGTAATTTTAAACACCAAAAGATTATTGTTAAAATAGTAATTCTCTATAGGATTCCTTTTATAATTTCCTTCAATATTACTGCGTTTAGGAGTATCTAAAGGTAACGATGATTGTGTACTGTCTTTACTGATAATCATAATAAGTTCAGCAATCACCGTACTACTATTATAAATGCGAAAGGTTGTATGGATGGATGTTTGTTGCTCAATCACGCCAGAACGACTGAACGGATCTGGATGAAATTTAGCACAGAGATAGATTATAGTCTGGAGTAGCACATAGGCTACGTTGTAACCTTTGATTTGATATTATATCAACTTCGACTCGGACGAAGTCGCGGGCGGAAGCTAATATTCAACAAACAGTAAAAGGTTACTCACCTTGTACCTCTGAACATGATGGTAGTTAATTTCCTTCATCAAAGCCACAATAAACTAATCCATTTGGCTTGAGATAACAAGATACCGATATACCCAGTTCAACCCTTACCGAAGGTAAGTTAAAAGCCAACTAAAATAAATCAGTGTTTCCGACCAAACCAATAACCTAATAAATTGTGTCCTACTTGAATGATATTACTGAGAAACAGTCAAAGTTATTTGCATTGCAATGGCGCCGCAGTTTTTATAGGCGCGGTAGTCACTACTTGAATGTTAAAAGTACGAAATCGTCAGGCTTCAATTTGGACTGACGGATTTATTAATTTACGTGTTGAATTTATGTCACGGATGGTATTGAAGTGGCTGTGTACAACGAGATACACAAAGATATTATGACAATCGTAGTACCTACTATGATAGTAAATTAATGAATAATTATGATTAGATGTTAAAATTGTTCAAGTTTATTTTTAATTTATCAGAAACAAAATAAACGTATCTATACATTTATGTTCGCTGATTTTTCTTTCGCATTTTCAGAGTTGGTCTAACAGGAAAAGTTGTCCTGGGCCATTATTTATATCCTTGGGAGCATTTGCACAGTGCAAACTGGGATACTTGTCAGTTGGTGTTTAATTTTTTCATTTTAGATCAGTCCAAGGTGTCTCTGCGAGTTGCCTTCGACTCCTCGTACACCTTTCAAAAGTCCGGGACCCTAGGTCCTTCCCTAGGTTCTGAGTTACATAAAGCTATTCATAATTTTGAGTACCCACATTGACCCCTTTTCAGGTAAACAAGAAATAAGGTTGAATATCATAGATTTAAAGATATTGCAGGCTTTCATGGATAAGTTTAATGCTTTGTATGTTAATTAAAATCCTGATGAGACTTCACTGTCTCTGGTTTATGTTCTCATTTAAATCAACCTCTTTGAAGACGACCGGCGAGCCACTCACAAAAGGTAGAGAGAGCTATCTACCATATCTTGCGATTCAAGTAAACTAGGCAAGTGGAATAGATCCATCAAATGTACAAGCACGTCAGACATTCAAAGAAGATACATTTACAGATGTAGTTTATGATGATTACGTTGTCGAAGAATTTATATTAGAACTTCAATTTATTACAAAAATGCTTTGCGAAATGTAACTCTACGTTCCACATAATAAGTAATTTGCCGTTTAACTTTAATATTTTAACACAAAAATGTTATATGCTTCCAATTATCAGTTAACATGATCGTTAAAGAGATACCGGAGTCTGTTTCACGGCAGCTAATTATGAGGTTTTGCTGTTTCAAGCAAATTGGTATGGTTGTCGCTATAACTATAACATTTTTATTGTAAGCTTAGGTCAATACTAATTAAAAATGTTCAAAATCTAGTTGCAATTTCATTTCAGCGACAATGAAATACCAAAAATGTAGGTAAATTAGAGGGATTTTTGACAGATTGATACTTAGATTAGAATGCAATCGATCTTATAGATTAGTAGAATTTCCCCCCTGAACTTAGAGTATTTGTAACTGCACTGAATTTTCGAAATATTGTAGTAAACCGGTTTTAATTTATTTCTGCTGGCGGTACACTACAAAAGTCATAAATCTCGCGATCACTCATCGATATTTATACAGTTCATAAAGTACGGTTAGCAGCCCTACACGGTACGGTTTGTGTGAAAAGCAATTAAAGTGGGTGAGGCACCCGGCCCGCTTCCCACGCGGCGCTGCTCTTGTTGACGGTACCGCTCGTCCTGGTTCGCTTGACTTTACTCTAGTTTTTATAACCTCAGACTTGCCCATTTTAGAATAGATATAAGTACTTAGTGGGAGGCTTTCGTTTTTTCAAAGGACAAACCGTCTTGTCTTTTTCCCTGTTAAAACGAGAAATTTCGTATTTCGTTTTTATCTTTATTGAAGAAGCCTATAATTCATATTTTAATGGCCCATAAATTTTGGCTTTTCTAGAAAGGTTTGTATCCAACTCACCGCCGGTTTCGTTTAACATATTTTTGCATTAGATTTGATGACTGTTTTTGTTTATTTAAGCAAGCTTGGTAAATATTTTTTATTTAAATATTAATTCAGTTTCAGTCGACAATAGGCTCGCCCCCTATTACATGGGACTTAAACATAACTGGCGAAATGTGGGTGTATTAATGGGTACACCTCTGCCTAACCCCTCGGGGATTACAGGCGTGATGTTATGTTATGTTATTAATTCAGTTGCAACATTGCTCCTTTAATAGAGTAATAATCTTGGTGAGAGATAATTCAGGTAATTTAGTTTTTCGGGAATATTCATTGGACTATCTTGCACCAAAACGTGAGAACAAATATGATAAGAGGTGTACTTAAGGGCATTCAATTAATAGACTTTAAAAGACCACCATGATAAGGTTGATGAAAAAGAAACTTCTTTGAACTCAGTGCTTTATGGAATGAAAATTATGATTTATGGTGTAAGAAACGGGACAGATCAGGATACGTTAAAGCCAAAGCAATTATTTCTATTAGACCATTAAGGTCTGGCCAAAGAAAGATAACCACATGAAAGGGTGGCAATTTTAAAATCGACATTATCGGTAGTATAATAAGATAGACAATGCACTAAATAAAGAAGTTGATACTAGAAAAAAGAGTGATTCAATATTGTTAGAAAATGAAACATTAACTTTAAAGTTTTTTTTGGCGGTTCCAGTTGCAATTTTTTTGGCCAGAATTAAAGGCCCTATTAAACTTCATTAAAAACTAGTGGACTTCCAATGTATTGCGCATTGGAAGCCGTCCTAAGGATACCAACAGTGTTTTGAAAGACACCGGTCAAACACATTCAGCCCATTTCACAATGTAAAACCAATAGTTAATTGTTTAACTCATTACCAACCTACTTACGTGTGGGTTACCGGTGGTTTGACTACAATTGTCTGTCTCGGCGGTAGGTTCACTAACCTTAGGTCTTTGGAAACGCATTCAATATTCCTACTGTTATCTCTAATTATTGTTATGATGATTTTGTTTTATTTGTTACTGTTTTACTTAATTATTAAGGTTTTCTTTGCTGGCTGTACTTATTCTTCCAAGTCAATGTCAAAGTCAAATTATTATTTTTCAATTTGACCAATAAAAGGAACGTTTGAACGTCATTTTCAAGAAAAATAAATTAATAATATTGAATCTAGTCTGTTGTCAATTTAAAATGGTAGTTTCGTATGGAGAAGAATGGGTAAGATATTCCCCCAAACATACTCTTTTAAAAAAAAAAAATGTTTTACATATTAATATATAATATGTTCGTCTTGTATTAGTAGCCTTGGTCTTGGTTACTATTTCTTTATTATTTCTTCTAAAAGATGCGCCATTATTACAAACGGAACAATTCCACCCCAAGGTATCCAATCGCAGCCGTATCTATTGTATTCGCATCATCAGATACTGTTTCATAATGAGTTTTCCATGATATCATCAAATGCGACGGTTTACTTTTTTATTTTTATTTAGTAACAGTTGTGTCTAGCCAATTCTGTAGATGCCCCCGTTTTGAAGAGTCGTACAATTTTTGCGCGCTAAAACACGTTCTGCCAATACTATCGATTGGCATCATCACTTCCAAGATAGATACAATTATATAGCCAACTGTATTTTGTAATACTTCTGGATTTCTTTTTTGCATCTTCTGTAGATCTTTATTAAGACCTAAATGAACCACTCCAGTTCCGAGCCGTCAAACATACCACCTTTTAATCTTCTTGTAACCGTATATAACCCTACATTAATCACAAGTAGCATCCATTTACAAAGAGAGAGCACCCTCCATTAACACTTTTAACGTAATTAGCACTCACCACAAACAGAAAGGCGATAGCAAACCGCATTTCGCAGCCTAACGAACTTTCACTGCGTACGCGCTCACAAGCATCGTGGAGACGAGCGGCCGCCACCACGGTTGCTCACCGACTAACTTTCCCATCGCCAATCTCAAGGACTGCATCTGTTGCACTTTTCGATGTCAAACGTGGTCCTTGAAAGGTTGCTGGTGCACTTTTATGGGTTTTATGAGCGATTTCCGAGGAAGCGCCGCCTGCGCCGGTGTAGCGCCTGCGCATGGGCGTGCTCTGAATTATTGACAGTTTAAGAACAATCAGGTAATGAGGGTGTAGGGTCTCGAGCTTTTATATTGTTTATAAAAGGGCCATTAATGTATGGCTTCGTGTGGGTTTCATGGGTTTTGATGGATTTTGTCTTTGATTTTGAACCACAATTAATCAGTTCATACGATAATGAAATAGTAACAACCCTACATTTGAGACTGTTTAGCTTTGATCCAATTATTATTTAATGTAGGCGTATTATATCTTTACATCCTTTTAAGATTTAGAATTTTAGCATCACCTCTTTAACAGTTTTTTTTATTAAGTTAGACATGGCTATAATTAACGATGCCAAACTAAGTGTGCCCTTCTATTTTATCAATATCTACGCCTCCAATCAAATCAATCAAACTCCTAACGAATATCTTACTCAACTATCAATCATTTTCTAAACTCATATAAAACCGCGTTGCATTAAAGAATTCGCAATGTCCAATCATCAATCATTATAATTTCTGTTATTTCACGGTATTAGATACACAAGAGCATCGCGTTACATTGCAAATTCACACGATATAAAAATTAGGTTTCGTTTGCTGCCGAGAAAGAGTGTGTATTGAGTGGGTCAGTCGAGTAATCGTTTGCCAGCCACTGTCTGTTGCCTCTCTCTTTCTTCCACTTAATATGGGCATATGAGAGAGTGGGATGGGGCGTGAGCGCGTGCGCTGCACCGTTATCCCGCGACGATATCTTGAATGAAGATGGTGTTTTCTCCCGCGCCAAAACAAAGGCGCCCAAGACTTGCCTTTAAAAACGAAAGGTGCACTAATTGAGTTAATTGAATGCGTTTAATTTATGTCGAGCTCGCTCATTATGCCGCGGGTGGCCATTTTAATTGTGTACTTAATTGTTGTTCAGACTTTTTTGCTGGCTGTACAGTTTGTTGTAATTCGGCGTTCAGTTTTTTTAGTAAAACGTGTCTAAAACGGTATTCGTACACATTGTAGTGCCGATGCCGCCTGAATATTGTGCGGCTAATTAATGTCATGCTTGTGTGCATTAAGATGGAAGTTAATTAAATAAACAATAGGTACTTTCGTGGAGATAGGTCAGGGTTAGTAGTTTTATACGGTAACTATAAAAAAAACTGGTTTAGTAGCTCATTATTACAACGTTTAACTAGAAGAACACTTTATTGTATACTAGCCTCTGCCCGTGATTTCGTCTGCTTGAAAGTTAAGTAGGTATGCCACTCGGCAATAGTGTAGCTTTCTATCAGTGGAAGAGAGTACTTTTATTACAAAACAAAAAAGAAAACAAGCAAACATCCTGCCTCTTTGGTCTAGTGGTCCCAGGTCGAGCAAAGTGTTATCGGGTTTTTCTATCAGGAATTTCTCAGTAGCAGCCTCGGAGTCTGGGTTTGTGCCCGGTTGACTGCAATAGGCTCGCCCCCTATTACATGGGACTTAAACGTAACTGGAAATGTGGGTGTACTAATGGGTACACCTCTGCCTAACCCTTCGGGGATTACAGGCGTGATGTTATGATGATGATGATGTTATGTAACAAGCAAACAAACTGTACCTCTTTTATAATAATAACAAATAATGCGATAAATAAGAATAATATTCTCCAGACCAATGGAGCCAAATACGTTGGAGATATTATAGTGCACTTAAGTATGTGCGCAAACACAGCTAGGCACTCCTTTTTCCCTAACTCTCATAGTCCGACGAGACGGGAATCCAACACAGTCGGGGACAGATCAGGCGCAGGACCAGCGGCTTTACATGCTTTCCGAGGCACGGGGGTGTCACACCACCACCTTTCAAATTCCGGGCTGGCTGTTACTAAAAAAATCCTTATGGAAAAACTCAAAATTAGTTTTTGCCCGACCTGGAAATCGAACCCAGGACTCAACTTTCAACAGCTTGCGTCCTCGAGACCAACGCGGCAGTCAGATCGATAAATATTAATGAATCGAGTCAATCAAAGATCAAGGAAGAGTTTCAACTTCTGGCGTTCCATCAATACGCCACTCTAAGATCGCAATAAATTCTCTGGTTCTGGATGTAGTGAATATTAATTTGTGGTATTACCTGGTATGGCACATAGATCACAACCTGATACAAAGACTGCTACAGGGAATGATGCATGGCCTTAACATGGTCTTGACTGATAATCCTAACTAATATTATAAATGCGAAAGTAACTCTGTCTGTCTGTCTGTCTGTCTTTCTGTCTGTCTGTCTGTCTGTCTGTCTTTTCTTCACGCCTAAACTACTGAACCGATTTGTGTGAAATTTGGTACAGGGTAAGTGTGAACCCCAACAAAGGACATGGGCTACTTTTTATTCGACTTCGACTTCGACTTCGTCTGCGTCCGCGATAACCGACATATACGCGGACGAAGTCGCGGGCAAAAGCTAGTGCTTCTATAAAGTTTGGCTTGCTTTTGAATAATTGTTAGTTTTTCCATTTCACAAAAAATCATGTTGATTTTGTTTCTTGAGCCACTACAGGGCAAAGACCTTTTCTCATACAGAAAAGGCACGAGCATTGATCACTACGCTCGCTCAAGGTGAATTGGCGATTTCAGACTTATAGCTATAAGTCCAGGTTTCCTCACGATGTTTTCCTTTACAAATGTCAGCGATGTCACAGATTGGTAGGCCTGGTATCGAACTTGCAACTTCATTTATGACAGGCAGGCACCTTGGGCCAACACGATTTTACTTTCTCGGATAGGTACTCATAATTCTTACTCAAATACTATAAAGGCTGTGGGAGTGCCACAATTCACACTACCTTTTGAAAAGCTAATTGTTATTCTGTCCTACATTTTGGCAATAATTAATTGATTAAACATCGAACGTGTCTAGTGTCTAGCGAACGTCTGAATCCTAATGTAAACAGACCTACTTTCCTTCTTGGAGATTCTATTACCTCAGCACCGGGGCCTAGGTGTGTGTATCAGACATTGTACTTCTTTGAGGCTGCTGTTACCGCAGCTTCTAAGGCTGATATAAAAAGGTTGAGTATCGCTGTTCTATCCAAATTAACAGACATACTCAACATTTTTTCTTTAACACGTTTTATTCATGGTGATGCAAGCAAAAATTATTTAGCTGTTAGTAAAAAACGTAATTAAAAAATAACTATGTTTACTTCAACGAAGTTTGACTGCCTCGTTGGTCTAGTGGTCTATGAATATGAAGCGTGACTGCTGAACATGAGGTCTTGGGTTCGATTCCCAGGTCGGGCAAAGTGTTTTTGGGTTTTCCATCAGGAATTTCGCAATAGCAGCTTCGGAGTCAGGATCAGTGCCCGGTTGATGGCAATATGCTCGCCCCTTATTAAATGGAACCTTAACATAACTGGCGAAATGTGGGTGTACTAATGGGTACACCTTGCCTAACCCTTCGGGATTACAGGCACGGCCGGGGATTACAGCGCATTGTGTCTTCTTCTTCCATTAACTTCTAGTCTTTTATCATCTGTACTCTCAGTAGACTTTTTTACAGCCCCCTTTCTATTAATTTGTTAAGTTAATAATGAAACTGTCATAGCTTTATTTACATTTGCAGATTCTGTTAACAATATCTGCACACTCGCAGATTCATGTCTTAAAATGCCCAATCGATGTAGGTAGAAAATAATTTCTAAAGAAAACATTCACCCAAGTGAACGTCTAGCGAATGTCTAAACTCTATTGATACATGTAGGTACTTACATATTTGATCAACTGTACAGCGACCATTCTCATACATTTTAACCTATTTGAGATTGAGTGTGAGCTGCGCAAACGTTGAGAGTAAACGATCTAGAATTGACTTTAAAAGCGTTTACGTCGTACGGCATTTCATACAAACTCACAAGTCCTTATTATTCTAAATGAATGAACAAAGTGCAAAGTGATATTGGGTGTTTTCATCAGGAATTTCTTAGTAGTAGCCTCGGATGTGCCCGGGTGATAGCAACAGGCTCGCCCCCTATTACATGGGACTTAAAAATATAACTGGCGAAACGAAATGTGGGTTGTACCAATGGGTACACCTCTGTCTTACCCTTCACCTCCTCATATCCACCAGCCCTGCAGAATTGCTCACGTCAATGAGATCGTTAGTCGATACAGCCTAATGTATAAGAATTTCGGAACATTCTGCCAAGTCAGAATATATGTACCTAACGTAACGTGTCTTTCTCAAATAGTTTCATCTCGCTTGCCTATCTCCGATCATTTAAAACCTTCATCTGCAGTAGAAAGCTCAAGTGAAACTGTACTGTGTGTAATGTACATATAAGACGTCGATAAATATTAACTTTTATGCACCGCCATTACTGATATTTGACTTTCTCAAGGATATTGCGATACTCAACTTTCACGGCGTCTGATAAGAAAGCGTGCGAAATGAGGAAAACTCAAATGAATACTGATGGATGGTGGTTTTGTAGTAAATAAGCTACAAGTAGCTGTGAGTCTAGTAGATTTTCTCAAGAATAATAAGAGTAGTATTGGGAATTTGGGTATTAGGTATAGACTTCTATTTTGATGATAATCTGGTGGTACCAATATCTGCTTTAAAAAAAATCGTATAAGAACTATGAGAACTAAAGAGTACAGTCAGCAGCAAAAGTCGATTAACAATGTTACTTTTTATATCATTTAAACAGACACTAATTACACATAATATACTGGCTTTCAGAATTTCAGGCAATAGCTAAGGGTTTATTTTATCTTAATTTTATATTATTTGCGTTTTACTTTTAATATTGTACTTAATAATTAGGATTTAAAAATCATAAATGTTAATCGACCTTTGTTGCTGACTGTACCTAAGATGCAAGCCAAATCATAAATATCAGCTTATAAGGCTTTCAATATAAACCTGAACATAAAGTATCTCCTTTTGTAAAGAAATGGTTGTATAATTCCATATTTCGCTAGGGACTATACTCGGCCCTCTGCAAATTCTAAATTCCTATGTACTTAGGTACTTGAATATAAGTCTATTCTCCTTAACACCTTTTAGAAACTTCTTACCGTCCAGCCAATACAATGCCAGTATAAACACCGTGTGTATTCCGTAAGCGATTGTTAAATACATTATAATACGGATCTACTTTTACTTTTAATTCTGAATGTCTTTCTCTATATCTTATTTTTAGTACCTATCAGCTTCAGATTACGAAACAATATTACGTCGTTTTATATAAGAAATAGAAACTTTTATAACTTCTTAGAATTGTTTACTCGCCAATTATAGTTTCCTCATTGATTACCATAATATGTTGAGAAAGCACAGTATCTAGAAAATGAATGCACATACTTGTCTTATTATTGTAATAGAATTGAAAAAGCGTGACAGAGAGTAAATTGAATTTATATGAATAACTAACTGCTCCCTACGACTTCGTACGTGTGGTTTTTTCACCCGTTCCCATGGGTCTTAGCGTGATGTTATATAGCCTATACTATTTCTCATGAATCTGGCTAACACATACAAAAGATTGTTTTCAATTCTGCTGGCAGTTCCAGTTATTAGCGCATTTAAACAAACACACAAACAAACAAACAGAAAATCACTTTAGCTTTATTACATTAGTAATAGAGAAGGAAACCACAGAAAATAAATCATCATCTCCATAACTAGAAGGTTCCAAGAATAAAAAAAAAGGATCGCAATGATGGAAAGAACATCTAGCTTTCTTTTTACACCCTGAGGTTTGCTCTATCGTGGTCAAAGAAGGATCGAAATGAATAACATTACAAAAATCAATTTTAAAAACAAATGTATTAAAATTATAATCACCTATTAAATATTTACATCACTTCTTAATTATAACGTCCCTCAACTTCTTCCAGAATTCCTCTTTGTTTCTCTGGTCCCACGAGTGATAGATCTTCGTCTTCAGCAAGTACTTCAACGTCGTCGTCAGGTACTTGCTCTGTATCTCCCCAATTCTTATCAACACCAGGGGATCGTACGACGTTCCATCTTCCAAGAATATTCTGTGGTACTCCGCTAGTTGAGTCTCCCAACGACACCACTGCGATTTCGCAAAGCTATTGCTAATAATCAATATAACGTACTTGCTCTCGTTAATACTGCTTAGCACCGCTTCAGATATAAACGAACCTATTTCAAAATCTCTCTCGTAAACACATAGTTTAAGAAAAGGTGCTTTGGACTCAAGCTGTTCTATCATCTCATGAACAAAGTCTCTGTCTTCATTACAATAAGATACAAAGGCATCATATTTATATGTTTTAACTCCATCGGGTTGAACTGGCTTCTTCTTTAAGTTTCTTCCTAATGCTACCTTGGCTATGAACATCCAATAGCGTATATACATTCTAAACTTGTAAACAACAGCTATTATCAATAAGACTAGAGAAATCGTGACCAGGGATGGTGCAGTCCATACGAGGACCATTATATTTGATATTTTCTCATACATCAAACAGTGCAAACTTTTCACTGAAGTTAAATATTCTGACACTCTCCTGTCTTCCCACAGGTCAGGACTACTGCACTGGAACTTAGAACTGAAGATGTATTGTTTTAAAGCCTTGGTGGCGTTAGCTTGAAGCCAGCGATAAGTAGTAAACATAGAATTGCAATCACACACGAAAATATTGTCCATAAGATCTATGACTATATCACCTTTGCTCGCTTCCAATAAGTAACCGATGTCTTGAATCATGCTTAGCGAGAAATGCGATATTTTGTTGTTTGTCAAGTATAACCGGTTTGGCTTTACACCAGAAGCCAAGAATATAGGTTTCCACCAAGACATAAGCAGATTTTCACTTAGATCCAAAAACTGTAGCTTTTTTAAAGGTTTCAGTATCTCAGCTGTTATGTAATAGAGTTGATTATTCCTAAGCACTAGATGAGTTAAATTAGGCATCATCTCATAAATGTTGTCGTCTTCATAGAAATTCTTGATTCCACAATTTTCTAAAATAAGAATTTTTAATTCATTCAGACCGACAAACTGCGAACATGTCAAGTTTTGATTAGCTGTCAGAGGATTATTAGCCAAATTGAGCATTTCTAAATTTTTGGTAGGTTTAAAACTGTTGGCTCCTATGTGATAGATAGTACCGTTTTCCATACTTAATATTTTAAGACTTTCTAGTCCTGTAAAGGTATAATTAAATATTGCTCTTATTCCATTGAAAGATAGATTAAGTACTTGTAGATTTTTACTTTCTGTGAAAGTGTTTCTGTCTATTTCGTAATAAACAGGATTGTTAGCGTGTCCTCTATTATCAGATAAATCTAAAAGCATCAGTTGATTCGATAAATGAGTCCCGTGAAGCCCTGGTAAGTTGTTACCACTCAGTAGTAGTAATTTTAGGTTTGGAAATAAATCAGGAGAGAAAGACAGTGGGCCCACCAATATTGTGGAAACTTTTCTTAAATCCATTAATTGTATATTGACCATTTTAGGGAAAGCATCGTCGCTAATAATTTCAAACTGATTTCGTGCCAGTATTAAACTCTGTATTGTTGAATTTGCAATGATGTTCATAAGTTTCCTTGGTGGTTGTTTCCTGAACCCCATTCCTGACAAATCTAGATGTATTAAATTGATATTGTTTTTAACCATTGTCGTCAAAAAAAATTCTATTAACGAGGAGTTCAGATCGTTGTCTCCAATGTGAAGGTCTTTCAAATGTTTCAATGGCAGAAAACTATTTGGATGTATGTGATCTAATCTACATAAATTAAGATCTAGTTTTTTTAAAGAAGTTCCTTCCATAGGCTTGAAGGCGTCTTCTGGGATTGTTTCCAAAGTATTTTCTGATAAATCGAGTCTTCGCAACGATGGCAGTATACTAGGTTTGAAGGAAGGTGTTAATTGAAGGACTGATTCAAACCCATTGTTGACTAAAGTCAAGTTGTGGAGGTTCTTCAGTCCCTCAAATGTTTTCTCATGAATTGATTGAAGCAATGTGTTGTAGGATATTGACAGTTGTTCTAAGTTTGTCAAGTTGGAGAACAGTCCCGGTTCTATGTACCGTAACTGGTGATTTGCTTCTATTTCTAATACTTTCAAGTAATATAGAAAATCGAGTTCCCCTTTGTGGATTTCAGTGATTACTGTGGTCCTTACTCTTAGAACTTCACTTCGTACTTTTACCTGCAAACAAATAAAAAGTGCTTTTAAAATATGTCCTCGTACAATATAAGCCTGATTATAATATTATGAACATATGAATTCAGTGCCAATCGTGCTTGCACAACTCAACCCTGACCGAGAATCTCGATAATTCTATCTCTGTCACCTGACGTAGCCTTTCTTTTGTTTGTTTTAGCTTCATCGTCATCATTAATAAAATCAACTGTAGTGTGCCCACTGTACTTAGATCTCCTTTATATTCGAGGTGTAAAAAGACTTATTATAGCCGCTAAAATATTGCAGGAAAGTTTTGTGTAATGTGTAAATTTTGTAACGTGTAACTTTTAATGTGTCAAATGTCTACACGCGTTGCCTCGCGTTTCCTTTGATTTGAATGATAAGCATGATGCATAATTTAATTTTAATGTGAAACTAAAAAGAGAAGACTATCTTCAAACCGGCTCATATCGCATATCAGCAAACAACAGGCAGTAATAAAAACAAAATCTCCTGACAGCATGTCGACACCTAATTTTACATGAATTGCTGAAAATGTGATATTTATTACTACGCCTTAGAATCTTAACAATTTTCACTGTTTACGTACAGTAATATCATAATATCAGATATGTGTGAGTTCGTGTACGTTAGTATGATGATGGTTACGTCTAGTTTCTGTTATAAAACACATGCATGGAATGACACTGTGTTTGTAAGAGTTTTGTGTGTGTTCACCATGATAACAGTGTGTTCATTGTTCTACGTCTTACAGGATATTGCGATAAGTAAGGTAAACTGAGAGGCTGTTACGTAGCACGTGGGATTAAAGATGAAATGTTATTAAAGAAAGATAATCTGAACAAGAATCGGACTTTTGTATGCGTCTGTGACTACGAAATATGCTATTAAGATACAATACAGCTCTTGTGGATACTAGAGAAGAAGGAATGTTTCAGTAGGGATTAGTTAGAGTAACTATCCAGAGAAACAATAATTACTTTTCTTGTTGTCATCAGTTGGGCAAAATTACTGTTTGAATCAGCAACCGTCTTATAAAAGGTAGATTTATCGTGTCAGTTTTGTTTTGTATCGAACCTTACAAAATCAGTAAAAAATCTGACTTAATGGTTTAACCCAGGAATAAACCTTGTTTTGTGGTAAAATAGCAAAGTAATGTCTTTGATTTATTAATTAGTAATAATCACTATGAAGGCTTATACAAATCTCAAAAACGAGATGATACCAACCTTCGGAAACTTCATGCACTCGTAATTTCCGAAGCAGACGATAACCTTTTGGTGGTAGGTGGCTCTGCACGTGCAGCCAGAAGTCCAGTCCTTCCCGAGCTGGATGGGCAGCTCCTCAGTCTTATCGTCCTTGGGATATAAGAAGTTGTTGGTGACCTCCTTATACTCATCCATCAGGTTGGACCTCGCGTATTGAGCGTAGCAGAGAAGTAGCCAGATGTAGCGGGCTATTGACATGACTTTCTTTCTGAAATTAAAGAAAGAGTTTATTGTTTTTGATGGAGTTGTTTTATCTCTTGCTAATACAGCTCGAGATTTTCCTTTAAGTGCCTAAACTAATTTGAAATACTTAGTTTCTAATTGTTATTTTGAATCATAATGTTCGTTGATAAAGACCTGACGTTCCACCTTTTTTTTGTGGTGAAATCCTCATGGAGCTCCTTTCTCCCTTCGTCTGGGGAGACCAAAGGGTTGAGTCGGACTCTTACCGACTAAAACCCCACGGTTCATTCTGCTACCATGAGGGAGCTCGATATTCGCTTGACGCATGACTCTATTAAAAAATAAATCCTATTTATTTTATTACTGATTCGTGTTGAGAATCACTACCATAGATACCACCTTGGATTTGACAAGGATGCAAAACTGCAGCTTGTACATTATTGTTAAGACCAAATTAAGTAATATAATACTCAAGTGATGTAATGTGATACCTCGTGTACTTTATCTTTTTCATTTAATTCCAAAAGATGATGTTTATCACCGTTGCAGAAATGCAAAGCAAAGTCTGGCACGTTTGGGATAAACCCTGTTACTACTAGACTTATAATAATGCCAGTAACATAGCAAAGCGTAGCAAGTACACACACATTGCTTGATCTACTGTTTGCTAGAAATTCCATATCTATTGATATGGATATTTTATGGGCTGATTTTTGTGGGCTTGTGTGATAATTGAAATAAATGCTTTAGAAGATGTACGGATGTTGCCAGTGCCCAGTGAAGATACAGAAAGCGATGCAGCTATTGGCTCTGTTAGTTTCCATTGATGCAAATCTTCCACGATAAACATTTTGATCTGTTAAGCACAAGACAAATAATCTTATACAAACTGATAACATTATGGAGACGCCGCCGGAGGCTGAACAAATATCAGATTCTAATTAATGGTAATGTGGGTTAATTGTGATTGCTTTTGAATTTATTGTTTTTATTAGGGATCAAGTGATTCTATCAGCTGATAGAGTACCGTTGTCAACCGATATAATTCTACTAAGGAATAGATACGCTTCCTCTTAGTTACAATTTTGATTTTCCAGGCTTGAAAAATTGTTATGGACGCATAGACAGCATCATAAGGAAGTCTGGACGGTGCTGGACTCTTACTGTCTGAAACCACACTCCTGACATTAGCGTGAGCCCCTGCAAAATAGGTTCCTCAGGGATTATATTAGCGACTTGTATTCCTCTAATTCTTTTGTTATAATTTACTATGCTATGTTTCTATACTATACTATATTCTATTTTTAATGTATAAACAGATAAATTATTTACCTAATTAATTAAAAACTATGTTGGATACAATGATCTCATGTGTACAATCGAAAATTCACACTTTAGAGCCTTCAATAGTTACTGACCAAGTCAACTGTCTCGATTAAAATAATTTTATAGGTTCACGGTGTTTTGGAAGCATCACGATAACAACTCTCCGTCTGTAATTAAATTTTAGGTTAAAGAAACGAAAAGATTTTGTTTTTCTACACTACAAGACACAAATATGACAAAATTGATAGCTTCAATGCCGACATAAAACTGTATCATTTGCTTCACATTGTTGTTTGTATATTTATTTAGTATCTACGTGTTAATTTCCATATAATATTATATATAATGTAAACCTGAGAGGTGTAAGAGATTTTGCTGCCGCTACCAAGAACTTTTCGCTAAATATGTGCATGTGTAATATTGTTATTGCAAGACTTGATACAACTTTATTGTACCGTGTCAGCTGACAATTCAATGTAACAAAGGAGGAAGCAGCTTTAAGGGTGCACCTTACAGGTCCTTATTTATCTTCTTTAATACCTATACCATTACGGTATTATATCCCAATGCGGTAAATGCGCCTAACTTATCCTAACTTCATTGTAACTTATAACTAATAACAAACAAATCATTCTTTGGCATTGTTGGGCAATGTTGAAAAACGGGCCAAGGGTTCATACAAAAATGCCCATGCCCTTGAATCGCCTTCTACTATGACAAGACATTAGGTGATATTCTTGTTAAAGTTGACTATGTTATTTTTATTTTTAGAGAGAAGCTCTTTGAAGATAATCGTCATAAAGTAATAAGGATATGAAAACAAATAAACAACTTAGCATCTTGTGTGTCTTTGTGTTGTCTTGTGTTATTACAGTTCAGATAATGTAAACCATTAAAATATGCACTGAGTACCAACCTGGCGGCATTATTACTGCATTTAAGTTAAGTTCCCCTGGCAACGGGCAAAAGTAAGAATTATGCAAGATTGACTTAGAGCCATCGGATAGGCTCAAGTGTGATATTAGATTTTGCCCGTGATTTTGTCTGCGTAGACTTTGAAATTGGGTAGAAGGTCCCCCTAAGGTATAAGATATTAAGGTAACCTTTCTTTTCTATATCTGTGACAACATGTATTCCACGACTGTCGGTTGATTAGTTAAAGCGTAACAAACGAGCAAAGTTTCAGACGTAGGTACGAGACCTTTCACGTAGTGTCATTTCTACCGAACCAATACATTATTAGCACTTCAAGAATGCTTGTTTGATAATATTTTACACGTGTATTTCTTGGAATTTCCCACCGAACACCTCTTTTTTATACAAAATTTTGTTATACATAAGTATGTATAGATGTGAACGCGCTTCACTTCTGAATTCATCCAGGAAGATTTTTGAAGGTATGGTTATTAGATTTACTATCCTCGATTGAATGCTAACGTCCTAAACATCGTATAAAAATGAATTTAAGCAAACTATGTTTGCTAAAGAACTTGTTAGGTATTTATTTTAATTGTTAGTGGTTCTTTAACTTGTGACCAAAACGTGGATAGAAGGTTTACGTTAATCATGTATCCACAGCGTGACCCATATCGACAAATACGTTATAATATTTACCCAATATATGGATAAAAATAGCTTCACCGTCAATAGAATCACCGTCTCCTCACCGTCTCCTCACCGTCTTCAGCAGTTAAATACTCGGTAACTGACAACGTGTCTATTTAGTACCTAACCTTCGATCTTCTTAAAGCTTGAAGAGAGGAAAGAATTTGAATATAACGTCACGCCTCTAATTCCCGAAGGGTTAGGCAGAGGTGTACCCATTAATACACCTACATTTCGCCAGTTATGTTTAAGTGCCATGTAATAGGAGGCAAGCCTATTGCCATCAACCGGGCACAAATCCAGACTCCGAGGCTGCTACTGAGAAATTGCAGATGGCAAAACCCAGTAAACACTTTGTACGACCTGGGAATCGAACCAAAAACCTCAACGAGGCAGACAATTTGAACGAGTCATGAAAATTGTCCCATCCTCTAGGACTCACTATTTTTCCTTTAACTTACCAATTCGATCACTATTGCGGTTTGTTACGTAAATACACTCCACTGTGTACCAAATAGACTAAGGTGTACTAGGATATACTACATTGGCCTGAGTTCACCTGGCCTTGGCCTGTGACCTTACCGGGTTTCATGTTGGAACTGACGGTTGAAGTAACAAGTAACAACTATGTAACACATGCAGTAAAAAGTTTAGTTTGATTCCTGCCTTGGATTGCTTAGAAATATTAATTCACCTGCACGCACACTGGTCTACCATTGAGGACTTAGTACTGAAACCCCATGATAAATATTAGATTATTTCAAAACTGGAAGCCGCCCTCTTTTTACCTTAGGTCCACAACGATTTCTTTTTGAGTTAACAAGAAATAATTTATTCTATTATATAACAAATAATATTCGCACAAACCTTCAACACGATGTAACGTGCACACAGTGTATCTGTTAATGTGAACAGCAAACACGATGCTGTCTGACGCCATTCGATTACATTTGCACAACAACCTGAGTTCCAACTCAAATACTACCACAAGGAACCACACTCAGCCCTCAAGGCATATTTCGAAGGAAAATATAAGAATTTTACGAACACTTTTGAGGTATTTCAACACTTTTGGCAACGGCGTAAGTACGCTCTGCTCGGATGTTGGTGGAGAACTCGCAATGTTTGTCCGAAGATTTTCGCGTTTCTCCGTCATTGGCTGCGATGTTTACATGTGATAACTGGTAAAGATAACGAATCGCAGGACGATCCTAATGTAGATGTTAGAAGATTTTGAATTTATTATGTACAGATAACTGGACGGATGACGTTGGAGTTCCTTCATGCGGGAAATACAGATAACAATGTGTTCATTCAATAAACATGATAAGTAAACGTGAAAAGCTTTGTTAATTATGTTTTGACCAAATTTTTGACACCTTGCTGATTGACGATTTGGAAATGGACTAGATCAGAGGGACAAATTCTACTAACTTTTTAGGAACAATCGCAATCAAATCTCAGCCTCAATCTGGCAAAAATGCCTCTAATTTACCTATTTTTTTTACATAAATTGTCGCTGAGATTTTGAACGTTTTTTTGGCTTCTGAATTAAGCAAAGAACCATCCTTTACTGTAGTCCTACGCACACGCTTGTAGATTATTATGGAGCTTATATCTCTTGGAAACCTCAAGTACCAAATATAGCTGGTGGCGCTGGACCATAAGAGTTAAGCTTCCTCTCGTATTGGTTATCTTTTTTTTTTCAATGAGATAGATGGCTGGCTTGTATGAGTATGTTAATGTGTGAGTAGGTATGTATACCTAATTGTATTTTTGTGTGTGTAAGCGTCTGCGTCGGCGCCGGCCACATAATTTTTATGAATGTATTATCTGTGGGTGTGTTTAAGACTTGGCGCGCATTGATGATTTACTAGACTGCTTAGCTCGGAAAAAAAATTGAAACCCCGGGGATTTTTCCTAACAAGTGTTGTACAGGGAGGGTTCTGGTGAGTTCTTTTAAGAGGAATCGAAACCCTTTAATGTGTGGATGGTGACCATCGGGGTGGTTTTAGTAAAGTAACAATTTCACACTTTTCGGTCTTATCCTTTAAGATCGGGGGCCTTTTAAAGGGTTCCCCCCAAAAACAAGAGAAAGGGAAGGAATGAATTTTTTGTATCCATTTTTGTAGCTACTATTCTACGTGATACAGTCGTGACTGTTCGCCTAAACTTATCTCTTCTCATCTGTCACCTCGCAGAGACGCAGCCTCAAACTTGACACTGAGTTTGCTCTTCTTGTTAGCTTTAGGATCAACTATCTTAGACATGTGTTTTTTAACAAATTGGGTAGAGAGATATATTTATATTCTGTTGAGTCTTGTGGGACTAAATGACAATAACAGTTCAATATTGTCTACATTTTTTTTTTTTTTAAGGGCTTCCAAAATCCTTCCTGGCTGTTTTGATTCATATCTGGGAACCATCAGTTACAGAGATATTGAAGTTCAAAGTTCTAACGTTTATTTTTTAAAACAGGCTTTAAACTATCTAACCAAGCTTAAAATGGGGTATTTTAAACTTGGATAGGTACGACTGTACTGTTGTTTAAGCACAATGTTCTCCGTATACCTACATTACATGTACTTACGTTATCATATAGTGTGTGATTTTTAATACCAAAAATTAAAGTCGTTTTCCAGCTATTATTTTAGCTCAACGTAACTTAGTTTGAGGTGTACTTAACACCCTATGCTGTGTCTTATGGTTTATATTCTGACTTATGTAAAGTTTATATTAATAATACAAAAACTGACTGGATGGTTGAAACATAGTTCCGAAGCCGTAAAACAAAATAAATCAATAAATAATAATGGTCTCTCGATTCCGCGAAGTGTCGATATCGCTCCAATTAACGCGTCGTTCGCGTAGCTCCCTTTATGTCACTCAGACGTGGCGCGGCGCAAGCGCAAGGTAGCGGGACACCAACGCTTTCTTTTGCAAATTCGATCACCTACATTATAACTATCTTCGACAATGTAATAGCACCGACTTATATACGATTGAATTACTGATTACATAAATTATTACCAATTATTAAAATAAAATAAAAAAATTACAAAAAAAAATTACATACATACAAATTATATTTTTAAATATTATTATAATAAATTACCTAATATGTATCAAAATTATATAATGAATATTTATTTAGCGTACATCGTACAGATCTACAAAAATTATCTAAGCTTCCGCGCTACACAAAGCTCCCGAGGTGCGCTTACACAAATACGGTTATTTTTTACCCTTGCGTGTGCGCCGACCCGCTTTCTCCGCTGGGATCGTTATATTTTATAATACGCATTCAATTATAAGCATGATTTGGATCGAAAGTGCACACTTTAATTGGTAATACTGCCGAAGTACCTGTTTGGACCTTAACTGGCGTAAAAGGAAGATCTCAAATGAGTTATTTATTTATTTATTTATTTATTTATTAGGATCTCCAACGAAAGATATACACATATCAAGATACGACATTAATAATCAATAGGTATTAAATAAGTGTACTCCTTCACTTAAAGGAGACCACAGCATACACAAAGTTAATAACTACCTAACAAATATTGTTAATAAAATTTTCTAAGAAACAGAATATACTTACATTGGAAAATTAAAATAATAGTATAATAAAATGAATAAAAATATGAATTTGAAAATGAATTAAGAAAATAAAATAAAGATATACTTAATAATAATTCGCAAATAAAAGTAATCTATAATAAATCTATAAAACAAAATCTCTTATAATCTCTTTCTTGCATAACCTCTTAAATCCACCTTCTGCCCATGTCGTGCCACGATGGATTGTGTCGTTGAAACCGAGAATCTGAATATGTCCTAAAAAGCCTTTGCAACAATAACATCTGTTCGCGTGGGATAACTTTGACGCGGTCGAAGTCACAAAGCGCTTATTTTTTATTATTCACTCTTAGGCGATTAACACACGGCACCGCGCACCGCTGCGGTAGGCGGTGAAGCGGCGATTATCACACGGTACACCGCACAACCGCGTGGTCGCCCGACTGTCTGTTAACCACTTCACTGCCAGCCAGATTGTGAGGGTAGATTGCCAAAAACCGAACTGTTCTTTATGATTTATTTAGTTTCTAAGACATCAGTACGTAAAAACAACCCGCCAAACGCAGCGCCGGCGTCACACTTTGGTCACACTGACTCATAGAAACTGTACTGAGTGAGCCTAGCTAGCTCGCGCCAGCGCGGTCGGCACCTCGCGCCATACCCCGCACTCCGCGCCAGCGCGGGCTCGGCAGTGAAATTGTTTATCGCCTTATGATCGAAGATGAGTAAATGAGAAGGAATTATAGAAGGGGAGCCAACAAATTCTGTAAAGGTTTTCATAAATAAAATAAGTATAAAACTATAAAAATCTATAGAATTAACTAGATACCATATAAAAGAAAGAGTAAATTAAAACTCCATTATAACAAGCAGTACAAAATTGTATTCCAGATTACAAAGGCGACGGCAGAGCAGCAGACAAGTTCTTGATCAGTTCATCCATCTGTAGCAGGTTGATCCTGGCCTGCCGGTTAAGACGACCTTCTGGGAGCTCCGGCGGCTCGTGACGGAGCAGCTGAGCTGACTCAGATAGGATTTTGCGGGAATCCTGAGAAGAGAAGAGAACAGAATGTGAATCTCCTGATGAATGAAAGAAGTGAACTTAGTAAAGTAAAATGAACCGCCATAAGTGTGGTTTGTTTATTGTAAAAGCTTCAAGTGCTGCTTCATTACTTTGCTTGTTAGCAAGTTTTAGTTACTAACTAAGATTGCTGAATTGCTATCAACATTATAAGATTATTAGGAGCAAGAGGTCATGGGTTTGATGGCCCAGGTCGGGCAAGGTGTTATTGGGTTTTTCCATCTAGAATTTCTCAGTACGAGCCTCGGAGTCTGGATTTGTACGCGGTTGATAGCAATGGGCTCGTCCCCTATTACATAGGACTTAAACTGGCGAAATATGTGTGTACTAATGGAAACCTGTAATGGGTACCTCTGCCTAACCCTTTGGAGATTACAGGCATGATATTATGTTGTTATAAGACCCCTTTTTTATTCCTGAGGAACTCCACATGGTCTGCTTCCGCTTCAGGGAAGGCGTTTGGGTATGTTGGACTCCTAACGACTAAATCTCCACGATTTTCCTCCTACTACCTTTGGTCGGTTCCCGGGGTTTGCTCAGAGCAGGCCTAATGACCTACCACTACCACAAGGCGAGTCCCGTCACCCGGTGCGGCCATAACCCTATGGCCGCAAAGGGCACCGCTCTTGTACGAACTCTGAGGGACTCTGAGTGGTACCAATTAATGTTTTAGAAATTGAAGCTGATGATCTGTTAACCGGTTTGTCATAGCGTTTTTAGATGGAAAGGGTAATGGAAGATTGACGTAGTGTGTTACGTAGGTACCACATAGCCGCATAAACATTCTATACCTCACAATAAAACTAAAAAACTCGTCATTCATTATATTTTACGATATGAGCACCACTTATTTTTAACTAGATTATGTCCGCGGCTTCAAAGTTCTAATTTTTTTTTGCGCGAAGTCTCTAACTCTGATTATTTATTTATATACTTACCTGAATTAGTCCGTTTGACAATGTGCCAGTGAAAGTCCCATCAAAATCGGTCCAGCAGTTTCGGAGATTAGGCGGAACAAACAGACAGACAGATAAAGATTTACAAAAATGATTTTTTCGTGTGGGTCCGCGTTTTTATTTGTAAAAAGCTATTATTTTAACAATACAAACAGACACTTCTACATATTTTATTTATTTGTTAATGTTTGAGATAGTTCTCATGATTTACATTTTACATTGTTATTATTTTTACAACATCTTGACTTATCTCCCACAACACACTTGCACATTTCACAAAAAAGTTCAAAACAAGCAGAATTTGTGTCAGTATTTCGGGCGAGTAACTGGAGCGAGCGATGGTCCAGTTGCTGGCGCGAGTAGACACGTACAAGACTGTTTTTGTCTAAGATGTGATGTCAATGGATTCACCGGTTGAATTATTATGGCACTCACTTCTTGAGGTGACTCTGGTTATCTTACTACTTTTAGGTATACGAGTAAATGCGACAGTTTGGATGGATGTTTGCTATTCAATCACGCCAAAACGGCTGACGAGATCTAGATGATAGATTATTGTCTGGAATATCACATAGGCTATTTTTTATCCTTGAAAGATGTACGGTTCTTGTGGGATAGTGTATCAACTTTGACGCGGGCAAAGTCGTAGGCAGAAGCTAGTAATTACTATTTCGTGGATATCATGTTGTATTTTGAACCTTATTTGCTTTCCATACTGTAAGGCCGCCTTCACATTACGTCGCAAGCAGTGCGGCAGCAGCGCGGCAGCAGCGCGGCAGCCGCAAATTTTGGATGGAAATCCAAATTTTTAAAAAATAGCCAATGCTAAAAATAGCTAAAGGAGGTGAAAATGGTCTTAAAGGAGTGTTTCAAAGAAGTACGAATCACATTCAAGAAAGGTAATTAAAGTCATTAGAGAACGATAATAGATGTTTTTTTGGTCAAATTTACGTGAAGAGAATACAAATATAAGTGTACGATAACATTATTTAAGATTTACTACCTAAACAAGTGGAACGATGACGGAATCTGTAAACTTTTTTTATTGCACAGAAGATGCGCAATGTCTGTCTCTTTTAATTGTGTTTTTGTGCATCCCTACACATTCTGAACATTAAATTTTTCACAACAATTATGTATACAGTACTTAGTTACAAATATTCCAAAACACATAGACTAAAGAAACACTTATTTTAGCCCTGAAAATGGTCTTTTCAGAAGACCATTTTCAGGGCTTTATGTTTGTTAAATAACATCATGTCTTTATGACAATTCTGCGTCATAGGATGGTGGCAATAAATTCAAATTTTCTTTTTAATTATGGGAAAACACTGTGTGATGCTGATGATGTTTTGCTAAATTCCGATTTTAACACCTGTTTTGGTTGTAAAAATAAATGGTCCGAGACAGCATTCGTCTCTTTATCATTATACAAACAATCGTCGGTAGGTAAATGCTGAAGAGCCGTCATTTGTTTTTATCGTTTTAGGTAATGTGTGTAGTGTCTTGAAGTACCTCATCTTTTAGGGTAGGTACTATAGAAAGAAAGAAAAGAAAGAAAAGAAAGAAAAACTATTTATTCAGGCAAAAATTACGCACAAAACATTTAAAAAAAAATTGCATACAAAAGCCCCAGAGCAAAAAACCAGTTGGTATGAATAAGGTATGATATGCATAGAAGAAACTATTTGACTGACCGAATCCCAGACAATTCAAAACTGCCTGAGAATGCTTAATTTGAAACCAGCGTCAGCGACACCTTGAAAGTATGTTCAAATCTTCTGACAAGAAAAAAAACAAAAAACAGACTTCTTCAATTCTGGATATTACTGGTATCCACTAGTAGGGGAGCGGGGGGCTTGTTGTAACAATTTTTAGTTTTTTCGATGGGGATCTCAAAAAATTGAGTGTTTTCATGATAAAGCAGTTTTAAATGAAAGGGCATCTATTCAGGTATCGATTAGAATGATAACTGGGCTTAAATTAAAATAAGAAATCTGTATAAAATGACTTTTTGTGAAAGAAGTAGCATGTTACAACTTACCCCGTAGTTGGGGCTAGTTGTAACAGGCGTAGGGCAAGTAGTAACAAAATAATAAAACAACATATTTATATGGTTTTCAGGCTTTTTGTGAATGAATATGAGAAATATTACTTATAACGTATTTATTACAAACTAATAAGGTTAACATTGTTTCTTTATTAACATTTAGAGATCTTTTTTGTCGTACAGTATCGATTTAGTCTTATAAACAAAGTTATAACATTTCTATCAACAGTCAAAATCATTTCTGAAGCTAAATCATCATTAACCCTAAACTTTTGCTAGTTAAAAATCATCCAATCAGTTTTGAAACTTAATTATCACAATCAACGTGATAAACTAGTCTAGCTTGATATTAAATGCAAATTCAGTCTTCATCAGAATCACAGTTCTCACAAACGAGCATACACAGCAGATACAGGAGCATCTTTTACACATTTAACTGGTGACCACAATTTGCAAACCCCAGGCTTCTCCGTCATCTGTTGTTTTCTTTTCCACTAATTAAACAAAACCACTCACTCTCTCCGTTTCTGAATCTGATCCGTCGTTGAAAACCTTTTTGTGTACTTTATCAATGTTTTCTTTTTTGGTTCATTCTCTATTCAACCGATTGTGTATATAACGACAAAATGCTCATATAAAAACACGAAGGGGCAAGTTGTAACTAGTTACAACGTGCCCCGAAATTTCGTTACAACTAGCCCCATGCCAAATTATTGAACATTTTTAATTATTAAAAAAAAAGTTTATATTATTGTCAAATAAAAGTAATTATATAAGATAGCCTAATATATTGACTATACAAATCAAACGATACAGATTTTATTAAGACATTGCAGTTATTTAGAATCAAACTTTAAGAATTTAATTTTTTTACGTTACTTGGTAAAAATCATGGGTCTGCTCGTAACTACTCTCTGCGCTCGTCTGAGCCACCCTGGTTGTGCTTATGTCGTAGGCCTCGTTATAAGGAGTAGATTAAGTGTCAATTTAAAACAAAATATTCGAAACCTGCTGAGTAATTAAGCTGTTACTACTTACCCCTGCTACAACTAGCCCCACGCTCCCCTACTGGTATCTGGTACCTCTGATAAAAACTGCTATCCTTATAACAAAACGTCACACGAAATCACTTGTAAACCTACGTGTTTTATAATTGTTGTCACAATTTGTGCTGAGTAATTACAACTAGCACATTTTGGGCGAACCATGGTCGCGTGCTCGATATATTATGTTATGTTCATGTTTAGATAGTATTTAAATATATGGGAAATAACGTCGTTATAAACGTGAGTATCTTATACAGTATGGGGATCACATATTATATGCAATAAATTATACGACATACCTACTTGTTATCGCCTTTTCTGACGATATACAAAAAATTAACGAAATCGGTCCAGTAATTAGGTCAAAAAGTAGAGTTTTAATTTTGAACAAAGGGGTTTGCGTAAAAGTGGCGTCATTTTGAAGTTGGATGGCCACTAATGAATCTTAGATATTTTGAAAGATCAGAATAATGCGATCAAAAACTAATATGGACACATTTCTCTAAACCTTATCGGAACGGAGATATTTGGTTTTGATAGCTCATTAAACACGAAGAAGTTATTATACCTATATATTCTTATAAACCCTTTTAAGGTTCTGAGGTTTTTTTTAGTAACTACCTACTTACCGCAACCTAAATATAAACTACTATAACATGGCGCGCCCCTCCACAAATTCAAAACGTTTGAAAGTATTTGTGAAATTATCAAAGTGTGCGTACAAACTCACAATGTGTGCGTACTGAGACGGGTCTCGAAACAAAAACAAATCAGCGATTTGTTGCTCGACTAGCGGCGTCATTAATTACTCATTATTATTAGTATGGCGCTGCACTGACATACTCTATGAAAATGACACGTGCGTTGTCTTGTGCGGTCTTGCTAGTTATGATTAGTTGACCAACAAATCTGCCGGCCTGCTAATGAATACTACAACTACATAGAAACTCTTTCATATGGATATGGCTACACACATTGAAATAGTAATATGGAGGGGCGCGTCATGCTATAGTATTTTTTTTTGTAACTATAAGTGTTAATGTGTGTTCACGCGCGAACATTTATTATCTGTGACGGTGCCACAAGCAGACGGAAGCGGGGAGAGTGAGGCGCGGGACGGCGCGGGCGACGCGTCGCGCGCGCTCCAACCACAGCTCGCGAGTGTCCGTCAGATCTCTTAGCGAGCGGGCATATTATTTCTCTGTGTCGTCGTCAGCCATTGCGGTAACAATTATAAGTACTACCTATTTATACAGTCCACTAGTTTCATTGAAGAAGACCATCTCCAACATTGATCCGGCTCGAAGGACCAATGTTGGAGATGGTCTTCTTCAATGAAACTAGTGGACTGTATAAATAGGTAGTACTTATAATTGTTACCGCAATGTGTTATTTAGAATTAAAAACAAAAAGTCTCTTAAACACTATTATCTCGAAACTACCTTTTTGCACTTAATGACTTCTTGCTCTACAACGAGGTAATGTGTCTTTATTATTTCCCAAGACCCAAAAGTAACGTAACATTGACACATGGTTGTGGAACAGTAAAGTCAATCTCTAAAAACAACCTTCAAAAACATATCTAAAATTTCTGTACGCAGGACAGTAATTGAAGTTTTTATATTGACGACATTTTTAAAATCTTCAAATGCAAATATCTCAACTTCGATATAACTTAGGATAAAAATAATTGAACATGTATTATGTGTACTTAACAACACAACAAAGTAACATAATAATTATTTGTGGCCACTGAAAAAAAACATGACGCCGCTAGTCCATACTAAGTTAATCAATGCCTTACACTCTGTAGAATTGGATCAATTTTTTTTCGTAAATCTCAAATTTTCAAACGAATCAAAAAGCCGCGCCAACAGAACAGTCAACAGAGAACTGTCAACAGAGTGTTTACTTTAACTGAATTTATTTTGATATTTAGGTATTTTGTTTGAAAATTTTACTTTTTTAATTTTCGGTTATTGATTTAAAATTTAACTAAGCTATACTTCTGTGGACTAGTATTACTTGAGGTTTCATTTATTGCCTAGAAGTGAGTTCCATACCGTATATATAACAGAAGTTTACGATCGCGAACATTTTAAGTAAGCAAATGATGTGGAATTTCAGGACTAACTTAAAATTATTGTTAAATCTATTCAACATTTAACCTACTCTTATAAAAATAAAATTAAAAAAACAAAAACTACTTTGCCCGATCTGGGAACTGAACCCTGGGATCCACATTCAGGTGTCACGCTTGCAATCAAGATAGCAACGTCGGAGTTAAGAAAATAGGTAACTTACAGAGACATAGCCGAGTAGCGTCATAGGACCATCAGTGAGAGCCTGCCTTCGACCAGTCTCGGCGACTGCTGCATGCAGCTCGAATAGCAAGGTGCCTCGGAGGCGAGTTTCAGCTGAAAAACATACGATAAGTTGTGGTTAACTAATATCTACTAATTTAGAAAAAGTTTAGAAGTGAACTAAGTGTAATCCGTTCTTAGCTGACATCTCCTACCTATAAACTATTTACTGACAATTTTCAGCTTAGGTATATCAAATGGTTTTCAAGATTTCGTGTTAGAGTAAGTGCACTTCCGCTATTATAAGTTTAATAAGTTTATTGATGCTTCAGTTTACAAAGGGGTTTATGTTCGGAGCATTAGATTTTCCATCAGATATACGAGTATTTAGCTGGAAGAGACAGACAACCACTCAAACCACTTGCATCATACCTGGCGCCAAAACCTCGAGCAGCTCAGCAAGCTTTTTGCACAGCTGAGTCTTTAGCAGGAGCCTGTCATCCGTCACCATCGCCAGGCCTTGTTCCTCCTCCTGGCCTATCATCTGCGCGAGGGCGAGGCTCACGTCTGTCATGTAGAAGTGGGAGGGGTGGAGGTAGCTGCTGCAGTGGCCGATGAACCTGGAGGATGGATGGAGAATTTATAATAACATAATGGGCAACGCAGGACCGGTTATTGTAGCTATCTTTGGGTGAGGCCTTATGTCCAGCAGTGGACGTCGTTTGGATAATATGATGATGGTGTTGATGAGTGGAGCACAGTTTTTAATAGAGATACCATCTAACAAAATAGCCCAACTCAACATCTTTAAATTACAGGTCCAGAAGACATCACATGAATACGTGTAGGTGGATGTATTTCTTATCCTACTTCGTCGTGTTGAAGATTCCAAATATTTAATATTGATTTCTCCCAGATCACATAACAACAATTCAGTTCTGGTCGAAGGAGTGGTATTTGGCTCAAATATCTGCGAGCGAGAGGTCACCACCAGAAAAACCACAATATACCAGCACTATATTTATTAGTTAGTTGTTTACATAAAGGATGTATGAGTTAAAGTAATAATGTTAACACTCTTGGTCATACCTTTCGCAAGCCTCAGGATCTCCTTTAGGCATGATGCTGAGTTCCCTGCCGATATCCTGCACGAGCTGCTGTATGATGGCGTCGGAGACAGCATCCTTGCAGGAGTCGCACTTCCAGAACTTGTTATCCAAGTTGCGAGTCTCCGGGTTGGGATTCTTTGTCTTGTGTAAGATGGGGAGGATGAAGGTTTCTGGGAGGAGGTAGCCTTTGCAATTTCTGAAATATTAAGTTATTAGTTTAAGTCACTTAGTCACTCAGTAATGCAAGATAGTAATGTAAGACACTCAGTCAATGCAGAGATGATTCGGTCGGTACAGGATTTAGGTTGTAGGATATAGGTTCACAGCTTTAAAAGGATCAATTTATATAGTAGATTATAATCGAGCCATATTTTTTTTGAGGAGGTGAACTTCGGGCCTCGTATCATTATCACTGCCCCATTTAGGTGGACACATTATGTTTTATATCAAATTCCAAATGTCTGAGTGAAATCACCAAAAACTTACTTCTTCTTGCATTTGACAGCACTATACATACTCCCGAGTTCTGTAACGTCAGAACACCTCTCGCAGGTGCACTCGAAGAACTTGGAGTCAGCGAGGTGGTGGCGGCGCGCCTCCGTGCCCCACATGGGGTCTGTGTAGCACACGGTGATGTGGGAGCCTGAGGGGATGTTCACACCTGCGCAAAGGATCTGAAAGATCAACGGAAAAATAAAACTAGAATAACTTAGAAGAATTTCTAGTTTTCATTTGACTTTTCTGATTTTTAACAAAAATAGTGGCATTATTTTCTTAATTGAGTAGCAGAGGTCTATACTTCGAGTAAAACCCTCAACCATGCTGAGCATGGTTGCCAGCAGTTGCTGATATTATAACATCTCCCCCTCTTTCTGTCGTCCTACCCCATGGCTTATGTTGACGTGAAAGTGACTTACAATATCACCCTGCGAGGTAAAGCTCTTGTTGCAGTTGGCGCGACAGTTGTGCTCCACCATAGAGATGCGGTCAAACAGAGCCACGTACTCCGGCTCTAGGAGTGGGACCTCGTGAGCATTGATCTGGAAAAAACAGTTAGCATTTTTCAAATTAACTCAAACTTAAAAATCCTAGGCTCACTTCTAGTTAATTAAGTCAATCTTTTTAGAGGGTGAAAATATTCAAGAATATGAATAACTTTTAATAGACGACAAGTAGTACTCCTAATCATAACTTTTTAGCATCATTAAAAATAAATTCAAACGAAAAAGACTATACTATAATCTTGCCATCATCTCACCTGCAAAATCCCACAGCACTTCATAATCTCCTCCTCACTGAACGTTCCCTCTAACTTAAAAAACTTCCAGATGAAGTCGGCAATCATCTTCTTGTCATTGTTCCACTTGTCGGTGTCCTTCCTGTCTTCACAATGTGACTGTAGAGCCTGGATCTTGGTCCACAGCTTCTGGTTGTGGTCTCGCTGGTACAGGCAGCGGAGGACTGTGATGCACTGGTAGTTCGGGTGAGGGATACCGAATGTGGTGATGGTGACCTGAAGCAAGGTGTATACTGGAATTCAAGACACTATAAAGGTTTAATACATTATAAAGGTTTAAGCTTGGAACTTGCTTGAACTCTTTTTGCTGTGTGTATACGGCGTGGTGTAAAAAAAATCATCATAAGTATATTCGTTACCTGCGCATACTGTTTATCAAACTAAGTAACATTATGCAAAAACATTTTTGGTGTGAAAAAATTTTTAATCAGTAAAAGTCTGACAGTCCCTTCCGCCCCACCTAGGGCGGAAGGACTCATTTGATGATTTTTACCACCTTAAAAAAAATAAAATTATAAATGGTAGTGCGCAATACCACGCACACAAAACATTGAGCTTACGGGTATATCCCACAGTACAGGGGTCATGAGGATGTTCAAAGTTTCGTTAGAACATTTTAAACTTGTTTTAGTAAAAAAATATTTTGTTTGCCCTTCAATAACTCCTTAACAAGCAGGTTCCCAGGTTTGATCCGGAAAACGTGTAATTCTGTTAAATAGGTACTCGTGTGATTTAAAAACTAACCTTTTCTCCTTTCTGCTGGGTATAGTGACACTCAGGGTCGTGCTCCTCTTTGACGGTACATTCTGCGGAACAGAAAGGCCAGCCGCACTTTTCACATGTCACAGTCTTTCCTTCTTCTAGAAGCTTGTAGCAGCCGAGGCAGACTGGTGGTGTGACCTGGAGTGAAGATAAGAAGGTGGTTATGTAAGCAGACCCGGAGAAGATAAGGAATTCTGAGGAGAATCTGTTACCAAACTTGCTGAATGACTTATCATAAGAGGTGAAGAAAGGGTACCTCTAGTAATAACGAAACCTGCGAGGGAATCCTAGATGATGTATTATTTAATCGACATCTTTCGACTGATATAAGTAGCGGTATTGTGATGACAGAAACAATAGCGAAAACTCTTTATAATGTTCACAGAATTAGTAAAGAGTTAAGCCTAATAGCATTAGATCTTCACCTGCGCTGGTCCAGTGATAAGAGGCTTCTCCTTCAGCACAATATCTCCAGATTTGATGTCCCTGGATGCCTCTAAGTATCTTCCAAACTTCTCGTTCTCTTTGACCCTGGCGGGGGTGCACTGGAACCTGTGCTGCTTCCAGTCCTGCTTCTGGTGCTCTTTGGAGCAGTAGTGTACGTTCTGACATCCAGAACACTTCTGGATGGCCGGAGATAGGCATACTATACATGAGCCTTGTTCTACCATTCTGGAAAACAAATGAAGAGATGGATGTATGGGTATACCATCATAACGCCTGTAATCCCCGAAGGGTTAGGTGTACCCATTATTTGTACACCCACATTGTGCCAGTTATGTTTAAGTCCCATGTAATAGGAAGCGAGCTTATTGCCATCAACCGGGCACAAAGTCAGACTCCGAGGCAGCTACTGAGAAATTCCTGATGGAAAAACCCGATAACACTTTGCCCGACCTGGGAATTGAAGCCAAGACCTCATGTTTAGCAGTCGCGCTTTGCAAGTAATCACTGACCAACAAAATGGGAAAAGAAAACAGCCCTACACTATTGAATATTGGAGTTTAGCTCATTTAGCCTAATTTAACCTAAGTACTTGAATAGGTATTATGTTAGAATCTTAAGTGTCTGCTATATAACCCAGATACTACTGTGTGGAATAGTTTATGTCTGAAGAAGAATGGCTAAGCAGAAACTGTCAGGCGCTGACTTTTAATCACTTGTATTTACTTGTAACAAGTTTACATCAGCTTTCCAGGTATCAAATTCCTTTTTACGCATTACCTACGATTTTAAAGACAAAAATATTAATTAAAGCTATTAATATCGTTAACTAAACAAAAGGTATAGGTAACTTTTTTACTACTTTTTACCTACCTACTAAACTCTTTTGCAAAAAAAACGGGCACTTTAGATTTTTTTCTTACTTCAATGAAGAAGAACAAGAAATAGGTTTTATTAATTTGACGATGTATTGGCATGTTATTTGAAGCATCCTGGCATGATTCTTTACGTTCCAAATTTAAAATTTGAAATTAATAAAATAAAAATAATGATTATTGTGGATTATTCTAAAATTGCTTTACTAATGGCGCGAATTGCTGAAACGATTTTTAACTGATTACGATATTTTAAAACTTTTTGGATATTTTCTGCAAATTAAACAATTTAATCTTTCTTTTTATATTAAATACCACTTTTTGATATGAGTGATAAAGCGATAAGGGCGGGTAAAATTATAGGCCTACTTGAAGAAGGTTGTTCGCAAACTTTCGTGTCTCAGCGGCTAAATGTGAGTCGTTCAACTGTCCAGTGGATTTGGCAACGGTATCAAGAGACTGGTTCGGTCAAAAGAAGACCGGTTCGGGAAGAAAACGATGCACAGAACCAAGAGATGACCGCTTTTTGTTGAGTCAGGCGTTGCGGAATCGTAAGGCGTCAAGTGTGGACCTAAAGAAGAGCCTTGAAGAAGTAAGAGGAGTAGAAGTTAGCTTGTGGACGGTCAGAAGGAGGCTTTTGGCTGCCAATATCAGGAGTTACCGCCCAGCTCGGGGCCCTAAATTACTCCGTGAGCACCGTGTTGCCCGACTTCAGTTTGCTCGGAACTGTGCTTCATGGACTCTGGAGGACTGGAATAAAGTATTGTTTTCTGATGAAGCTAGAATCTCTTTGTGTGGAGAGGACTGACGCCGGCGAGTGCTGCGAAGACCACGGGAACGCTATGCGGAAGTGTGTTTCGAAGAAATCACTCCTTATGGCGGAGGCTCCGTTATGTTTTGGGCAGCAATTAATTCGACGGAGCGTACGGAGTTAGTTTTCATAGAAATTGGAACTTAAATGCACACCGGTACATAATGGAAGTCCTTATTCCATATGCACAACCCACATTGACTGCACTTGGGGAAGATTCCATTTTTATGGACGACAATGCTCGCCCGCACCGTTCTGGCGACGTGGAAGAGTACATGCAAGAAGTTGGGATCCGTCGTTTAGATTGGCCAGCTCGAAGTCCTGACCTCAATCCAATTGAGCATGTCTGGGATGTTCTAAAGAGACGGGTAAGATCAGTGCAACCTGCTCCACAAAACATCAGGGAGCTAAAAAGAGTCATTGCAGAAGAGTGGGAATGTATTCCTCAAAACGTTATTAAAAACATCGTGGAAAGCATGCCCAGAAGGATTCAAGCTGTGATTTTGGCAAGAGGAGGTCACACTCGTTATTAGGTTTTTACGTTTGTAACTTTATTTAATTAAAAAAAGTTAAAAAAAAATCTTGTCTTATTTGCCGACCACTTCTTATTGTTTGGGCGTGTACATCGGTTTTAAAGAATCCATCGTTTTTTTTTCTTTTAATTGCCCGAATTCACTTCACGCGCATTAATTTACACGATTATAAGTATATAGACTTCGTTGAAAAAAAAAATTCATTTAATTAACTCGAATCGACCTTAGAACGTAAATTTCCATAGGTGCCCGTTTTTTTTGCAAAAGAGTGTATATAGCAACAAAAAATAAGTTGAAACTTACTTGAAACTCTTAGTGCTTCCATATAAGGTTCACAATAGTATTCACAGCACAACCACTACAAAAATAGTGGAAAAACACAATACAATTCCCGAATATCTTCCATGTGCGAGCAACCGGGCTGACTGACCGGCGCACGCGCCGCTGCGCATGCGCGATGTAAAAATAAACCGCGCGATTTGACACTTGAAACTATATTTGCCTTATTCCAGTTATATTGTGTTCAAAGCAGTGCATTCCACAGGCCACACCGCGGGATAAGCTAACTTTATTACTTTAACCATTCGGGTACTCCACCTCTTAGATAAGCTATAAAGTCAAAGTCAAAGTCAAATCATTTATTTCAATTAGGCCATTACAAGGCACTTTTGAACGTCATATACAAAAGAAAATGCAATTGAATCTAGTTGCCCCTTCCAAAAGGTAGTTTTGTATGGAGAATGGGCAAGAAACTGTATATAACTGTATATATGTAAGCTAAGCTAACTTACAGTGCTTTTAACGCAATTGTACCAAGTGTATAGTTTGTCTACCATTTGTTTTCGCCGCTCACCGCTTGCCGCGCCTCTCGCCGCTCCGCAATCCGCGCCGCTGTTGGCTGTGGCCAGGGGGTAACGATTTAATTAATCGTAAAGCTAAACTAAGTAGCCTAGCCTAGTATAATCTCTTTGGCTTCCCATTTTCTGGATTGCTCGTGCTAATTTGCTCTATACGTTTGCTAGATAAAATGCTCATAATAACATTAATATTGGGCCACACAGCCAACTCTCACAACTGCTTTGTGACGACTCGAGATCGTCACAAAGCAGTTGTGAGTTGTTTGTCGGTCCGATAAAACTGTCGGTCCGATCTAATGTGAACCAGGCCCTAAGGCTTCGTTCACACGGCATTGTCCTGCACGTTTTTTTGCAGTATACGTCTTAACGTATAAATAGTGACCATACAACGTACATAGATCCATTCACACGTCGATTGTACTGCAAAAAAAACGTGTACCGCTTATACGTTTAAACGCATACTCAACGGACTTGTCAAGCAAATCGAATGAACTTTGACGTATTCGGTTCGCAGTGGCATATTTTATAGCTTTATCTCCTCTGTGGCAACTGTGTGGAAACTGCGGCTATTCGTTTTTACACGCCTTAGCCAAGCCTAACCACCATAATTTATATGTGACGTACATATTACCATTATCATTTGGAAAGGTTTCTTTTGCAGAAATAAAATTAACACATGTAATTGTTCAATTAATTTATTTTAAATGCTAAATTAGTTTGGAGAAGGTTAAACAATTCATTACAAAAATATTTCACACAATAATAATGTCTTTTAGTGGAAGGAATGAATAAATAAATCTTTAACAAAAATAAATAATTGTTTACCAATACGTTATAAATCAAGATTGATCATTATAAGTTAGTATTAAATAATAAATTAAAGGTAAGTACATGAAATTAGTACTTAATAATAAAAATAAATATAACAATACAAATTGCTTTCAATTTATAAAATAAGTATTTTATTATAAATATATTATTTTAATACATAAATGAGATAAAGAATGAGATTGTTTTAATAACTCCATAATATAACGTACCTATAACATTTTCACAAAACAATAAAATAAGCCAAATCGTATACATTTTACAAGAGAAACTTCCTTTATTTAAAAATCGTCAAAGGGATTTAAAAAAAGCCTCTAATAAAATAAATTACGAGAAAAGTAAACATTTTTCAAATAATCGGTTGCAAATGGATCATAACATTTTTATAGACATTAAATTAATGAGTTTCCCGAAATATATATTTTATTTTCAGAAAAGAAGGATGGCGAGAGCGGACCCAAAATTAATGGAGCACTGTGCAAGGTCTAATTTATATCAATTATAATACCAAGTTAATAAGTGTTGTACAAAAAAAATACTAAGTTTTTACAAAACGGGAATCAAAAGTTATCAATTATCCATAAATAATAAAAAATAATCATCGTGCAGTTTCTAAACGAAACTTATAGTTACATTCCATTCTAGGCTAATGATTAGATAAAAAGTAGTTCGTTTTCGCTTGGTGATTTTCCTTCTTTTATACTTATACATCTTGTTAAAAAGTTGTTAAATATTCTGAAAACCCATAACGATGAAACATACGAACCATGTAAATAGACCGTAAAAAAAATAAGACTCATTATTTTGATACATCATACGTAATGGATTACATGAAACGGAGAAATGGAACGTCATTATCAAATTGACACTGACGGCATTTTTGTTGACATTTTTGTTTTCAACTAGAGTTGCCCATCTGTCGATAGTTTCTCTATCGATAGATGACCTCGAAAACTAGTAACAATGCTAAACCACTGATACTATCGATATCACAAATTAACTAATTGTACTATTGATTGGAATCGAGAGTATCGATAGGATCGATACTGTTACATGATAATACTATCAATAGTATATCGATTTTTTAAAGTAATACTATCGATACTAATGATAGTTTGTATAACTATCAATAGTATTAAAACATCGATAGTTTTTTCGATAGCTCACACTATCGATACCATCAATACTATCGACAGTATTGTTCCTAAACATATGCTGGACTTCGATAGTATCGATATTATCGGAACTAATACTTTCGATACTATTTTTGTATATCATTATAAAAATACGTAAACTGTATCATACTATCTATAGATAATATGGATACTATCGATAGGCTATCGATAGTTTAGCCATAGTCGACTATCGATAGGCAACACTATTTTCAACGGTTAGCGTTGTAAAAAACAAATAATATATCGGCGATTTTGTAAATTCTTGACGACTTGGCTTTACCTTTGGACTGATTATGCTGTATACCAACCTAAATTACGGCATTTACTACTGGATGACGATTTGCAAGTGATTTGGACTTTGTCAAACTGTTCAAATGCGGTGCATTATTGTAAATTACACAGAAGACATCGCTTGTCCGAAAAAGTCATCAAATTGTTAAAAGAGTTCAGAGATGGGTGTACCCCGCGCGATGTGAGTATATAATGTGAACTAATTTGTTGAATTTCTGAACAAGAAACCCTACAACAACTAACAACTCGACCATTGTCTGTGCTGCATGTGGCAATCTATTTTGAGAATAAGGAGTAGTTGAAAATCAGTTTCTTCGTCCTGACATGACTGAAATGGTAATCCGAATAGAAAACATTATAATAATATCTGAATGGATAAGACCCCGTGTTAAATGTCGAGCATAAATACTTTTTACATTTAATATGTAAAAAGTATTTATGCTTGAAAAAAAAACCTAAAAAGAAAGTAAAGTATAATGTCATACCGTAACCATGGAAACTCTATATAACAAAGATGTCAAAATAAGATTAATTATTTTATAACAGCAATAAAAATGGTTTAAGTTTTATCAAGCAGTATTTTTAACTATTTTATTGACCAAAAGATATGGTCAAACACCCCGACAGGTTGGTTATGAAATTAATAAATATTCTTTTTATCCATATTATTATTTTTACATTGTATTTGTATTTTTGTCAACTTTTTACTTGTTTATTGTTTCAGTTAATCTTTAACAATAAAATATGTGTGCCATGCTATTTGCAGGCAGAGTGGTGGACAGTTCTCACAGAAACTCTGCTCTTGTTGTTGTTATCGCCATTGGACATAAATGTGGACTCTTGCTCACATGGTATGAGCATTTTGTGGTACGTGGATTATCCCAGACACCAAAGGTATGTCGCTGCACCAGCTAGCTACTTAGATAATCTTTTGATTAGGTAAAAAGATTATTTATTATAAAATACTATCTAGGAACGCAAAACAAGATTAAAGGAAGATACAATGTTTGTATGTCTTGAATATTTTACAAGTACATAATTACAAAATAAATAAAAGTTTTTAAATAAATAAATGTTGTTTTATTCAACAATACTCTGGTAAATGTAGATAAAAGTACATCAACTGTGCTTTTAAAGAATATTCCAGGAGATATAAAGCTGCCTCCTTATCCTGTGATATTATGCAAAAATATTAATTACTGGTGAATCTGGCTAAACGGGTATATGACTGATAATTAGCATCGGAATAAAAATAAATAATAATAATATAGTATGTAAAAGTCTTAGATTATTTTAGGTTATAATCTTCCACCTTTCATATTTTTTTTCTCCCAACTTTTTCAAACTACTTTCCATTTGATTTTTGGTTAGCCTTAAGTCGTTCTTTAACTGCAAATCAGTTTCAATATTACACACTACTTCTATCACTGGGTCCCCAATTACGTGTACTCTCGCCATTCTCCTTTAATTTTCATAAAAAATAAATTCGTTGATAAAATGACAGTTTACTCCCAATTTCGTGGGTCACTTGAAGACCGAACTATAAGTTTAAGTTCAGAATCCAAACAATCCATAAACATTCAACCACAGCAAACACATTCAGCCAACAGTCTCCACATCTGAACATGCATGATGATCTCATGTGATCATGATATCTTCCCAATGATTTGTTCCCAAGTCTTGATCTTCCTCAGGGCATCTCTTGCTGCTGACGCCATCAGACCTTCGGAAGACTGGGAAGGCTCGAATCCCAGGATAAGTGCTGATTCTGTGAGGTATCTTACGATCTGGAACATAACAATGAATAATAAGACCCTGAAGTAATTAAACTTGTAATATCGCTTGTGCTAGCATAAACACAAGTTTATGAATTGATAGGGATAAGCTTTCAACCACTTTAATTTTTTTTCTATTTTTATTTCATTTGGCTACCTATTACGGTTCAAAGGATACAGCCCTGTGACAGACGGATGGACGGATGGTCGATCAGACAGTGGAGTCTTAGGAATAAGGTTACCGTTTGACGCCGTTTGTGTACAAAGCCCTAAAAATAAAATGATACCTCTTTCAGTCGAGTCCGCAAATTGTCTTTGGTGATGGCTTTCTTCTCGAAATCCCTCGTCGTGAGGATCATTAGAGGTGCGTGCAGTTCATACAGCGTTACACCTGGAACCAATCATATTATCAAGTTTTTTAATAGTTCTCGTCTTCAATTATAAAATGTGAAGAGGAGCAGCAACCATTTTCAGCGGGTTTGATTCCTATACCGAACAAACATTTACGTATGATCTACAGATATATTTTCCGGGTCTTGTTATTTGTGCATACATACATACATAAACTCACGCCTTTTTCCCATGGGGGTAGGCAGAAACCACAGAACGCCACCTGCTACGATCCTTACATACTCCTTTCGCCTCATCTACGTTCATACATCTCGTCAAACAAGCACGCCGGTTACGAGTACTCCGCACCTGACCTTTCTGAAGAACCTCACCAATAAGGTCAGTGTAGGTCTTCCTAGGGCGACCCCTCCCTGCGTTGCCACTCACCTCTGCCATATAAATACCTTTTGTTAATCGTCTTTCACTCATCCTCTCAACATGACCGAACCATCTAAGCATACCCTTTTCTATCTTTGTCACTACATCCTCTTTTAATCCGCAACGGTCCCGTATAACCTCATTCCGCACTCTATCGTTCAAAGTTACACCACACATACTCCGCAAGGAACGCATTTCCACAGCATTAATCCTACTCTCATGCCTCGTTTGCCATAACCAACATTCACTTCCATACATAAGCGTAGGCACCAGCACGCCGTTTGTGCATGTTAGTTATATCTTTGTTAACGCACCCACAATGCAGAGAAATTCCTAGTGTAGGACAATATAAAAGAAAAATTACTCAATTACTTTATCATCAACATTTTTTCCATGCATGTTTGAATTTCATGATTTATGAACCCTAACTGAATTTTAATTATATATTTTCTTCCTTTCATTACAATATTTTTTTTTGATCTTTTAGTAAAGTTGTCATATCAAAAACGTACCTCTCAACCTAGAGTATCCAGGCTCAATAATATCAAACGCCTTCATCAGATCGCGGCAGATCTCGATCTTCCTGTTGAGCTCAGCTTCAGGCATCTCGTGTATCATGTACTCCGCGACCTTGCCGTACAGCTGGCTCAGCGAGTGCTTGGCGGAGAGGCACAGGTAGTGCGTGTTGTGGACCACGTTCCTGTACTTGTGGAGGAAGCCTTCGTACCCTCGGACGTCGTTCACGTCTATCTGGTCGTACTCGTCTGTGAGCCTGGAATGTATTTAAAGGTAAGTTGATGTTGGCATGATGTTTGTGAAGCTGCTTTCTAGCTAGAATGAGGCTTTAATTTATTTCTGGTGCTGTGAGCAATTATAACAGGTGGAACATCAGCGAATCTTTTTTCCCGATTCAAAAAATAGACTGATGGCTCTTGTTTTTATCTCATTATTTAATCACTACCCTTGATTGGCTGGAAGAATGCAGGCATTTGAACGGTCTTTTCTTGCATTAAGTCTTTTCTATACTAATATTATAAAGAGGTAACATTTGTTTGTAAGTTTGTATGTTTGTAAGTTTGTATGTAGGGGGTAATCTCCGGATCTACTGAACCGATTTTGAAAATTCTTTCGGAAATTGGAAGCTACGTTATCACTGAGTGCTATAGGCTATATTTTATTTTAGAAAATAATAGGGGTCCGTAAGATATTTGGGTTTTTCGGACCCAAGGTGTAAAAAATCATCCAAAAAAGTTCCTTATTTGGCGTACGCCGCCTAAACTATAAAAGATAGAACCATAAAATGTTCTAATTAATTAAAGACTTTACAAAAAAGTCCGCGACACACTATACCTATCTATTTCGAGTTAAACACAACAACCATTTTTTTATTTAAAATTCTTGAATTTTTTTAGAACTTCATTTAAGTACGCATTTATTTTACACATGTCATTACTCCTTATCAAAATAAACTTTGTCACAATTAATTTTGTCACAAAGTACTGTTTATGTAGATAATATTAAGTCTTTAATTCATTAAAATTAGACGTTTGGTTTGAAAGTTATGGCGAAATCAATCTCTATCTCTTATCGCTAAAACTCGAGAACGGCTGGGCTGATTTAGCTGATTTTGGTTTTGAAATGTTCGTGGAGGTCTAGGGAAGGTTTAAACGGTGAGAAAATATGGGGTAGGGTAGGGTTAGGGCAGGGGTAGGGTAGGGTAGGGGTAGGGTAGGGGTAGAGTAGGTGTAGGGTAGGGGTAAGTTAGGGGTAGGGTAGGGGTAGGGTAGGGGTAGGGTAGGGGTAGGGTAGGGGTAGAGTAGAGGTAGGGTAGGGGTAGAGTTGGGTAAGGCAGGGTTAGGGTAGGGGTATTTGTAGTGTAGGATACCACGCGAACGAAGTCGCGGCGGGTCAGCTAGTCTTAAATAAATCAATTATTAGAACCATTTTTTTATTTTGATTTTATCTGTCTGATCACAAAACTATAACTGACATTTAAAGAACTAAGTTAGCACAGATATGGCAACAAGCAAAAGGAAGGCAACAAGTAAGAGAATAACAAATATTCACCTCACCTCTTCAGCAACAGCTGCACCGAAGGCGCCGTCATAGCATACGCGCATCCGTTGTCGATGCAGCGCCACACGGCACCCAGCTCCAGCGGCGCGCTGGACAGCACGCGGCCGCAGCAGCGCGGGCATCGGAAGGCACTGCTGTACGTGCCGAGCTCAGTGGGGTCGGCGCAGCGGGCGCAGCAGCAGTCGAAGAACTTGCTGTGTTTTATGTGCTCACGACGTTTTAATGTGCCCTGGAATGTCAAGTTTTAACTCGTCACAATACACATTAGAACAGTGGGCTGTGTGTTGCTGTCACATCGAAGTCAGTTTTCCATGATTCCCTGTCATCACAGCTTTTCTACATATACTTGAAACTGCTATCATTCTAAAAAGAAACAGTAAAATTGAGGTCTTAATGGAAAATGACATACCGAAGATTTGGAGGGTTTTTGTAAGACTACTATCACCTTTTTTTAAATTACCTGCAACGTGTATGCGTAGCACAATGAAATCAGGTCTCCAGCCTTATGTGGTACTGAAGCTCTAATGGTCAGTGGTCTGCCTGGTACTCTTTCAGCATCTGTATGGGTGGTGGTAGGTGTGCAATCATGAGCGAGGAGGTATGCTCTGTCGTACAACGCTCGGGCGTTGGCGCCACTGCCGCCGACTTCGAAAGCGTTGACCTGGAAGGCCCATATAATCATGTTAGTAAGGATACGAACTTCCTGGAACCCCTACTTAATTTATAAAAGTACTTGCGTAGTATATATGGGGTCTAAAAAGACAAAACATAGCCGTTAATCACATACATTCTATAAAACTAATTGCTTAGTTTGGTGGGCACTTGAATAACAATATGTAACTTTCAGCATCGTTATTGTCTTTTTACAGCCGTTAGATAAGAAGGCACAACTTGATGGGCCTAATGTTTCCCCCTGGTCATCCCAAAAACTAACTAAATTCGTTTATAAAATATGATATAATGTAGTAGGTGCTGTATCAAAACTAAGAATGGAAAAGTTAGCCTTACCTCTAAGATCCCGCACACAGTATGTATCTCCTCGTCATCATACTGCAGCCCCCACTTCTTTATCCGCTGCACGACGTTCTTCTCGTTGACTGGCCAGATGTCTCCCCTGGCGCGACGCATCTCGTTGTGGGCCTCCATCGCTGACAGAGCTGCCCACTTCGCAGGGTCGGCTTTCTTCAGGAGTAGACATCTGGAATCATTTATTACGAATTACCTCAATTATGTAATTAAAATGATTGAATAACATCCCACCAAAAACATTCTGTAAAAAACTAGCCAAGTCTCGATGGAGCTGCTTGTTTATCTCTAAAAAGTAATGAAATCTAAACAAAGTCGTGCCAAGTCTAAGGTTCCTTACTGCGATTTATTTATTATTATAGTTAATATTGTGAGACTTGGCCGTTGAACATTCTTTATACGTTAGTGTGTACAAGTCAATCGGGGGGCATTTTGTTTACACGTAATGTTATATCTGTTGTTACTACCTATGTTTGTTAAGCAAGATAATAGCCCATACTGGTATCGGTAATTGGACGCTAGTGTCTCATTTTAGGCTGTTGTTGATTGTGCAACACATGCATTCAGCATTGACAATGCTGACTTCTGCTCTCTTCTTTTTGGAGCGTCAAATCGATCGTCAAATCTAACATAAAATAGACGTACAGACGGACTTTTATCAATGATTAGAAGTCCGTCTGTACTGGAAATAATTTTTTATACTGTTTGTTTTGTTTTTGTACTGGCTCGCCTATACATAAGTATTATTAAAATACGCAGCTTTATCAAGCCTACAATTGACAGATTGGTGCAATGGTGTCATGGAGCTCCTGGTTTTGTACCCTTGTGTACCCTTCAACGGCCAAGTCACACAACATTAACTATAATAATAAAGAAATCGCAGTAAGGAACCTTAGACTTGGCACGACTTTGTTTAGATTTCATTACTTTTTAGAGATAAACAAGCAGCTCCATCGAGACTTGGCTAGTTTTTTACAGAATGTTTTTGGTGGGATTTCACTTCTTTTTGTAGAAACGTGGGCATATTGATTTATTTTATTAGATTTTCTTACATTTTTGACACAGTTGTTGAGGACGAAGCGAACGAGAAATAAAAAACCGATTTTCACTACCACAAGATTGTTTTATTACTTATATTATTTCCACAGGTTTTAGACCCGTAGCGCACTAGCGGCTTGGCCGCAGCGGCCAGGCCGCGGCGGCCATCGAGATACATACTTTAGTATGAAATCGCCACAGAGCGCGCGCACCTGGCCGCACGGTTTGGCCGCTGGCCGCGTGCGGCCAGATGCGCGCGCTCTGTGGCGATTTCATACTAAGGTATGTATCTCGATGGCCGCCGCGGCCTGGCCGCTGCGGCCAGGGCCGCTAGTGCGCTATTGCTCTTAACATTCGCTGATTACGGACAAGTATAGCTACAGTTTAATAATTCTATCTAAACGCGATACAACTTACGAGACTAGCTAGTGCACTCTTTCGTGTCTCGAGGCGAACAGACCAGTACAACACACAAAATGTGGGCGGAAGACAATAAACTTCCGGTTCGGCTTTCTAGAACAATCTGGAATATTCCAACTGTTTCCTACAGCATTCCCTCTAGTGAAACAGCAAACATTAATACAGACAGCAGGCATTTGGTTGGCACGAATCTTAGCAAGGCATGTGTGGCATATGTACGGACTGTGAGTTATTAGTCTAGAATTATAGTAGTTCAGGAGCTGATTCCAAACATCTGTCGATATGGGCTTTCTTAATCGTTCTATGGAACTAATATCCCTAGAATAACAAAGTTTATTGCACGACATACAATCCAGTTTCGGTGTGTCTACACTTTTTTTGGAAAATAATTTAAACGCAACCTTATTACTTTTTATTATTTCATCTTCCACGATTTCACTATCAGGTGTACGCTCTATAACGGCACTTCCTACCGTCGGTTGCTTTCCTAGCTCCATAAGCTTATCCACATTACCACTCGCCAAAGAATCGTCAATATCAAGCAATAACTTACAGTCGCTGTGTATTTGATAAATCTCTCTGATAATAGTCCGGAGATGTGGAAAATGCGATTTAACGCTATTAATAAAGTTGATATTTTCTTGCAGTTTTCCTGTTTCTACAGACATCGAGTAAATTTGCGCAGTAGTTTGGAGGCTCAATACTTCGAAAATGTTTTTCAATTTTAGTAAGATTCCATCATTTAATACGCACAATGAATCCGAACAAGACCATGTCAGACTTTTGGACATTTCCTTAACATTTGTAAAGGTTTTTGCTTTGCCAGTATCATCAATCTCAATAGGTTTTTCTTTATCTTCATAAACCTTATAAGCTTGTTCAGAATAAAATGGCTCCTGATTACTGCGATGTTCTGATTTACCAAGAAATGCTTCATATTTGTCTTTAATATCCGTGCTTTCAGGACATATTTTTAAGTTCTCTAATGCCGCTATTATTTTTTCTTTTAATTTATTTGCAGTCTTGTTCAAATCTTCTAAAGTTCTTTGCCTATTATGGAGAGTCCACTTAACTATTTTTTCTGATTCTAATCTATCTTTAAGTTTAGTTGTAAGAACTCTAGTGATTGTTTCTGTGTTTCCCTTAAACTTTAATTTGTCAGTAGATCTCTTTCGCGCTAAGTTTTGTCTGTTTACTTCCGGATGTGAAGCACAGTAGCGAGATACTGCGGCCTGATTGACTTCCGGATGTAAAGCATGGTAGCGAGATACAGCAGCCTGATTGACTTCAGGGTGTGAAGCACTGTACTGTGCTACAGATGCCCGGTTGGAGCCTGGATGTAAAGAATTATAAAGTTCTGCGGTTTCACGACGTTTTTCAGGGTGTTTTTGTCGGTAACGAGCCGCAGCTTCTCGAAGTTGTTCAGATCGTGACAATTCGGATACCTTAGGTCTTCCTTTTTTAGTTTTAGTCGGTCTACCGCCTTTTCCCTTATGCTTCATGTTCAATTCACTTTGCGTAGAGTTTAAGTCATATAATGTGATGTAATCTGATGTTACGGAATTTAATGTTATGGGATCAAAGGGGGAAGAAGATGGAGAGGCATCTTGTACAGGAATGAGTACATCGTAGTGGCCGCTTAAGTAATTACCGGTAAAACGTAAACACTTTTTTTGGCCAGCATCGCCAAAGGAACCTCTTAGTATACCGTTCTCTGCATACACTTCAAAAGTGAAGGGATAGATTTTTCCAGCAGCCATAAGCTCAGAAGCTGAGCCGTAAGTAGTGGGTTTCATCATATCGCTCATGTAGGATTGCGCGCTCGTGTATACGTCACCATCAGCATCACACGTGTACACTTGCATTTCGTCCCAATGTTCAGCAACGTATGCAACTATAGCAGATCTGATACTGCAAGTTGAGTCAGTTCTACCATACACCAAGAAAGATATTGAATGGAAGAGACAAGACCCGTCTTTGGGCATACCAACTACTTGGTAGCCACTAAGTTCATCGTCGTCTTTTAATATTATCGACATTTTTACGATATTATCTTGCAAAATCAAACACAAATAAACTTTAGTATATGGACAACTAATGAGAAATACCGATAATAAACCGCTCAAGGCCCGTCCGTCATACCGGTATGACAGAACAATAGAAAATCAATTGTGTCTCATAACGTGGGACTTGAGTAAGACTTCTTTTAATAATAAGCATTGTCCTTCAGTTTCTCCTAATTGCCTTGCCGGGCCATGCTTCATGCACCCATTTTAATTTTTTTTTTTTGCCTAGGTGCAGCTCTTCTTCTTCGTCTAAATAAATGGATATCATAGCGAAACTTAGCGGACATGTTGCCGGAACTGTGACTCCACTGACATGTAAGAATTGAGTCACTGCCGCATCACTGTATCACTGATACGGGACGGTGTCGGAACGGTGCTGGAACTGTGACTTCACTGATATGTGTGAATTAATCATAGGGCTGCTGCACACTTGTAATACCCGACGCCATTCTAGATGAAATATGGCCAATGAGTACACTTCACTGACGGGGCGTGTTATAAGTTCGCCTTTATTCTTCCATACATCCTCTATGAATGCGTTTACACCTGTCAGTGTCAGTGACGACACAGTGATGTCAGTGTCAGTTACGCAGTTTTTCTGTATCCCTGACAACATATATAAAGTGGGTCACCGACAAACGCAGAATGTTGTGGCGGCTGCGTCAGTTGAAAATTTTAACAACAGGCCGCGTGTACTGCTTTGTAAAGTGTCGCCGCATATGGAAATTGTAATAGAAATAGTTGAATTTAAATAATAATTTAAATTTAAATTTAATCCACACTTCTCTATTCGTAAGAGTAATATGCGATGCTAATGATAATATAGGTACCTCACTCCTCAAGTGTTTAATTAAACGGTTTTTTTTCCTACCTTTTTTCTCATCTTCTGAGAGGCTAATGAGAATAATAAGACAACGTTACGGTTAGCCATATTGACTGACGTCCGATTGTAGCACAAACACCACAGCTAATGGCACTTCAGGCCACCACTGTGACCGCGGTGGTGTGTTTTTGCAGCGGTTGGGGCCGCGCGGCCTGCGGTTTGCCGCAACCGCACCGTCCGTCTGGAAGGCCACTTTATGCAAAATGTCAGGATGTGCTTCAGCGGTTTTGGGCGTGAAAAATTATTAAGCAAACAACTTTCGTACTCATAAGTTGTTTATAACTGGTCTATCGACAGTCTAGACTTACAAAATGTATTAGAAGCTTAAACTTAAAATTCGATCATGATTCGATAGACTCGTGGCGCCATCTACTGTCATAAGGACGTTATTGTGATTTCCCTCGGGAACAGTACTTTTTTCGGGATCAAAGGTACCCTATGTTCGTTCTTGTACACCTGGCAACGTATATGCAAAATTTCAGGATGATCGGTTGAGTGGCTTAGGCGAAAAATGGTAACAAACAAATAATATTAGTTAGGATTAGGATTAAAAGCAGAAGGGGAGGCATTCGCCCAGCAGTGGGACGCTATAGGCTAGATTAAATTAGAAGATGTGTCCCACTACGCTGGATTATTGCAATGACAGTCGATGTTTTTATGTAAGTACCAATAGTAGAAGGGGGCATTACCAAATCTCTAATACAGCTGAGACCAGCTGAGGGTTCTTCATCACATACTTCAGACCTTCGATTTTTGACATCAAATGAAGCTGCCCACCAAGTTAAATATTTTTTGTAAAGGCGGTATATATGTCGATCTCTAATAGTTTGGTTGGGCTCTTATGTTTTCTAATCAGGGTCACCAGGTACTCCAGATCTTCGATTATCCTAGTTTTTATAGTTTTCCCTTTATGTGGCCATTAAACCCTAACTCTGTACCAAATTTCAGCTCTCTGAGTTTATGGGAAGTACTAGTTCTATTTTGATGATCATGAGTGAGTGAGTGTCATAAATGCGAAACTTTGCTTTCGCGTAACTTCGGAACTAAATGACCTATAGACTTGAAATTTTGGATTTTAAGTATATGATTATAGCTTACTGGATGACGAAAATTTCTGCGTTCTGGTTTTATCCAGAGGTTCTCAAATAGGGGCCTGAAAATGCGGCGAAATGGTTCCAGTAAAGGATGGTACGGCAGTGTTTGCTTCGCGCTCGACTTGGCGGGGGCACTGCCGTGCCCCCCGATTCATAAAAGGTGAAAGGAACATCCTAATAAGAAGCTGTTACATACATTTTGTTGTTCTTTTCAATAGAACAGCCGATTTTTTTTATAAATGTGCGATTTTCTTAATACTCTACAACAATTAAAACTATAGTCATACTACAAACGAATCGACCTTTATAGCTTTTAAGATCGTGGACCCAAAGAAAATGATAAAACGTACCTTAGTGGCATCAAAGCCTGATAAGAATCCTTCAGATCCTCAAGTTTGGAGTAATCTGGAGGTATTCCCTTCAAGGTGTTGCACTCGTACGTGGAGTGCCCCGTGTACTTCCCGGAGCCAGGGCAGGAGGTGCTGCACATCGGCCACTTGCAACCTTGACATCTGTGGAGGAGTTAAAGATACACATAGTATTTTCTTTACATACGTAACAGCACGGCTATGTCAAGGACGTTCCAAGGATAGATTCTGAATGTTATTTAGAGTTTTTTGCAATTCTTGTATTCTTCTGGATACGAAACTATCTTTTGGAAGGGGCAACTAGACAAAATCATATTTATCTCTTGGAAATGACGTTCAAAAGTACCTTTTAATGATCTAATGAATTGTTTCGAACAGCCAAATGCAAAACTGCAAAACGGCACATATTTGTAACCAGAGCAAATCCCAAATCCAAGATTTTTATTTTTAAGTACTTAACTGAGAAAAGTTTGATGGTTGTTTTTACACTGAATTTTTTACGTAGGTATCTTGAACCAGAGCGTCAGAGCGTCTATCTCATTCTAACACCACAAAAAGGGGGTTCTATATGAAGCACAAACCAAGTTACCTCGCCAGGCTGGTTTCGTCCAGTTCTCGATAGCATCCAAGACAGATGAGGCCACAACCAGTGCAGGGTCCAACAGCAATGGCTGGCTCTTCCACTATCACTTCACCAGCTCGGATATCACGGTTTGCCACCAAATATCTGAAATATTGACACACTATTTTAAACTTTATGGTGGTTAACAAAAACAAATAAACTTTTTATAGAGTAGGTCCCAAATTGCACAAAAGCTTTTAAGGATCATTTTTGGCTGAGTGCAATCCGAATATAATGCGTAAAGTGAGATGGGCTGCTGCCAAATTGTCTAGTAACACCATAATACTTCCCCAAGCTCCCATAAAGCGGGAAAACACAAACCACGTCATCAGAGCTTTTCTAAAGTATTTTGGGGCTGCAGTAGATTTAGGTATGACCTTTGCAATAAACAAGGACACAAGTTTTAATTTTTACTAATATTAAAAAGCTGAAGAGTTTATTTGTTTGAACGCTCCGATCTCCTGAAAAACTAGTGCGATTTTGAAAATTCTTTCTCTAATAGTAAGCTACTTTATTCTTGAGTACTATACGGAAGTACTGATACGAGAAAATGCTAGTTCAATTATATTCTTAACCATCTCGCAGTAAGCTATACTGTATAAAATATAATTGATTCTCTATTTACCTGCCCATAATATCCGACTCTCTGATCTCGTAGCAAACATTCTTCTTCTCCACCGGAGGCTCTGGGCTCTGCTCCTCATCTTCTGCATCATGGACATCCTCTATAAAGTTCTCCTTATTCTTCCCATCGCCTTTCCCTCGTTTCTTCTGCTGCAAGACACAAAAAACAATTCAAATCACATTTCCAAAATTAACTGACAAACGTAGATTTGTAAAAAAAATACTCTTACGCAGAATATACATCGCAGCATCTATCAGGTAAACAAACAACCACAGAGACTGTGTTGAGACAATTTTTTTGAAGTCAGACGTTCTGGTATCAACAGGAGATATGCAGATGACGTTGGAGTTATGAATGAATGTGGCTGGATGGTGGTAGGCGTTGTCTAGGTGTATTTTTGTTCACCACTTGACTGACCGTGCCAATGGCTCGATGTGAAAATCTGTTTCATAACCCTGTCAATGATTTATATGACCGTGAATAGAGGTTGGCGGCCGCTGGGCTGGTAACACGGCCGTATGTTTGTTTATTTCAATCAAGTTCGACCGTTTTCCGAATCTGGATAACCAATGATAAATACTTCAATGCCTCATTTGTAAAGTACCCAACGTTTGTTGAATAAAACTAATGTTCTCACATCACCAACATCGAAGCGTAGTGAAAAGTTTAATTTAACTTCTAGAGAAAAAAGGAGAATTTATTCTAGGCATAAGTTAGGTAGTGAAAACATTGAACATGGTGGATATGTTAAATCTTGTTTTATGGTACATCATCACTCTAGATGTATACCAGTATCAAGAAATAACCGTAAAGTGGATTTTTATGGCATCGAATCGGATAGCTTACAGAATAAGGCATTCAATGAACTAAGCCCAATAACTTAAAACATGTACATAATTTCATTTAATAAACAAAAACATTAATATATGTATAAGTAAAGAAAACTATATTTACTGAACTTAAATTTTCTCTAAATTAACTTTCTCTGAGATACCGCTTTTGAGTTTAACACAGCAGTAGGTATAGACTGTACCTTGGTCACACAATCTCAATGAGTAGTTACATATTTTATGTCTCCATCATCTACAATATTATCATAATCATAATGAGGTTGCCCAATGGTCTCCTAACTAAGTATATCATTCAACAAGTATAATAAAATAAATCTAATGTTATTGTACACATTAATAATCTTTATGGCAATTCAGAATGGGACATAAGCAAGAAAAATGGCCGTTGTTATGAAACTGCTGAATATTATTTTATTCAATGATAACCTTTATGAATTAGGTAGTATGAACGACTTGGAAAAACAATATAAGTATATTAGCATTTTATTGTCTCACTGCAGAGCACAGGCATCTTCTCATAAAGAGAAGGCACGAGCATCGATCACCACAGTTGCCGAAGGCAGATTGGTGATTTCAGACTTACTTAGGTATATTCATTTTAAGTCCAGGTTTCCTCACGAGGTTTTCCTTCACCGATGTCAGTGACGGTCAATATAAACGTTACATATGAAATGAAAAAGTCACAACGGTAGTCTGCCCTTCGCTTGTATTACAAAAAAAATATCAAGACTATTTTGAAAGTACTCGAAACCGTTGGGAACCGACTTCTAGAAATCCCTGCATTAATGTGATACCATACAGCATGGGCAGGTAGTGTAGTTACTCTTGTCCCTTCTAATCTATGAATCATTTTAGATACACACATCAATATACACCACTTGTGATACCAAAACTTCTTTCAAGTAGTTCCAATCGAGTGATGGACATGCGCCTTGGCATTGATTGAACATTATAAAAACAGATATAAGAAATATTATTGACCTTCTATCTTGCTGTAACTTTGTGCATTATTTCCAAAGTTTCAGAGCAAGATAATGCAGCGACAAAAATTGTCGCGCTAACCTGACTTGTCTTGCGCCTACATATAAATATTACCAGCCTATTCAATTGTCCCACTGCAAGGCAAAAGGCATCATCTAGAGCAGTAGTCGCCATGCTTGCTCAAAGCGGATTGGCGATTTCAGACGTATATTAATTAGGTCACAGGTTCATTAGGTTAGGTACATAGGACTTAAACATAACTGGCGAAATGTGGGTGTACTGGTAATGGGTACACCTCTGCCTAATCCTTCGGGGATTACAGTAACAATGTTTTCCTTCACCGATGTTATAGATAGATGTACTTAGAAAGTACATATGAATTGAAAAAGTCACATTGATAACTTGCCCGGTATCGAATCCGCAACCTAAATAAATCAAGCAAATTCCTCTCAAACGATAAATACATGTTGTGATAAATACTATTGCAATACGAATATTAAACGTCGTCACAGTCCAGCAGGCAGCTGACAGGCCAGTAAAACCCATTACACACCGGAAACATTCTTCACAAGATAATAGAAAACGTCTTCAAACTAGTGTGAAGGAGACCTTAACGATTTACGTTGTAATTATGGTGTAAAATATTATTGTAATAGGTATACATGTTCTACGAGATATAAAGCTAGTTGTTGGATAGAGTTACGATTACTGCTTACAACGTTATTTAGAGATTGGAGTTACGTTTGGCAAAATACTGAAGGCCAATTATTATGTTAATTAAAATCAATCTCATCTCGGCGACCATCAGTGTTAAAATCTTGTCAAAAATGTAGATAAAATTAAGGCGTTTTTGTCAGATTGTGACTGATATATGAGTGTAAACGTACATGAAAGTTTCTAGAATTGCCCTCCTTTTCTGTCTATCCGTGAGATTTGAATCTTATGAAAGGAAACTGATTTCAAATGAAGGTTAGGAGTGAAGGAAAGATACCTCACAAAAAAAAATGATCTTAAGTAACGAATCCATAAGAGTATTCCGCACGGTAAAATGTCTGCTGTTATTGTAGACATTTTAAGCTATCGAATATATCGAACTATTCAATATTTTTTTTGTTTGAGATCTATAAAGCGATACTTTTATTCTAAACTAAAGATTAAACTGGCTCTTTCGGTATTTTTTTCTGTGGAAAAGATTGCTTCACAATTTTCTCTTACTGTTATTTCCCTGCCATGTTTACCTACTAATGTTGACGTTTCTCAATGGGTTCTAATTCAGTCCTAGTGACAATGTATTAATGTCTAGTTTTTATTCCCCGAGGAATTTATAATACGCACAGCAAACACGGAATTTCTATATCAATAAATATAATATAGTGTGAAGAAATTGTGCAAATGTGTTCTAAGAAACATTTTACTGCTGTGATAATTGAAATGAGAGCAATTCCGAGGAATACGTATTTTGTATATTTAATGTTCGGGTGTATTCTCATATTGTCACTCGTCAGCTACAATTTAAATAAAAAAACTTGTTATCTTCGAATTATGAATTTGATGCTAGATACCTAAGCTTTAGTAGCTTTTGAATGATTCCTTACCTTAGTCCATACCTACTTAATAGTTCTTATCAAAGAGCTCCATCATTATAATGCCAGTTAGCAGTTGTTGACCCTCGGTTACACTATAGATACTTCTTGCACTACTCCATACTCTACCACATTTGCTTTGCGGCACGTAGCTCCACTATATCTACGCGTTCTCCTGCAATACTTCCTAACCTTCCCATGTCATTCATGCCCGAGTACAATAATATTTTCAGAGTTCACTTTCACCTATTAAACATTTGCAGCGTTTGGTATCACTAATTCGAGGTAATTTGCAAATAAATGATAGTTGTCAACTGAGATTGCTCAATAGATTAAAAGTATGAGTAACGCGGAGTAACTTATAAATCAAGTCACATGTGAAATATTAATATTTTGGAGAAACAACGATTTCGTTTCAATAGTTTTATTTATTTAGCTCAAAGCTCAAAGTATCAGGATGAGAATAAATGTGTTAGGAACAGAAAAAAACTAAAAAAAATACGACAGTGCCTTTATCTTCGTAACTATTGATTAACTCAATATTGACAAGATAAAAAATTACACATTACGAATGCTTATTTATGATATTGGTGCTATTATTCTTGGCAGAAGTTAACCCGTTTAGAAATAACTGAGCCTGCTCCACTATTGTTCCCAACGAGTGTTGGATTCAGTTCAAATCGTAACTACTTTATATTCGATAGCAGTAGGGCAGTAGGTATGTCTGTGGTTTTGTCTGTCTAGTACTATATTTTACCGTTTTAGTATGAGAAAAACCGGCCAAGAGTTCCGTACACACGTTAAAAACACGTTTCTTGTGTGGAGACCGCCTGCAATTAACTTTATTATGTTTATATAATAAATTGTTGTTATAGCGGCCATAGTAATGTGTCATAGTGACAATTTCAACTCTCTACGTATTACAGTTCATTCATACAGCCCGCTGTCAGACACAGGGACCCACAGACTGATGGACAGACGGGGACAGATGGACGGACAGCGAAGGCTATGAGGTCCCGCTAGCATCTTTTGGGTTCTGAAACCTATGAAGCAAAAATTTGGAGTGGTTTGAAAGAAAACTCTGTTATTTTCTTTTTGAAATGATACAACATAGGTCCTAAATCTGTGTGAGTCTCACAATCTAAGATTCTCGTTCTTAAAGTTTTGCTTTTCGGAGTAAAAACCGGAAAAGCAATTTGGAAATTTTCCCCAATTCCTGCTGTGTATAAAAGCTTTATTAGCACAAGCTAAACCCTAACAGTATTTACGAGGGCGTCAAATCAAAACGTTGACAAAATGTGAAACAAAACTACGATAATCTGGTGCCAAAAAACGCCAAATATAATTTTAATTGGCAAACGATGGCGATGTGCCAACGACACAATACTTCTCATTACTACGCTTGTATATTGTGAGCATTCTTTTATCATTTTGCACGGTTGGGTTAGCACCGAAGAAAATAAACATTACGAGAATGAACGGTCGAACATTTTGTTGTGCTGTCATGTAGCGAGAGATCTACAAAACGTGACTCTTGAAGTAAAATTGTATCAAAGAATACTCCAATGTCTCCAATGCAGTTGTTGCAAATTCTTTGTGTAAATGCTATTTTTGATGTCCATAGTGACGCAGACACTTTGTGTATGAATAGCCTAATATAGTTCATAGGTCATATGATATACCTAGGTAAAATATAACATTTACTTTATTTTTCAACTGCAGAGCAAAGGCTCTTGTCATACAGAGAAGGCAAAAGTATTGATCTCCACACTGGTTCAAGGCGGATCGGTGATTTCTAATTTATATTAGAAATTTATAATACACGTTGCGCCGATCTCAAGTAGGATGGTCTCAATATGAGACAGGAGTTGGACGATGATGATAATACATCAAGCACTCGCACATATCGCTGTCAATAGGACAAGTGCCCAAAAGGCCAAAGTATTGCCACGTTATATGGCAATGCTGCCAGCCGATAGCTTGACAAAAAAATAAATTTGAATAACTTTTATGTGAATCAGACGCCTCACCTAGCAACGATACGTTCAATATTTCCATCAGACCATCATATTTCTTTTTGATTCTAACACCAATATTTTACCATCTTGTCCTACTTACCCCAAAACCTAACAGCATTTATCACATCATAAACTCGAAATCAAAAATCTCACGATATTCTAATTGCGGTATGATTTATGATATCTTTCTAAAGATAGAAAGTGGTCTTGAATTTGATCTTTGTGTACGTCACGGTACCATGGAAGGGATCTTTCAGAAGGTTCAAAAGGTCTTCTTACTTCTTTCAATTACAGATACTATAACAAACCGGCATAAGATAGAAAAAACCATTTATTAGTTATTAATAAGATTGTACCTTTCTTTTACCATATCGCAATAGTAATTGGAGTATTTTCACTTTCATTTTCAATGGTGCTTTATTAATATTTTCTCTTCTAAAATATCTTGTAAACAACATTTGTGAAAACTTGTAAATGGACATAGTTATCTTAAATGATTTCTTTTCCAAAAATAAACCAAATAAAATAGTGCATTCACTGCGCACAATGAAATGCGTGCCAATGATACACTAGCTACATGTCATATAACTCTTTACGTTGGTCGTTCTTGGCCTGCTCACTTCGCCTGCTTAGACTTTAGAATTCAATCAATCTCATTGAATGAAAAGTGTCAAAGACGGGATTAAAGATATGCTATGCATTAAGCTAGATCAATATCTATATGTGTGCTAAACAGCTAATTCCGTTCAGTCGTTTAAGCGTGAAAGAGTAATAAACATCCATTCATGTATCCATCCCCTAATAATAGAAGAATAAGATAGGATAGGATAGAACCAATACCTACATGACTTTGAACCTTTGTCTGGAATGGATCTTCTCATCTGTTTTAGTTAGTGAAAGCCAAAAGATCTAAGAGTTATGATTTATATGCACATAACTATATTCGGGTGTTTATGACGTTATATTACCGTACTAGATCAAGAGAAGCTGTTCTTTGTTTATATAAAAAATGAAGATTAGATCACGTACAGCTTATGAGTGTACCTCGCATCCTCACGATATGATGAATCGATGATAGGATCTATATCATCACATGGTGTGGGATGAGTTTTAAACTTCCACATTCCTCTTTTATGAGCCGATAGCCGCACGTCTTAGATCCGGTATCCATTAATACTTTATCTACCTTCAAATGTATGGTTATGAATCGCGTAGCAATTGAAAATAGCTCAATTTATATCGTTATTTAAACACAGCCATCGATTGATTTATTCATACTAAATCGTTTCGGATTTGATGTATTTTTAAACAGTTTATGAAGGTTGGGAAAACCTTGTAGTTCCGTTCAGAAGTGGCGTTCAAAGCGTTGCTACACAGAACATAAAATAAAGACGTAGTCTCTTAGGCGACAATGATTTTAAACGATTTGAAGAACCGTTTCATGGCGCTACTCAACTGAGGCAGATTTAGTCTGAGTAGGTATCTTATACAAACGACTTGATGTAGATTTAGAAACTAAGAGAGAAATAATGAAAGAAAGGAGAAAGAAACAGAGAACGAAGGAAATAAAAGAGAAATAAAAAAGAAAAATATTGTGCATTGTCACAAAGACATTTTAGATGAGCAGAGGTCAGAGATAAGTTGGCAGATGCACTTCATAACTGTAACAGCAGGCTACAAAGATAATACTGTGCTTTGGAGAACCACAGCCGAGCGTCGGTGACAACAAAGACTACATAAACTTTTGCATTTTCATACAATTTTAGAATATTTTATGTTTTCGGTTTAAAGAGTTTATTTCTCATAAGAACTTACAGTCCGCTTATAATGAGATACAAATATTAACTTAATACTATAATACAAACAATACAATTTCCTCCAGAGTACCTATTAGAAGTAATTATTACACACATGTTGCTTAAGCTTATTTTTAAATACATTGATGTTATCGCATTCCTTTATATCGTCCGGCAAATCATTATAAAGCTGTGCTCCTTCGTACAATATGGTCTTTTTACCGTAATTAGTGCGTACGCTGATAACTTCAAGTTTGTTTTTATATCTGTTTCTCAAGTTATATGATATTGTTTTTTTCTTTAGTTGTATGTTAGTTTGTATTGAGTTAGTGATTATGTTTTTAATGAGAATGCAAGTGTAGTAGATGTATAGCTGTCTAATATTTAGTAGTTTTGTTTTATCGTATACGGTCTTTGTTGGAGTGCGGTAATGGTAATGGTACAGAGTTTTAATTATTTTATTTTGTACTCGTTTTGTTACCGGGGACTCGCCATTTCACGCACAGCTGATGAGCTGTCATCAGTGGCCGGCGCCTATTGACAGACGCGCCACTGACAGACGAATGTGCTAATTATACTAGACACGCGATATTGATACTAACTACCCTCATTTATAAATACATTAGTCAAACCTCATCGTTCTAGAAGAATTGGCATTTAGTAATAGAACATGTAACGTTGATGTTTCTGCCAATTTTAAAGTCGTACTCGTAACCGTCTATTGCTTTTAAGAATATGATATATGGAACATACCAGCCGTCTTTCTACGTAACATCACGCCTGTAATACCCGAAGGGTTAGGCAGACGTGTACATCCACATATCGCCAGTTGTGTTTAAGTTCCATCTAATAGGGGGCGAGCTTATTGCCATTAACAGGGTACAAATCCAGACTCCGAGGCTGCTACTGAGAAATTTCAGCAGTCACTCTTTGTGACCACTAGACCAATGAGGCAGTCAATCTGAGGATCCTTCTGTTATTTCAATGTACAGGGGTATATTGAAACTTACTCTCTTTATTTACTGAAGTGTCTCCCATTTTTTTTTTTTTTTGAGGTGGTAAAAATCATCAAATGAGTCCTTTCGTCCTGGGTAGGGCGGAAGGGACTGTCAGACTTTTATTGACTAAAAAACCACCCTGTTCCTTCTGTTGCCCTTTACGTTCCGGGGCCACGGTATCCTGTTAAGACGTCCCGCAACAATTGTCTCCCATTACAAAATGTTTTCTGTTCATTTTCTGTTTATCAATATTCTGGACCAAACCAAAATATGGTTTTCACCAAAATTTTGGTTTTTTTATCTTTATCCAACCACGGCTTCAGAGATGGGGATGTTTATTCTTAGTCAAGCATCCCACAGCAACCGGAAACCGACTTAATTGCACGTCAATCATAAAGATGGATGTTTGACATTTGATCGGTTAACGTTACAGCGGCAATCTTGGTCTACATGACCAATGACGTCACAGTTCCATATTATTTTGATTTCCAAGATAATAGGTAGATACTTAATGTTCTTTGTCGTTATGTATTTGCAAAACATGGCCGTGGCCTAATTAGTGGCGTCACGAAACTATTTCTGATACTTAACATCTCAAATTCTTAAGAGACAAGACAGAGAACTTGGAAAATTTTCCATTACACACAATTTTTACAGTATGATATTTATTAACCCTTTGGACAAGCTTCATTGGGGGAATAGAGAGTTGATTAGTTAGAGCACACTTATTATTCAATTAAAAGTTTTATTAATTGAGCTCTGATTTTTTAATTTGTAGCACTTGTTAGGTACCCTTTAAATGATTGTTATTTTAGGAACATCGCCTTCACATTCGTATAATTATTGAATTAATTTACCTGTACATGTTAGTATCAATTTTTTTTTTTTTATGATTATGTGTCAACTTGCCCATTTTGCTCCAAGCGAAACTACCTTTTATCATTTTTTTTCTTTTAACTAGTTGCCTTTTTGCAGTGCTTTAAATTAATATAAATGATTTGACTTTAAGTTCTTCTTTAATTCGATGATAAATTGAGTTTCAACTCTCTTTCCCATTTCCCCTAAGATTTTAATTTGTTTCACATCTGCCTAGACTCGCTCATCGACTATCATTTTAATCGAGTTCTATTTCTACCAGTACGATATAGGCCTATTGTTTCTGCGCGACAGCAGACCGACGGCGTGTCATGTAGGAGACACGATCGGGCCCCGTGCCAAGTGTCGCGCCGCGACGTGAATTATGATAGTGTGCGGTGCATTATGTTTTAATGGACAAAGTTGTAAATACTGTTTGTCTTCCTAAATGGATTAATATTACTGTCTTGTCTGTCATATTTGACTGTTCAGCAGTATCCGGGTGTCTCTGCAATCTGCTTTCTGGTCTGTTTATTTTGACTTCGTCTTTCGTATCAGCTGTACCACACAGGATGGCAGAGATCATTTTTGTCAGTTCTATTTTCTGCTTTTTCCCCTTTTTTTTTGGCCCTATCGCTAAATCAACTATGTTTTTTTAGGCATTGCATTGTTCCTTCAACGAAGTCGAAAATTAATCGCTTCGGATAAAATCACTAAGTACTGATCACAAGGAAGGGGTTTGTTGATATAAATCACATGTATATTTTCGACGTGAGTTGCCGTAACGTTGACGTGGTCGATTATCTTTTCATAAAAAAATGTGCTGAAATTATGGGATTTTCTTTAAAACATAAAAAGACAGGGATAAGGGTAGCTTAGAACCCGTGTCACCCTTGAAGACACCATTGTATGAAGTAGCCTACAAAACTCACGTGATCAATAGACGACGCCTTATTTGTAGACAGTTCAAGTTACCTGATTACAATCTTCTATATTTGCCTCTTCCTGAATAAGGTGCTGTATAGAGAATATTTACCCATTGTAAAAGCTATGAATGAATTCATACGTATCGTGTTCTGAGTTTTATGTCCTAAGCGATAACGAGTTAAAATAAAGTCGGTTACTTGTTCGCATATGATGTCATGACAGATTGGTGCCAAATCATGACATGACACCTCGGTATAACACGACGCATTAAACATAACAGTTAAACCACACGGTAGCTATAAAACGTCTAATTTAATGTTACGGAATTTTAACAGCTACTAGTTTATCAACTTGCTTTGAGACATATATTGTTATTCAGGATTGATGTAGAGATCTAGGAGCGCGTAATAAAATGGCTAAATACTTTATCAACTTTGAAAAGTCCATCGCTGTACTGCTGAACAAGCGTCACTTCAACGCAAGCCTATGTCCTCATAGGCTACCGTACTACTACTATAGTATAGTATATAGTATAGTAGTAGTATAGTATAGTACTACCGTCAGCCTCAGCAATTAGCAGAACAAATATCAATCTTGAAGCGCTGAGATTCAGAAGCCCAAAAGCCTAACTATATTTAAAGAGGTAGGTACCTATGTATTAGGTAGTACTTAGGGCATTTTCGAAATCATTACTTTTTAATCTCAGGTAGTAGTAGGTAGATAGTTAGTTCATTTGAGTGAGTGTCCATATATGTCTTAGACTTATCTTTTAACAAACTATAAAAGAAATAAGAATAAAGATGAAACACATTTATTTTATTGAAATCAATGTAACGTTTATGAAAGCGTGACAAAAGTCTAAATCGCTCGTAACTCTACAAAATCAACACGGAAAACTGTCCGTGTGTTTATTTAAATAACGTTTTAATCTTTTTAAACAGCACGGTTTCTGTAAAATCCTTTTCAAAAAACCAGATAGTTTTCTCTGGAAAATACTATGGTTTACTTTTTTAGTTGTGGAACTGGAAAGAGTAAAAGGAAGACAACAGTTACTGAAGCTCTTCGTCGTGTGTCGCGTCCTTATTTGCGCTAATTACAGGATCTACTTAATTTTTTATAAAAGTAATTAGATGAACAATTCTATCAAAATAATGTAGACAAAACATTTAAGCAGTTTTACCATACAACATGGCAATGCTTCCAGTTTTGTGGGCACTATAATTATAGGCCTTATAGGTCTTATTGACAGCGATGCGAACGAGATTTTTGATGTCCCCCCCCTGCTGCTGTGCTTTCCCCTTTCTTTTTTTAAATTGCACATACCTTGTAATTTTATAATTAAGTATTTATAAGTTTTGTGTTTTGGATAGTGGTTTTGTAGGTACCTACTTAATCATTGTGTAAAGTTAAAAATACATATAACTACTTAAAATGAAAATTCTAATAAATCGGAGTAATCTCCCTCCATGAATGCATTTTTGATGTAAACATTCATATCGGATTGCATCGCAGCGGCTGCCGACTGAAATAACCCACCTTGTTATCTCAAAACCTCAAGGGCTAATTGATCTTATGATGCCAAAATGCAGTTATATTTAGATTAATTACCGAGGTTGGCGAGTTTGTTAAAACAGTAAATTAAAATTAGATCTATTAGCAAAAGACATTTCTGACTTAATGTCATTAAGAGTAACCATCAAGAGATGGGAGTCGTAAAAAAGAAAGTTATTTATCTCTTTTAGTCATCTTATGCTGGTTGGAAATCGTAGGAAGCATACCAGTTGAGTACCTAATTGTATACGTAACAACATGCCATTCTAAAGGATTTTCACGGAAAGGACATCGATGAAAGTAGCCCTAGGTCTTAACAGAGATTTGTCCTACATAATAATTCAAGATATATTTTATTAGACTCATTGCGAATATCTGTTTAAAGCGGACTCGCTGTGGTCCATAACGAATAATTAAAAGAGCGACTATCGACTTCACTTAAAACATGCCACCATCTTTGACAACAAGATTAGACATAACCTTTAGTGATGTACAATCCTTCATTTCATAAACATCGAGAGCTAGATTACATGTGTTTGTCATCTGCTCACGGATTTCACACACATTCATACGTACTTTCCTTTTGAACTCTTTTTCCGTCTAGGGTCGCTACTAAAGAGTATAACGCTTCTGCAGTGACCCTGGAGCGAAAAAAAGTCGCTACCCTGGGTACTGAATGGTATCGATTTTATTTATAATAATCAATATAATGTACGGGCGGGCGGGCATCCCTAATCTTTGTCATATATTATGTCAATCCACTCAACTGTCATGCTAGAGATGGGTTGGATTAGGTAAAAATGATACCTAATAGTAAGTAATATTTTAAAATACCAAACCATTGCTTCATATCTTTGAAAAGTTCGTCTGCTCGACAATGTAAACAACGTAATGAACGTTATTCTATTGTCAAAATGAAAAGTATTCATAGCAATTAAGCTGCTGGTCAATTTTGGCATGTTAGTAGGTAAGCCATGTTTAAAAATACTTAGTAAACATTATTTCCATTCTTTGATGATCATACAGCAGGTCTTTGCCATACTCGTCATGGTTTACATGGACATTGATTTGCAAAAGAATTCAAGTCATTTGGCAGATGAATTAGTGGTTCTCGGCATCTACATTCATACGAGTATATCTTCTAGCGCCCCGTCCAACGAGGCAATAATTTACTAAACGTCACTTTTTTTAATGGACTTCTAAAAAAGAAGTTTATTAAAGGCTATAATACAAAAACAATAGTCAGGGTTAGTGTATCTTTTTATTGATATATTCATATAAAAATACCATCCACATTTCCGACTATTCGACGACGAATTAAAAAAACAACAAAATTATATAAACCTTGTCCTGGCAATTACAAACACAACAAATAAATCAACCATATCGGTCGAGCCGTTATCAAGTAATGATCTTTCATGCGGCTTTATTTTTACCCGACTACGGCAAAGCCAAAAGGAGGGTTATGATTTTGACCGGTATGTATGTATGTTTGTTTGTTCCCTCAGAACTTCTAAACTACTTATCATTATTTATATACCAACCTTGGTAGATAGATTGAGCACCGTATGGGCATACACAGACACACGATGCCGATAAGGTATTTAAAATAGTAATAAAAAGCTAAACCAAATTGTATTTTGGAAGTTAGGTACTATATGAAACAATCCTTTCATCTGAGAAAAGAAACTGAAAGTTTGTATACCATCATTTGAAAACTGATTTGCATCTCACATCTCGACTCATCTCGATTAATTGACGGCTCGATTCCCAGCATTCTGGTCCAGATAGAAGGGCAGGCGACCGAACTGAATGAAGGTGACAGCTGACTGATTACACCAGTGAGATTGACGAGCCCAACATTTATTATTGGTACTGCTTGTCTAGTGTGATGCAATCTAATCTAACAAGCTTAGATTTTAAAGACTGAAATCTTTTCATCACGTTAAAAGAAGTCATTTGACTTACCTAAGTCCACTTGCGCCAAAAATTTAGCTCAGAGTTAATTGCTAATATACAAGTTTAAATTACAAAATGCCGAAACAATAATGGCGCATCTTTATCTCTAAAAACATTATTAAATAGTAAATAAATATTATTATCTTTTAACTCTAAATGGCACATGCGGCCTAAGAAAACAGAATAATAATATATACAAGCCTGGACTTTGCGATTTATTACCTACTGGCTGCTTTCTACAACTTCGTACTCTACTCGTTGTTTTTTTCACCTGTGTTAAGTTACCTACGTCTTTGAATACTGCTTCGCTCCCGTGTGTCGGTGGCGTGACGTTATATAGCTTTATTCTCATGCTAAATTTTTTCCAATCCAATTGGATGTTCCAGAAATTAGCGCGTTTAAACAAACGTACAAAAAACACTTCGGCTTTATTATATTAGTATAGAAAATATTAGTACTTACTATGACCTCTTTAGAATTTAGAATTGCCAAAGACAACATAGCGATCGCTCATCATATAAATTATGACTAACTCAATCAATATTGCTATTTTAAAGCACCGGAGTTTCTTGCTTGTTCTTCTCAATAGAGACCTACCTACGTTTTGGAACAAGCAACTAGCTTTTTTTCTGTCTAACTGTCCGACTTTTTTACAATTCTTTAGCGCCTGTAAATAGTGCATGGGAAACGTATTTTTTTCTGGGGTAGGTAAAAAGTATGCTATTGCTTTTCCAGACTATCTTCTCTGTGCCATCTATCTCTGTGCCAATTTTTTTCCAGATCCGTTCAGCTTAAATATGGGCATTAGTATTATTAGTAGTAAGATAAGCTAAATGCCTTTGACTTTGACACCATTATAATTATGATGCACATGAACCAATTAAGTTTCCAAATTCTTCGGTGCTACTTCTAATTCTAACTGCACGTCTAACGTAGTTTTACTAACTACTGCTACTTAACAATAACCCTCTCCAACTCAGTTCAAATCTCAATATCAGCACGTTATCAATCAGTGGTGCTGGCGCGGCTGCCAGCGCCGGCAGCGGTGCCAAGTGCCGACGTGCCGATAGTGGCTGGCATATGGCTGGCATGCCGCCGCCGCGCGAGGGGCAAATTGCGAGGTGCTCGTGTGTGGTACTGGCACTTTGTCTCACTGATTTGAAATTGGAATTGTGTGTTGGGTTGGGACAATCCTTGGTTTGTTCTTATGATCGTCAAACAAGGCTGCCCTCTTAAATCTTAGTTATGAATAATGTGGGAATGTAAAAAAAGAAAGGATTAACTTGAACCATCGACTCGAAGAGAAGAATATAAACTTTATTATTTATTTAAACTTTATGTATCAAAACAGTACAAAGGCTGACTTAATGCCATCTAAGGTATTCTCTACCAGTCATCCAAAGTATGTAAGCTTAAAGTAGTACTTAAGTATGTCACACGGACACCAAATTTTTGTTGGAAGTAGGGATTTACCTATTTCTTAGCGCCTAGTCTCTCTTTCTACAAAGCCTTTGTGCACCGCAAGTTCTTTGCGCAAAAAAGTCACGTTTCGGTCAAAATTACACGTTATTATAGTAACATGCATTACATTTCAATAAGATTTTTATCATTGCGTTAAGCATCATGTTTTATTTTATTATTTTTCTTAACCCAATCAATATTTTATTATTTTTTTAGACAAAACCTAGCCTTTGTCAGTCAGTATACCTAGTCATCTATCTACCACAAATTGTAAAAGAAAACAAAAAGAAGTAACACCACCAACCTTCTTCTTGTGAGACTTCTTGTTCATAATGGTCGGCTGTCTCCTGCAACAGAACACAACATGTTCAATGTCTTGATGTACACAAATCTTTTATATTATAATGGGTCACAGCTGTTTCACTCGAGTCCCGAATCTCTCCGGAAATATTCGGTGTCGCAAAATTGTAACAATACGAAATAAAACGGTAAATATAACGCTCGACGGGTGGAAATGAATCACGCGAAATAAAAACTTTACAATATACGTTAAAAAATCCGGTAAATACGATAAAGCTAACGCAGTCAACATTTATATTTATACAAATAACGTTTTGAAAAGAATATAATTATTGTATTAAATATATTATGTTATTATAAAAAAAGTAATGAATACCCGTCTACTATTTAAGTAATGAAGATTTATTCATTACTTAAATAAAAACTTATCGTAAGTTGGTGAATATAACGGCTGTAAAAAGATACTTTCATATTTCCCTCATCATTACAATCATTTTTAAATTTTTGACCACCCCAGGGATCTTCCTGGTAACGGAGATATTGAAAGTCAAAGACCACACTTTTTACGTTTATTTACTAAAACTAGTTTATAGTACGGCCGACGTATCTTGGCGGTCTGAAGATAGCCGTTTGGCTGCGCAATGGAGCTTATAGAAAATAAATTGTTTACTGCGCAGCAATCGGCTAACTTCAGGGCCGCCAAGATACGTTGGCCGTATTGTACTAATTTAAAAAATACCCCCATGACACCTTTACAGTTAAACACTGCCCCCGTAAGCACAATGGTTTACATTGCGCTCTATAATAAACAGTGATTTTTTGCATCATATACTCGTACATACAACATATTTTGATGAGCAGTACAAGTATGCGTAGTTAACGACTATGTGAAATGTCTTTTTCCACTCGTATTCAACATCTGAACTTTAGTGCTCATAATCTTGTCTATAATCTGCGACAAAGATCATCTATACATTGTCTAGCTCTATAGTTAGAAACAATGCAAATGCTGCAAGACTGGGTACTAGTGCTAGGTATGCACATTTGGCAGGCGGATTGACGATCGCTATGAAATGATATTACTTAACAGTGCGGACAGATGGATGCAGCTGTCCGACCGAATAATATGATTCCTTTATTACCCTCTAGTCTAATACATACTTTGAGATCACAATAAACAGTGAAAAGTCGTGATGGATTAACATCTTACTGACCTGAACATCATTAACATGTAATAAAAAAAAGTTACGAAACTCGCGCGTTATTCCGAAAGTTATAAAATTCGTTTAATTTTTAACTGTCATTGTTGACAGAACATGTCAGCGGAAAACTTTAAAATTATTTTTCTACGTCAATTTTTTTATCTAACACTGTAATTAAGAGGATTCTATTAATCAGGCGCAGATTTAATTAGGGCACTTTAGGCCACTTCATAAATAAGTGACTTGCATATGAAAATACAATTTCTACGCAAGCGCAACGAAATCAAATTCGTGATTCGTTCAAATTCGTCGTGCTATACATAAAATCGTTTTAAAATTAACTGCTCCAAGCTTTTGTTAAAGGCACGCTTCTAAATTCCTGTACCACTCTCAATTTAATTTTAATGTGTCATGCATTTCACGCGGAGAAATCGCTCCGTTACGAAACGTTATATTTACCAACCGTTAATAATTAAATACGGGAACCGAACCGAGATGGGAAATGAAGTGGAAGGCTGGTGTTGTTTGCTTTTCTTTCTTTCAGCGTAAAAGCTTTTGGCCATTCTAATGAATTGAATGTTTACTAGAAATGTACGCTGAGAATCTAGGTTGTAATAATAATCAGTGCTGGAGAGTAGAACTTCAAACATTGTCATTGTTTAGAGATTCTAGTAACGTCAGCTATGTTTAGAAAGCAGATGGGGCTCTTCAGATTGCTTCGTTCAATGATTATAAGGATTTCTGGTTAAAATTAAAAAAAGATAGATTGCATCGTTCAATAAATATAAAGATTTCTGGATAAAACGATGGATAAAAGAGTATACGTACCTACGGAGTTTCTTGCCCATTCTTCCCTATATGAAACTACCTTTTAGAAGAGACAACTGGATTCAATTAATTTTTTCTTGTTTATGACGTTCAAAAGTGCTTTTTAATGGCCTACTTGAAATAAATGATTTTCTTGACTTTGACTTTGACTTTGACCAGTGAGATTGTCTCTAATCATGAGCCTATTCTCTTCAAAACCCGAAAAATTAAGACTAAACGAAACATATTATTTCAGCCACAACACAATGTTACTAGGGCGATCGTACTAAAAGTAAAACCTTCATATGTATAATTTTGTTTCTAAACATGTCACGAACATGTTGGTTTTTCCTTTAATCTTAAACAGTTTTACATCAATAGATTCTGTTTATGGCCGTAAAGTCAGCAACAAAGAGGCTGGATGATCGTGCATCATTGCTCTGTTTAAAATATTGACTTTTCGTGCGTTGTAAATTATTCTGTAACGCGTTTTCCGGTTTGAAACGTTACGACTTCGTTAAATCTTTTGGTGAGATGGGATATAGATTAAATGGAAGATTTTATTTTATCTCAGTGCTAGAATTCTGACAGAATCTTTACCATTATTAGCACACTAGTATTATTTTTCCTCAACTTTGTCAGTTTGGAAGGCAAAGTTAAAATCTAAAACTACCTACCTTCTTCATAATTCAACTAAGTTTCCTGATATTGGTATTCAGTGAGTAAATGACTTTTTGCTTATATACTATGAGATATCCAAGTACCAACGTGCTTACCTCGTACCTACCTACGTCAATAAACTTTTATACTCAATACTGTTGAAGTAGTACATAGCGAGCCAAGAGCTTTCATACCCTTTCGGCACACAGCACGGCTTTTTCTAAACAGGCCATCAACAATTCGTACAAGCAGCTTTTATATTCTTGCTCAAAGTCTCACATAACTTTCGACTTTTATTACAAGCTTTCATTTTTTGTTTGTTTGTTACAAACAGTTTTACACTGCATTCACGACGATCTTAATACAGAAATTGAAAATACAGTCAAATAAACACAAACGTACCATTTTATTACCGTCCAACGTGCGTACGTCGAAGAAATCCAATCTTCCATATTATCATAACCTTAAGCTTAATGTAAATCAAAATTTTGGCGTTGAATGTTTGCCAATGCGTTCAAATAAACTGGCCATTTCGTTGGGTATATTGTCCGTGCATTTGGTCGGTATTACAACGCGCTCAAAGTTCCCATTAAATCGGTGTTTTCCTTTCGAAAGTATAAACAAATGCTTAGTGTTTTTGGAAACGTTGTGATGTGTCAAACAAACAGAATTGATCACAGCATTAACGTATGGAGTGCAGTTACTGGACTGTTGTGTGTTTCTTGCTGTGCGGTTTTAGGTTACCACCGAAACAACTAGGTACTTGCTCGTAGGAATGTGTAATCTTGTGCGAAATAGGTTACACGATGAGGTAGTTGTCATGTGTCAGTACAAGGTTGGGAGGTGGTATGCCAATATAACCTAGCTGGAAGGTTTCATTTTATCTAAACACAGGTGAACTTCAGAACAGATTGAAATGAAAAATAATAGGAATTGTTTTTTCACTATCACTACATAGTATAAAACAAAGTCGCTTTTTCTGTCTGTCCCTATATATGCTTAGATCTTTAAAACTACGCAACGGATTTTGATGCAGTTTTTTTTAATAGATAGAGTGATTCAAGAGGAAGGTTTATGTATAATACATGCACCCGTGCAAAGCCGGGGCGGGTCGCTAGTTTTTAATATTAGACAGTTGTTTGCTAAGAACGGAATAGTCAGCAACTAGCTTCAGCTTTCTGACTGATAGACTCCTTAACAATTCAAATGTCCCGTAAATGGTTTGGTTGAAATAAATGCTTTGACTTTGACTTTGAATTAACTAAAGAAATTCTATTCTAGTAATATCCGCTTGGGCCTGAAGCCTGAAGCCAGGACAGATATTTATACGACGGCTTGTCATTAAGAGGACAGGTCCTCAGAGTTTGTTGTGAAGAATACAGAAGGTCACTTAGTAATAAACACACCGTCAAATATTATTTATGTTTATTATATTTTACGCTAATAGCTATGTGTTAAAAGAAATGATTAATTTATGTTTTCCTCTGTCAAATTATGAAGGGAAATATTTTATGATACATCAGCAGCAGCTGTTATAAATATTCAAAGATAACATAAAAACATGTCAACATAGCACAATATACGTAAAACGTGAAATGAGTTTCGCACTGCAGATCTAAGGATAGCTAGGAAAATGCCTAGTGCGAGTTTATGTACTTGTACCTCCTCGATTGAAACTGAAATAGCGACGATTAGTGACAATAAGGGCAACCACAATTTTATTATTCCATACAAATTCACTTTTTAAGTGAACGTTAACGCCGACTACCTAGATATAAAAACTCGCACTAAATAGTCTTAGCCACTTTAGATCCCAAAAGCATTCGATCTACTTAACATTAAATAGGTATAACAATGATCTCCTTTAACTTCTTATTTATCCATGTGTAGATACAGATTTTTTACATACAAACATATTTGTTCAGAAATCTCGCTTGTGTCGCGTGAATCACGATGTGCTATTTCATTCAACCTTACCTTAGTACCTAAATCTATTCCTGCTTCTAGACCTTTCAACCATCATACCACAGAAGTAGGCAGTACCCAATTAAATTGTAGGTAATTCCTGTATTTTTTTAAGGAGGTTCGCATTCCAATCTCAGTTTCATCTGACAAAAAACCTCAAAAATTTAATTTTCGACAAGTTTTTGATATTGTTTGTCGTTAAAATTAAATTCCGATAAAATTTCTAATGTTTTACTTCCACTCCTAAATACCATCTTCTGCTAACCTAACCAAATTTATGACAGTGTCCCAAGAAGCCAACGGCAAATTATGATGAAGAGTTGTTAGTTCAAACGCGGCGAGCAATCTGTCATCCGCGACCGCCGACGTCTCCGAGATGTCCCCGAGTCGACATGAGATATAAACATGTTATGAGCGTCGTGTATTTATGACATAGTTGCTTTTATCTACCGTCTACGATCAAACGGAGATTGTATTCATTGTACAGTGTCGCGGGAAAGAGATATTTGAAGCGGATTGAGGTCTTGAGGGTTTGTGAGAGGATAACGTTTAGCGGGAGACTGTCAATCAATAGGATACGAAGCAATCAATTGATATACCTACTTTTTATGAGCTTTCATAGACTTTGTATAGCCATAATAAACTATGATTACTTATTTGCCAACCCAATTGATTAACTATTTATTGATTTCAAATAACCTAAATTCTATTTTAACTGTAATTGACTTTAATTTATCACATTTTTAGGTCCAAATTAAAGTATTTTTATGGAATATCTTGGAATTACTGATTTATGTTGTCAACTATCCAAGTCATAAAGTAAAGCTGCAGATTACTTTATTTTAATCGACCTATTGAAGACGCCATTAAACCAATATGTCTCGGACAAAACACTTCTTGCAATAATCTCTAACAATACTCTACAAATTTTTTATGAGAATACTTTGGCCACTTGACTGTGACCATTTAATACCATCTTTCAATATTATACTCTCGATTTATATAAAGTTCTACTATTGTAGTACCGTCATAATAAATCATACTGCATCACTCTTGGCTCTAGCATCAATAGATAGGCGCACGCGCATGCGCCGCCGCTTCGGATACTGACTGCAGATAAAGTGATTAATTTTCACGCTCACAGCCAGGGCCCGATCTAGGGGGGACCGGCCGGGCAAATGCCCAGAGCGGCAAAAATGAGGGGCGGCAAAATGGAGTATCCCGGGCGATTGCACGAAGTCCAACATACTCTCATGAATTTTTGTAAACTTGTTCAGAAACGTATTTGAATATTATACAATTAAAACAATATCACTTAACTATCATCCCATCTTTAAAATAGCAAGCTCATGACTTATATGGTGTTCATGTAAAGGGTGGCGAATATTATCTGAGTTTATTTTACGTTTGTAACCGCATCCACGATACAGGAGAAGTTTCTAGTGTGTGGCAACGTTTTTATATATTGATAAAGGAAAAGCTAAAGGAAAATGATAAACTTTTCTAAACTTCATTAATTTTCATTGTCACAGCTAAGTACTCTAAGTTATAGGCTTACTGCATTATGACTAATTATACAAACATAGAGATTTCCCTATCACAACTAAAATAAAACACAAAAAAATGAGTGAGTGCTACGGGCTACGGAGTTGACTTTGCGCGTAGCACGTAGCACTTCTAGGTCCTCATAGCTCGTAGCACGTAGCACCATTTTGAATCCTTGGGCATTTTGGAATTTTTCGTAGTATTAATTATCATAATTTTATCATAAATAAATCGGTACATAAATAATGCCAACATTATTTATTTATGAGAACATAATTCATATATTGGGAGGTAACAAAAACGTCAAGATTGAAAGTAAAAATAATATATATAGATTCTAGAATTAAATTTTAATGAATCCAGAACACGTGCTAATTATTACAGCGCTTTTAAAACTCGCGATCTAAGAATTAGAGCAATATTTTAGGCAGAATATCGAGAAAAAATAAACAAAACGTCCCGTTTAATATACGGTTCCGCATTGTTAGTATAATTAATTTTATTCAATACGTACTCCTTAGACGTCAATATAAAAATATAATATCTGTGTTTTATCTAATTTTATTTTAATATTCGTGTTGTTTATTTATTTTTCATACCGTACGTTATGTTGCGTCGTTATTGGATGTTTGTGCATGTGTATGCTGACGTTACTCGCAAATCTCATAAGTATCGGATTTGCGTTTCCTTTAACGGATGATTTACTTAGGACTTAGGTCAATAAATTTGGTTCAATTTAAGACATCGGAATCTTTAGTTACTAGGATTATCAGTTTAGTATTTATCTATTCAGTATTTCTCCGCCTGAATTTCGTAAATAGATACTAGTTTATCGGGATTTCAGAATCTTGATGCAGTTTGAAAATTGTTGATCGTTAATTCTGCAGCATTACTCTACAGCCTACTAAAGTTTTTTTTAATCATCAAAAGCAGGCTTCATTTTTACCAAAATATTTTGAAAACTGTAAAAAATCAGTAATATTTAAAAATACCTATGCAATGCTATTGTCATGTATTATTTTATGGGATTATATTGTTTAGTAGTGGACATCTAAAATAATTGGTATTAAAATAATTTTAAACAAATTGTGGGTAAACAAACCTTATCTATCCAATTTTGCAAAATGACACTGGCCACTTAGGTAAATAATTAAAAAACCTTGTTTTTATAATCTGTCACTCACATCACAAATTGGCGCCAAAAATATGGCGGGAAAAAGTTTAGGGTTAGAGCGCGCGACCGTTTACCCTGGCACAACGGACTGTTATGCCGGACTGAGGACTGACACAATAAAATTAAGCATTTACACTGTGAACCGGCCCACGAGACGTTTTCGTAATAACCATAGTAGATTGCAATGTGCGGCCATTTATTGAGAGTTAATTTGGCAACAGTGGCATGCCAAATGATTTTAAAATGGCGCGCGCCATTCCCTGCCCCAGTGGTCTGTAGCTAATGATGACAAAGAACTACACTACTCAGCTCTGGAGAACGAGCCGGCCGACGAAATATGAGGTGAATATAACATTTTCTTTGATGTTAAAATTGATAGTTAAGGTCGTAACCTATTAAAATTATGAACGTTTTACGTCGCTTTAATTATTTTGCAAATGTTTCTATCCTAATTAATGTGTCTGTTTAAGTGTCTAATTTATGGATTTCTTTACATTTCGACCGCCATTTCAAAATAATAATAATATTATAATACAAGACTTTTAGGTTGTGAGTTCAAATGTTTGACTCAAAGTTCCAACGTAAGCCAACCACACATACAAAGTAACCACCAAGATTGTATAACATAAAAATCTACGTACTAGAGAAGACGCCTCAACTCGATTGTTTGTAACACGAGTTAGAGCGCATGCACTCCAACTCACTTAGTCTATGCCGAGCGTTTGCTGCAACGTGACACATTTGTGTGAAGTTTTGTTTTTTATATAATTATGCCTTCGTGCGTATTGAGATACTGTACAAACAACTCCAGAAACATAAATAAAAGTCAAGGAGTGACTTTTCACCAATAAGTTCATTAATTATGTTTAAAACACGCATAAAATTTAATTATAATTTTTCAATTGCAACGCGTCACCGCGGCTGCGCGGCGGCCATGTTTACGTGAATGTCAAAGAGTAAAACATTTGTATGCGCAGACTTGACACTATCGACGTATAAGTTTACATAATTATGGGCAGTAAAATATTAATTTTAAATCACGATAATAATGTTAATGCAATAACATTAATATTTTTTTATTATTATTTGGATTTAAAGGTTTCCTCGGCCGTGTCATGAAACAAGAGAATCATGGATGTTCAGAAGAATCGCAGCGAAAAAACGTGGTTACCTTCAGATTATTCACAGAACGGCAGAAACTAACTAAACTTATATTACTTAAAGGAAATTAAAATATTATTTCAGCATAAATACTTTTTTATTTACTCTTTGAGTAAGTACAAACATAGGCAGAATATAAAAATTATGTCGCATCTGCACGCATTGATTGTTATCTATGAGAACATAACACCCCCCCGCTTGTCCCGCGCATACCCCGCCGTCATCAAGTGCGCCCTATCTTTTCTTTGAGATAGCTTCTCTAGTACGTAGTACATTATAACTCAATGTTGCAGCATGCATCATCAGAAAGATTATCACTTGAGAAAAGCTTGACTGAATAGCTGTTTTCTTTTTTGTTGTGTTCGTAATTATCAGGACAAGGTTTGTAAGACTAAATATTTTTGGAAAATCCATCGGAAAAGTCGGATATTTCGATTTTTTGTACGAAAATCCCACCCATGCGAAGCCAGTCGCTATAGTTACCAACGTGGACGAAGGCCTCGTAGGGCATTATCTAATATCGGAGTCCTTTTTCATAAGAACATTTAGGATGTAGGTAGGTAGGTACATCCCTGCCTTAGGGGTAGGTAGGTATACTCTATCTAAAACTAACGCACAGCCACACTGCGTTGTTTATTTACCTAACTATAATAGTTAGATAAACAAGGGGCTCCATTAGTCTTCAGGCTGATTTATATAATCAAGAAGTTTTTTTTTTTTTTCAGGTTGTAAAAATCATCAAATGACTCCTTCCGCCCTGGGTGGGGCGGAAGGGACTGTCAGACTTTTACTGACTAAAAAGCCACCCTCTGTTGCCCTTTACCGTTCCGGGGCCACGGTATCCTGTTAAGACGCCCCGCAACCCCGGCAGGCGTTTGGCGGTGCTGACAGCTCTTTGAGGCGCGCGCGAACAGAACGCGCCGTCGACCCGGGCATGGTCCTTGATCGGACGGCGAGCTACCCATTACTCGCAGTCCGCAAGCCCGCGCCTACGGTGGCCGGATGTCGTCTCTCGACGACCGACGCCTTGGGCATCTCCCGCGGCGGCTGGGGCGTGAGGTGGAGGATGTTCTCTCCCTCACGCGGCCCGCCTCCTCCTTGGCTAGCATTACTGCTTCGCAGAAGGAGGTGAATAATCAAGAAGCTTGTGATTTGGTACACCCATATTGTTTATCAACACCATCAGAGAGTACTTAGGTTCCTGAAAAAGTTCCGCCAATCCATCCGCTGTTATATTTAGAAATGCTAACTACAATAAATTGTTTTTTGTGTAAAACCTTCAAATGTTCTTCAAATTCGTGATTCAGGGAGTATGGTGATGGAATTTCCGGAACAAATGGAATAGCTTTTAAAAACATGACTAACTCGAACAATTCTTTGAAATGTTTGAAATAAACTACAATATCCTTCCGGTGTACCCTGGAGAGTCATACTCCGCATACTCGATAACAAAACTGCGATTTACTTGCTAATCTTTCCTCCATAATCTAGACACACGGCAGTATAGCAGCCAATAGGATTAGAATATTCGGAATTATGTACGGTAAATACGCATACTGCCTGTAAGCAGGGATCACTAGTAATCGTGGGCACTGTGCACTGTGGGCATGCCTACAGCATGATATTTTAAGTAAGCACCTAAACAAAATTATTTAGTGTAAAAATTAAATGTAGGTTGCTACCTAGTTTTAATTATATCTGATATGCTTTCAAGCTGTAAAAGTTTCATTAAAATCGGTTCAGAAGTTTAGAGTCTAGGTGCAGTAATGTGATACGCGTGAATCCGCGTGATTGAGTCCAACTCGAACTTAAACGATTTCAAGTGACCGTGATCACCCGATGGCCTTCATGAGAACCATCAATTAGCCTTTTGCAGTTTATCGTTGACAAGCCAAAATAGGCTAGGAAGTGTCCCCCATCTGGTAGAGCCAGCAGGTTTTAACCTTCATGCACATTTTCTTTAAAAAACAAACATACATAAGTACATACATACATACATAGACTGATAAACACATTACCCTCCTTTGCGTCGCGCAGTCGGGTAAAAAGGCAGGTAGGTACCTAAGTAAGTATCTGGTTTGACATCTTATTATTATCAACTTAAGTAGGTACGTGTATTTATTTATTTAAACTTTATGCAACAAAAAATTACAAAGGCGGACTTAATGCCTTAGGCATTCTCTACCAGTCAACCAAAGGTGGTGAAGAGATAACATAGCAGGTGCAAAAAATTGTACATGAGAAATAATCAAATAAAATATTTAAAAATCATAAAAACAAACTTCCATACTTCCTAGTATCTACCTTTGTAAAATGTACAAGGTGTGAAATTCTCTAATACCATGTGTGGCAATGATTCATAGGGTGCTCATCGTAACTAATTCATGATAATAATATTTATATTACAGGTATTAGGTGCCCACTTTACTTTTTCAGGCAAAAGACGTTAGGGATTGTTTTTTGCATATACCTACTTGCCTAGTTACCAACCCCACCCATTACGGATTATAACACTAATGGCCTATAAGCGTCACCGCGCCTACATTTCCCGAAGGGACGGGTACAGGTAGGTAGGTGTAGTTCCACTCGCACATAATAATCGCTAGTAAGGCAAGTCTTATGTTATTGATGACACGGATGGCGCAGTGGCAGAGGGATTGATTGCTGCGCTGCGTGTCACGAGTTCGTTTCTTGCACGGAGCAAAATAGTAAATAGGTATTCGTATGGCCTACAGAAAGTTAATTTTTCCGGGTCTGGTTGTTGTGTATGCGAGTTTATGTTTGTAAACGCACTCACGGTAACCCATAGTGTGGAGCAACGCATAAACAAGAAAAAGTGGCATCATCCGGGTACAAATCTGGGTACCTACTTCGGTATAGGTACTCGTACTACTTTGTTCACTGACGATGAAGTTTCTCTGCTTGTACACTATGTACTGGCTGATAATTTAGTGATAATACTACCCTATAAGCCTTATAGTATAAGGTATTAACATACCTATCTAGTCACCTAATACCCCTTCTATAAATTGGCCAACCAAACTATAGTCTCAAATAAAAACTACATCTAAAAATAAAGTTTTAACCTCATAACCGTTGTCACACCATTTTATACTAAAGAATCGTCAAATTAGGACGTCGCACCCGACGGTCAGCGTCGCGCATTCCGCCATTATTATAGTTTAATCTGGCCGCTCTCATAATAGACCTGTCTCTACGAGGGTACAGGAAGAATAATAAACAAAGGAGGGTCATTAAAACGTCTATTTCGGAGCGTCTACACGTCTGGTGCGCGATCAACTAGGCAGAGGCAACCGGTGCTGCGGCGGGCTTGGCGCAATGCAAGAGAGATGCGCGATTATTGAGAGACTCGCGATCTGGAGACTGTACAGTACTTTAGTGATTTTGAAATTAAGTATCCTAGGAACCAAATTAACAATTATTAGTAGATAGATAGATTAGCATAGCGCAACTGTAAATTCCGGTGCAAAGTAAGTACAAAATATCTCACTTTAACGTAAAAAGAAACTGCAAACTAATATGAGTCTACCATTTGCCTGGATGGCAAACAAAGACATTAGAAATTTAGAACTCCTTAAAACCGCTCCGCTCCGCTTTTCAATGTCCGCTCCGCTCTCGCAGCCAAAGTTATACAAGGATTTCTTTAATAATGTCAATTTATATAGATTTTTCTCTGCCTTGATGAATTCCTGTCACCTCTGACCTAGACTCGCGAGTCAAGAGCAAATTCATCGTACCGTAAAACGGGGTGAATAGAAAGGCAGGGGTGAATCGAGACGGAACTTTAAAAGGGATTTTAACGTTAATATAATATATTTTGTTGGCAAAAAAGACTCTACTGTTTTCACTGACTTATAATTTACAAATTGGTCTCCTTGTTGGCGACAAACTTTATTTGTTTAACGTTTAAATCTCTTTTAAAGTTCCGTCTCGATTCACCCCTGCCTTTCTATTCACCCCGTTTTACCCGGTACCTAATTTTAAAAAAAATGGTTGGACAGAAAAGCTTTAGGACTCTTCAGTTTTCCATATATTATTAGATAATAATACCCTTTACCCAGTTTGTTTTACCTCGAAGAATGGGATTGGATTGCTGGTTTCAAATTACATTCTTCTATGCCTTGCACCACACAATTTCTGGCACGACAATGAGATCAATGCATGCGATGTATTTATATTTAAGAATACTTAAGCGTTATGTAAGTGCACCACGACCGCAGTATGGCGACTGGGTCGACAACCTAATAATTGCTGGCAACACTGCATAATAATGCGAGTGTTGTTACACTAACTTGTTAGGCCAAAAAATTAGGCTTTTCTATGTTTTCTTGTTTTGTTCAATGTGACAGAAAGTTTAATTTTGTTAAAGGCTCACCAAACGAGTTAGGCTTTGATAAAAGGCTAAGAAACAGATCTGCCACGGTAATGGTTTGAAAATTAAGAAACACGTTGATGAGCGTACCTACAAACTTGCATTGTTACTTGCTTCGGCCCACGACTGCCAGCGTGGAAATCAAGTATATTCTACCATAAAAAATTTCCTATGACACGCAGCAATAGTGTAGCTTTTTATATCAGTAAAAATTTCCGTCAAGATATGAGCAGAATTAATACATAGTTCAAATAATAATTTAGATAAGTATTTAGCTACTTTTTTTTACCCAACTGTGGTGAATCCCAATGAGGGATTATGTTGTCTATATTTCAGACTGGGTCGATTTATTTCGCATGATGATGATGATTTCGCAGATGGCATCTACGAGCACCTATGAGTGATAAAGAAAGCAAAAGGTTTTCAAATAAAGCAAAGATTAGGAAACTATAAAACTGTTTTATTAATTTATTATAATTTTAGATACATATTACTTGACTACTTACAAACCGTATTCATTGTACCAATTATTGTATTGTTGTATACTATAATTTAGCACTTTCATGATTAAGCTTCAAAGTAGTAAAATGGAATAATTTTAAGTATTTTTACCTAAAAATATGTTTAGGTATATTTTTCAACTATACCTAAACATGTTTTATAAGTCAAAGTCAAAGTATATTTGACTTGGACTTTATAAAGAAGGAAAAAATATTACTCTACCTAGATTGCGTAGTTTTAAATTAAAACAATATTGATGATGGATAACACCATGGCAACACCACGATCGCGTCGGCAGCGTGATCCTATCCTATTCTCCCATTTCATGACAGTGTGTAAGAGTGCTGCGACGCCTATGCCTTTTGATCGGCGTAATAGGCTGGTACAAAAAAAGGACATCGATTTTTTTTTTCCTATTGAGCCTCTTATCATCTACTAGCGACGGATATACAAGGCATTATGGAGTTTGACTCCTGCAATTTCTAAGTAGCCATGAAAGTTATAGCCTCAAGGCACACTATGCCGGCAGTGGCCCGGTTTTAAATCATCAGAATAGAAATTACGATTTCGCAGTTTCTGCATCATAATGCACCGTCGTCGGCAGCCCATCGCTCGGCTCTGCCGCCGGCAAAGTGTGTAGCAGCTTTATTATTTACACAATTTAAAAATTTCAACATTTTATTTTACATGATTCCACTAAATTCGTTCTTACGTGTTCATATAACAAGTGTTTATTAGTATTTATGAAATAAAATTCTGGAAATCATCAATATTTAGATGAGCAACTGATCAATAAAATCTACTAATATAGTAGGAATATCTTAAATAGCAACATTTGAATTATCTATTAATTTTCTTACCTACTCTTATTATAATAAGTAAGGCACGGTAGAGATGAGCTACAGCACTGCGTTTATTGTAAATGTTACCGTTTATACAATATTTTTTTAATAATGGATAACGGTCCTTCCATGCTATTCCTTCACTATCACAAGTATCTTTTTGTCACAAATCATAGTTAAAATAGTTGTGCCTCCTCTCCAAGTCTCTGATTTCTACTATATCGGCTTTTAACCTTAATTTAAGTATTTCCCTCCATATTGCCTCACGGTGTTCTTTATTTGTTATTCCCATGCGCAACAATGTGTTGTCATTGATTCGGACTAAAGCTCTGCCAGTAATGTCATGCTGAAAAAAATAATACATATTTAATCAAAATGCAAACACCAAATCAACAACAGTGAATTTAAAAAGTTAGATAAAGCCCTTCCAAAAAAAAAAAAAATATATATATAATGGCAATCTACCATCATATCTCTGCACTATACCTACTGTGATCATAATTTTATTTAGGTGTAATTTACAATTATATTATTTTTCAACTTAAAGGTATATGAATCATGAATATAATTGCTCACAGTGATTCATTGAATTTCATGAACACAGATTGGTAAGATTCTGGTAAGGTCTGTCACCTTGCAATGACTTTAATTACTCTTTTATTCTAGAGTGTAATATATTTCTTTTGTACTGTTTTTGTTATGCTTAATATTTTTTATAGATATATTATAATTTATTTATAGACTAATATAATTAGACTTTACAAGGGGTTCTTTGTTTACTCTGTACATAAATCTGTAACTTTAAGGTATGGTCTTTGGTATTATGGGTCTCCTACATAACATATACCTAAATTTAAATTTTCATTATGAATGAATTAATTAGTGTACCTCATGGAAACTTTCCCAGTATAGATTATAATAGTCACTGCAGTGTCGTCGTAGCCATTTCTGAACGTCAGCCTCCGTCCACAAATATACAGCCTTTGGGCGGGTTGTTTTTGTCTGTAAAAAAAAAACAATGGTAAAAGAAATAGTAATTAGTAAGGCAACTGGCACCGATGTTCTATCTGTAAACTTGCATACACTTGATTTTGATTTAATATGAATCATGAAGACGTAAAAGAACAATAAAATAACACTTCCTATGTTATGTTTACCTTTGATTTGTTCGAATTCAAGCTCGAATCTTCCACCATTTTCGTCACTTAGATCTATAATAATGCAATTGATAATCTTTTATTTTTTACATCTATAACAAAGAAATGAGCCTATGATGAGCAAAAATTACCTAGAAACTGTTTTATTATAACTATTATATTATTAGAATAATAGCAACAATTTAACAAAATATTTTCCACCGTCTGGTTTTGACAATGACAATATGACATGACGTTTCCTGAAGTTTCCTCGGGCTGGGGCAAGCAAGCATAATAAAACTTCATGCAAGCAAGGCAACCGCAAAACTTCACATCACATACATAATTGACACATAGAGCGTTTGGATAGTCTACATACAATAAAATAAATGTTAAACATTTATTGCGAAATCTTTATTTTAGGATTTTGTTTTTCTTGATAGCAAGAAGAACAAACGTAAAGTATCGCAAATCGTCGATATAAATTATTGCACTAAACATTAACAAGTTAACCTCTTTACGACTTAATCTCTCTTATAAGTTATAAAATAAATCAAGAAATAAATAACAAAAATGATGGAAAAATTTTCTACATATTGCAACATTATTACTTAGCTGTCATCTGTCAAATATGGGAGAATTTGTTCTCTTGTCAATGTAGAAAAAATAAAACGATTCAGTCTGAAAATTTCTAGCCAAGAATCATAAAATGTCAATGTGAATTTATACAATGGCACAAAATTTACAGAAGAAGCCCTCTAAGGGCATTTTGAAGACGTCGCGGAGTGTTGACGGGCAGGATACAGCAGCCTCGGGAACGCCATCCACAAGCAAGCGATCGAAAGAGCAAAGGTTCGACGAGTTGAATATTTTGGAAACTTTTCATCCGGCGAATAAAGATTATGGACATATGAAGGTGGACGAACCTAAGACCCCTTATTCAGAATCTGTGGACGGTGATGTGGTGCCGGGCGACGAACTGGACGCGAACATTCTGGCGGCGAAGCTAGCAGCCAGTATGAACAAGCCGCCGAAGTGCGTGGAAGCGGAGTCTCATGCGTGTGCTAGCGACGAAGACATGGAGGAGCCCGAGGAGGAGCGCCGGAAGCGGATCGAGTTCGAGAAGAAGCGGAAAATGCACTACAATGAATTCCAGGTGAGTTGTCATACAAGCTCCAGCTGTGGGTGTGAACTAGCGATTAGGTCACCGTTTGCGGTATTATAATAATTTCGAAATTTGTATTCAAGATTAGGTGTCAGGTAAATCATATTATTATTGAAGTCTTTATTGCAAAGATTAGCATGCAACTACCTATGTATCTTATCTCATTTATTTTTCTTAAGTTATTCTACAAGACTATTCATAAGACAGTGTAATGAAGCCTAGAACTAACTGTAGGTTCTGTAATGAGTTATTATTGTTGCTATAAATAGGTGTATGGCATTGTAAGTAAAGCTATTAATATGCTAGTCATGACCTACAGTGTGCACAGTTATTAATAGGTACTCTCATTATTGCATTCTAGTACTCTCATCTACATGTATTGTACTGCATGCCACCTTTCATACATTTAACCCTTACTATTGCCATACATAGTTAAACCTATTACATAATTACTTTGTTAATTCTGGAACAACAATTGAGATTAATAGTGATTTTTGTTTTGGTACAAAAACAAACAATTATTATTGTCTTTTAAACATCTACATTAAAGTAAGAACCTCCAAATGCCTTGTCCGCTTTCCAGATTTTCTGTGTGTTAATCGCCTTAGTTGTGTTGTGACAGTGTAATGCGATAGGAACTTAATTTAAATGTAGAGCCAGAAAGTAGAAATATTGGATATTCTAATCAACTAATTATTTAAAACCTTGCTGTGACCAACAAAGTTGATAATTATTTCTATTTATTAACTCTTACTATTCCATCCAATTTTGGATTTGTCCAAAACTGGAGGGATTAAGTACAGAAAGTGTAAAGGATGGAAGGAGTGGAGGTAGACCTTTGCCCAGTAATCAGACAGAACATCATCATCTGCCTAGCCTTTTCCCAATCAAGTTGGGGTCGGCTTCCAGTCTAACCGGATGCTGCTGAATACCAGTATTTTACATGGAGCAACTGCCTATCTGACCTCTACAACCCAGTAACTGGGTAATACGATACCCCTTGGTAATCGGACAGAACATTCTAACATAAATAAAACACCTACCAATTTCTTTCACATTAATATGGATTGCAATAAAGATTTGAAAGAACAATGCCCACTTCCCATACATTGAAAAACCTGATAATGAAAGGTTATGTATAGTTATGAGGTATAGTAGAAAGACTACCTGTAAGATTAGAAAATAATGTTAAATAGCCATTTTTTCGTTTAAACATTACGAAGTCCACAAAATATTAGTGTTCCTTTTTAGGTTAGGATTTGCCGTTACTAAATAGGAAAAAAGAAATAAATGCGCTAAAACTAATTTTTAACGCTCGAAGTTTAGTCTAAAATAGCTTTACTTACTAGGTATGGTCTTTCTTTAACTTATTTTTTTATCAATTACTTAAAACCAAGACCAAGAAAACAAACAACACACACAACAATGAACTCTGCGCCGATGCCAATCGCAGGACTGTCAAATGTGAAAATATTCCGTTTCACCTACGCGAACTCAATAATATAGATACTGCATGATCAATTTATTTAATTATTATTTTTTATTGCGTGAGTTTATGTATGTAATACACAAAGACTAACAAAGAAATACTTAATGATTAAATAAAACGTAAAATAATGCATAAAACTCAGAAACAGAGTTAAACCAAGTCAAGCAGCATTGTGTAAAATGGAACGTCGTCAAGAAAGGGTAGTTGAGGTGCGTTCAAAACATGGTAATACGTTTACCTTTGATAGAATTAGCAAAAAGAAAAAGTTAAATATATTTTTTTTTCTGCGTTTCTTTAAACAATGTGATAAACGTAATTAATATACAATTAAATCAGCTAAATTTTAAGATTTATTTCATGTCTATACATGGTCAGGTGAAAAATGAACATTCTTCTTTATTGTTGTAAATAAACAACTTTACGATCTACATGAACATGCATGTAACCCTTTTTATGTGACTGATAACCAACTTGTACATAGCAATATTATTTGCACTTAGAATAAATATAAAGACATATAATTTTGTTATTGGAACATACTTAGGTAGTAATTAGCTATATAAAAAGTAGTAGTATTTTGTCACAGAGATAGATAATCTATATGTGTGCCAAATTTTATCCAGATCTGTTCAGCCATTCTGGCATGATGAAGACCCAAACTTTTACATTTATAATACTTAAACCAATTACTCAAATATTGATAAAGATGCATTAATTATGAATTTATAACATATAATGTGTTTTGTAGAAGCAGATCAAGATTTTTATGCAACAAAATAATTTTGTACTATTTACTATCCTAAACTGCAATGCCGGTTTTAAAGATTTTAAGTAAAATGATTATTTGAAATAAACTCTAGGTCATAGGCATATTTTTTCAAAGAAAATCAACCCTTAAAAGGTTGAAATAGGGTGTTGAAGTTTGTGTAATACTAACCAAATGCACTGGACACACTTGTGGACAATGTTAGTAGTTATTACGGTATCTTACACCAGAGTAGATAAGTGCATCATGACTCTTTTGCATGCAGAGGTGATAAGCATAAGCAAGCCATTATAGAAGCTATTTTAATGAGGTTAGAGTTTAAGTAGTTTGCTGATTAACTAAGTGATATTTCCAGTTAGATTCTGATTGCTTTTCTACTTTGATGTTTACAGTTTTATCAAGAAACATGCACATTATCACAATTCTATTTAATTATATGTATTTTTTTAGTTATCTGGGAGATACTGCATAATCAATTAGTTACCATCTGAATATTAGTGTTTAACACAAGGACATTGCAAAGCATGCACATTCAAAGTTGAAATTCGGTTTTAATTTACACTGTTTATCAAGCCTAGTTAATCCTATGACCAGATAAGGTACACCATGTTTAGTTAGAGAGTCCACATAGCAAGTTTCCATTGTTGGAACAGTAACATTTACAGTATGATAAATGTTTCCTATCCTGCTATTACAATGACATATGGTCACTGTCTAAAAATAGAACTTGTCCCCTTTACTTCCTGCTTGTGTTTTAAGACGCTATTAATAGATTCCTTTGATCACTTGAACTAGTAAAGTTAGGATTACGGTTGTTGTAGTAGCTGAGCAATTGGCAGCGTGTCGCAAGTTTGATTCCTGCTTGGAACAAATATTTCTATAGCCTACAGTTACTTGTTCTGGGTTTGGATGTTTGTGAAAGTATGTGAGTTTGTATGATTGTAAACTTGCCCATGATGCAGGCAAAATCCCTAGAGTGGGGGCAACATTTTTATTAAAAAAAAGTATTCTTTTATGTAACTATTTATATGGATCTCCATTAAATTATTTGTTGCTCATTTTTTTAAATACAGGGTGTTTACAAAGCCACAGATTATGAAATGTAATTTTTCGTAGTTACATTTCTTTTTACTCCTGGCTCTAAATACACTACAATGTTTTTAAAATGAGAACTTTGTAAGTCATGAGCTGTATTAACACATCTCGTTAAGATCTTAATACAACTGGAGGTTGATCTTCTGACCCTTGATGTTGATGCTTATGCAACATATCATGTGATATGGAAGGGAGGGGGAGGTTCAAATGTTAATTGCTGTAATGTGACGCTCATAATTCCTAAGACGCATGAGAGATCGCATCAAGAGGCTTATACTCAAATCTTTTCAAAATTTTTCTAACAATCTCTGAATCTAGTATTATAAAGCTAAAGAGTATGTTTGCTTTTTTTTTGTTTGAATATGCTGAACTCTGGAACTAACGGTCCGATTCTGAAAATCCGAAAAGGTTAAATGTTATCCCTGAGTAAAGCACTCATTATAAGGTTATATTTTATACTCAATTAGGTAAGTATCCATAAGATTATCAGATTAACGTTACCAAAGTCGCGGGCAAAAGCTAGTGACAAATGAAGACTTAAAAAACAGAAGTTATAAGATTATACCTACAGTTAATAACAGAATTGAATAATAATTAACACAAGGAAAATTGTTTTTTTTTACTATGTTTACTTTTAAATTACTACTGCCTCATAATTACTGTGCTGTGCTGATGAGTTTTATTTCAGTTGTTAATTGAGACTACAATCATAACATATTTGCAGTCATTAGTATTATTGCTGAGGGACAGCATAGAATAGAGGAAAAAAAAGTTCTATAGCTAGCAGGTATACCCAAGTCAATTGTAACAGATCTGTATGACCCACTGCCAAGTCAGCTTCCTTATTCTGTAATCAAATAAAAAGTGTTAATGTAGTAAAACCCATCTTCCAGGCATTACAACTAGCGAGGCAGCTGATGGCGCAAGAAGAAGAAGAAGAGGAGGAAGAAAAGAACCAGCAGAAAACCTGACTGCAGCACACGCGAGCACTTGTACATAACATGCACCAAGGCTTCGAGCGAGCATCGACCACTGCGTAGACCAAGAAGTACCAACTCGAGTTAAACCAGGAACACATTAACGACATCCCGCATGTCATCATTTTTCACTGGCGTCCGTCATCACATCCAGTGACCAATGGTTACGTGCGGCCCGCGCGGGATGGCGTACCGTCTCCTTAATGTGGCCCTGCCTTTTTTTGCGTCGTTAACAAGTATTAGATATTTTTATTCAGGGTTAATAATGGTTTAGGTGAAGTGTCGTGTAGTGTCTTACAATATTTTGCCTTTAGATTGTGATCTAATTGTGTGAGAGATCCTTAAAGTTTATACTTGAATGTTGTAACATTTGCACGGGTTTGTGAGGTTGAGTTAATTAAGGTGGCTTTAAAATTACTTAATAGAATATGGGTAGTACCTAATGCAAACTATCTGTTGTAATGTGTTCTGTAACACAAAATTGTGGCATTGCAAGGTATTAAAAACTTTAAGGCACTTCCAATACCGGATGTATGTGCCTGTTATAAATTTTGAGCGCATTCAAATTGTTTGTTGCCAGAAACTGATAGAATTGTAACAGAAGCCACATTTATCTATTTATTTTTTTATTGTCAACTAGAAAAATACAAGTGGCTTCCAAATTTTGCCATCTACCTCAACATCTTTGTTCTCTCATTTGTGAAGGATCCATATCAATTGCAGATCTATATCTGATCTCATATTACTATACTGGTATGACTAAGCTGAGCTAAATACTTGTAGGTACTTAACCAGTAACTTCTAGAAAAATAAATGGCGCTGATGATGAGCTCAAAACACTATGTTCTTCCTACACAATTCGTTAATAGACACTATTCAACCAAAAACTCCAAGACACAACTTCTCTAAAACAACACAATAATTTTAAATTACCTAACTGTAAAATTAGATTCTTAATTAAAAATCAATAATAGTTACTCTATTGGGTTGGCAAATTAGTGACGTCACAGTTTTCTATTGCCATAGTGTACAGTTGAATCGAATTATGACAGTTCATAAAATTATAACAATTGATTGGTTTTATTGTTGTATTTTTTTGTAATCGGTGCCAATTGTGATATGGCGAAAAGCATTTGGTTGGTATTAAAGGCAGTTATTCCTTATTGAGTGAAGCAAAATATTGTGTTCACGTAAAGAATACTACCCACTCTACAATTATGCCTATTGTGTTTCATTGGCATCATTGAATCATTTAAAAGTAGGTAGTTTTGTTCACATTTGGTATTTTGCTTCCATGGGGCATAAAATTCATGAGCAAGAGAGTTGATTAAGCCAAATTATCCCTGAATATCGCCAAGACGCGACGCCTACTATTTTGGAACAACTGTAAACGTAACCTTTACATGAACCCATCAACTGAAGGACATTAATTATTCTGTACTATTCTATAGTTAGGTACTGTAGAACACGCAAGAAGCCTGCTTGCCGCGCACGCAGAGCGGCAACATGTTGAAAAGCCCGCCTCACTACAAGGTCATGTAAAGGTTATGATAACAATTGTCATGTTACGTTATAATAAAAATTTTGTTGCATATTTTCGTAAATAAAGAGTAAAATTAATACGTAATAAGTAAAGTAATTATTATTATAGTTTACTAAAGTACAGCACGATGTGTTCTAAAAATAAGCCATGGGTATCGCATGTTCCTTATATTCGGTTCAAATGAATTTTTGATGTGCTAACTAAAATCAAGGTTGTTACCAAAGCGAATTATTAAAGGTGTACTAAAAGTGTTTCATGGTGCCCTGTCTGCCTAACCAATCGTTGTATATCACGATTTTACGGTGACATGAATGGCCCAATTGAAAAATAAATATGTCACTTTTTCGTGACAATCCTAAAAATGCCATATTTATCAAGGCCCACAGAACGTGGGTCAATACTGTTACTACTGCAAACAATGTAATTAATGTGTAATCTTTTATTGTATCGTGATTACTTCTTTGTTCTTGCTTTCTTGATATTTTTTAATGACTTACCTACGCATTCAACAATATTAATAATGTTGCCAGAACAGTAAAAAAAAGAGACACCAACTTCAATAGAATAATAATACCTAACCGAACTTACGAAAAATGTTGTAAGCTTGAAGCCCGACTTTGTATTTATCTCTGTTTGAGTTTTGTTGTTTTACCGCTACAATGTATTTTTACTGTGTTGTATAGGTTAGGGCAGTGTAATTAATTTTTGGTATATGATAAGAAAGCCATTCAAGCCATACTCCCGCAGTTTCTTAAACATGACAACAATTTGCTTCCATTTAAAAAGTTGCAACAGCTTGACTTGAAAATAAAATAATAAATGCACCTACTTTTCCATTTGTTAAATAAACAATCTTGCTTTACATAAGAGATTTGATGTCCCAAATGTTCCAAATCTGTACCTATGAAAATTACGTGATATATTTTTTTGCCCTGATAATTTTGTATCAATTCAACCTTCAAAATATTGGTACAGGAATAAAATTAAAAAATATTTTATTTTCAAGTCTGGCAGTATGACGTGACCACTTAGTTTTAATAGATAGGTATATCGTTTTCGTTCACTGCGAGAAGACTTAATAATTAAGTATTTAAAGTCATTTTACAGAGTATATGAGATAGAAAAATATATATTTATATTGAAAATATATCTTTACATAATATTGTAGTAAACAAAGTAATACAATATAAGTTACTGTCGTCTTGTACAATTCGGCAGATTTGACCCGCGGTTACATTTTGTGATGTATTTTTTATATATTATATTATGTAATGTACTCATTCTAAAGCTATGTGCCAAGAAATTATATTTTGCGCATGAAATATGTGAATTTAAGAATCTGCTTCTGTCTCGAAAATTGCCTGAAATAAAATTATAGGAAACTTGATATGTTCCGATTATTTTGCAGACAGCATTTTAATTGTCTGGAATTCAGTGAATTATTAATGATAAATAAACATGAGGGTTTACGGCCGTGTTAAGTGCTACGTTATAAATAATATTTTATTCGTACGTAGGTATCTACATTTAGTTCATCGCAAATACTGAACTACTGTTTTAGCAAGCAATAATGTCAAATTATTTATTAATATCATACGACTAGTCTGTTCGACTGCTGTCTCTGTGACGTATTATTAGTTGTGAGTACCTAAGTCTGGACATAAGTAATTATTTTTAACACATAAATTATCGCTATAATTAGATAGATACGAAAACGAAATAATAAATTAGAATGTAAAGAGTGTTACGTTGGTATAGACTTGAGTCGGTGTTACATGTAGGTAGATACTCTGACATGACGTCATAGAACTGTGAAGTGAAATCAAAATAAAATTATTTACAAAATACATAAAGTACAGCAATATAGATAGTTAAAAATCGGTTCGCAAAATAGACATTTTTTGAATATTTTTTTCCAATTCTATACCTCTGTGACTTCATTAGGAAATACAAAATGTATTAAAACTAGACGCTTTGTTAAATTATAACTTACAGAGCTTTTAGAAATAAAATACGGTTTTAGAATATATTTTGGAATGTATAAATTGACTATTTTCGATAATTAGTACAATAGTAAAAGGTAAAACTAATGTTTCCAGTCTCATGAATATTTAATTCACACTGATCAATTAAGAACTGTAGATCTATAATCATTCAATTGAATATTGTGACAGCGTGTGGTGTGAGGCCTGATTGGCTGGCAGAATTTCGTATAACCCTCGCAGTGAGGCTTATAAGAAATTCCGCTGGTTACAACTGTATCGATGCATGTTAATGATCCTACACACATAGGGCATAGCCGCACAAAGTACCCGCCGATATGGCCGTCGGGCCCATTGATGCTCGCGGCAAAATCCCGGAGGCCGCCGGCTTGTGTGTAGAAGCCTTTACAAGAACAATACCTTGAATTTTCGGTGCATTGTTGTGTGAATTAAGTAGGTACTCTGTCGGAGCTCAGTACCACGCAATAGTTCAGAGATAAACAAAGTATTTCGTGGTTCAGATCACTCCGGTTCGGTTTCTAAAAACGCGCAATCTGGCGTTTGTTTACGAATGCTCATCAATTCTAGAGTGTTAGGTAATAAAATCGGCAAGCAACTGATTTCATTCAAATCAATATTTTATTCTTTTTAAAACGTCTAGACGTCGTTATTTCTGTAATAGTTTCAATTTTTATCGCTATCTTATGGCTTCATGTTTTTCAACGTGCATTTAATATTTTACCTTTACGTTGTCTCGTGTTTAATGTCGATTTAGCTTTTTTCTTGTTGTATTTATGTACCACGCAATATCGTCTGCGGGCCAAAATTTACAAATCGTTTTGTGACTTGTGTTTCGTATGTATGTCGAATACTGTTGTGTACTTTGTAACTTGAAATAATAATATTTACAAAGCAATATAAAATATTGTATTATTCGTTCATGCATACCGTAAGTACATTGGCCTTATTCGAAATTAAGTTGTTGCATTTTATAATCATAAAGATTGTACAGAAGCGGCTTTTCCTAAAATGTATGTGTAAATAGTAAATAAAAAGAATATGATACTTTATTTGGTTTATTTATTTCAAAATCTCGTTCCGTTATGCATAACATCATCACGTGTGTAATCCTCGAAGGGTTAGGCAGGTGTGTACCCACCCATTGGTACCTCATGTAATAGGGGGCGAGCCTATTGCCATCGACCAGGCACACATCCACACTGAGGTTGCTATTGAGAAATTCATGATGCTAAACTCCAATAACACTGCCCGCCCTGGGAATCGAACCTATGACCTAATGCTCAGCAGTTGCGCTTTGCGACCACTAGACCAACGAGGCAGTCCAGGTGCAGTCGAGTTCCGTTTCGCAATTTCTTTCAAAATTCCTTTTTCGGGATATCGGTTCTTGTCCGAATGCTAAAATGTCCATTGGATGGATGTCCTAGACGCAGTAAGCATAGCTAAGTCCTAACTGGCAGCTTAAAAAACGCTTAGCTGTTCTATGCCAATTGCAGACATGTGCACACACATCTCCGGGGCACCTATGACAACTGCCAAAGGGCATTTTAATAATAATAAGGGAGACAAATGCCGTACTGAGGGTACGGTAGGTAGTTGGCGCTAGAAGAAATTGCATAAAAAACCAAAACTTTAGAAGTTTGGGTTTTTTATGCAATTTTTAAGACACCCACCAGATCCTGTGATACTGAAGGATTCAAGAATTCTATTTTACCCTACCGTATCATGCCATTGCCCAAATAAAAAAAAATAGAATGTAACTTAAAAAAAATACAATACAAATAACGTTCCGTATTATGTATTCTGTTTCTTTTCACGAAATGTCTATTGAGAAATGTAAATGAGAATTATCTTAGTAACTCTTATTAATTTATGCTTATTATATAACAAGTTTAAAACTAAGACACAATTCTTTACCGTGAATTATATATTTCAATGTTTTGTATCAAAATTTTATACAAATCCTTCTCATCTGCTTGAACCAGGGTGATCTTTTGTAGCTAACGAAACGCAACTTTTTAAATGGCGTTTGTATTTTGTTTGAATGTCTGAAACGTCGTCTTGACAACGAATTTGGTGGTTTTTTTTACGAATAATTCGATTGATTTTAATATGCATTTATTAAATTATGGATGATCCCCACCAGTCTCCACCACAAACGTCTGAAATAAAGGTACGTGAATGTTCTGAAATTGATTTAACTAATCGTAATCAATCTCTCGTCAAGATATTTTTAAATACGTTAAAAATAGTATAGAGATGCATAGCTGCAACACCTTACCTGTATTTATTATATTTACTTGGGACCTGACAATAACTAATAACCATAACTTTCAAATTTTTCATTCAAGAATTATAAAAAACTTCCTACCTTCCATCTAAGTATTACCACAGATTTCGATAGATAGTTTATTTATATTTTTTTATTTATTTTTAGAATATTCTTCCGGATGTCGTGCATTCTCAACAGATACCCGCTATAGAAAGTGTTACAAACGAAACAGAGACAGGTATAGAAGCTACTGAAAACACGGCAGAAACCGCAATAATATCACACGATGTCGATGATAGCAAGACAGAGTCGATATCGGAACATATTCCCTCCAAAATCGAATACTCGACAGATTCCGATCATGCAAGCAGAACACAGGGCATGCCCAAATTGGAACCCGAGCAGGAGAAGACTTCTCAGAACAATTCCCTAAACATTCCATTACCACAGTCCCCCACCAGTGACAACCCAAGCACACAAGATCCCAGTAAAGTGAGTCTATCCTTGCCCCTTGATGTTAATGCTGTTTCTGATATTCATCTTTTGAGTGAAGAAAGCCCTGTTAATTTGGCATTGTTGTCTGATCTATCTAAAGAAACCCATGAAAAGTCACAAATGTCAGATGAAAAGGTACAATCAAGTGAGCATGACAGTCCTAACTTATCCCCTAGAAGTGACAACTATCTGGATTCATTAAATGAAGAATCTAGCCATAAATCAGACTTATCATTGCAAGACTCGGCAGAGACATCAGATAAAATAGATCCTCCAGATAGATTGAGTTCTGGGTCTGAGGAGATAATCAAGCTTGATATAAGGGGTCAAGGGGCTCCAAAATTTCCCTTCCCATCTGCTAAAATAATATTTGGGCCTCCTCCTGAGGGTGGGACTGTTATAGACTCAAATGTTGAACCTATACCAGTGTTTCCAAACTTATTATCACCATTTCTTGTTGGGGCTGGAGACAATATTAAAGTTGAAGAGGTGTTTGATGACCGAGAAGAGTCTAAAGAGCCATCTCCAGACAAATCACTACAACTGTCACCCGAGAAAGAAAGTTTATCGAGTGATAAGTCGTTAGGAATGTCCCCTGAGAGACAAAGTCTCTCCACTGACAATTCCTTACAAATGTCCCCAGACAAACAAAGTCTATCAAGTGACAAGGTTGAGGCGGACTTGTTGGTAGAAGAAATAACTGTGGAAGATGAATTAAAGGAAAAAGTGTATGATAAACCAGAGGAAACCTCTATGCCCAAGTCTATGGCACCAGAGGAGACTATGTCTTTCAGTACACTGACTGATTATAAGACAATATGTGAAGAGTATCATGTGAAGGTACTTGTCGTAATACATGGGTTTTGTTTCTGTGTGTGCGTCTGTCTCACATTACTGTGCTTCCTAATCCTGCTTCTCACGCCAATGGCATGCTATGTACTTACATTTTACAATATTCATTTTTTGATTTATGAGAATATATCAAAATATTATGTTCATGTATAGTTAATCTTGATTGAGAGCATGATTTAAGTTTTTTTTACTTTGTGTTTAATTAAATAAACTGTTTATTTTATTAACTGCTTTTAAATGAGTAAAACTTGAAAAGATAAATAATACTTAGTTTGTTTATTAGTCACAATGTTGGAAAAAATCACTAAACTTGTGATATTGCATTTTTACTATTTTACTGCATGCATTTTACTGCATTTTTACCATTTGTATGAAAAGTTAAAGCTTGTAAAAAGGTTTTATGTGAGTTATGCTAATGGTGAGCTTAATATAAACTTTTTACAAGACAAGTTTAGTGTAGTTTTGCAAGGAGTTTTAAAGCTTACACAATTATTTTTATTTATTGTCTGTATTGGTATTGATAAAAAGATTTGACATTTCTGTCAATTTGATTGTTAAAGAACTTTTATTTACAATGTTACTTTAATTTTTTATATCTGCCATGTTTTCTGTAAGCATATCACATAAAATTGAAAATGATTGGTTCCTATTGACTGTCTTTAATTTTGCACACTTATTTGTTGATTTTATTCATAACTATTACATGAAATCCTTGTTTATACAGGCTACATGTTCATTCTCATGTTTTTGTGAAATCATTTCTTTATGCCCGCTTATTATGTGCTTACATGTCTTGTGTATGTGTTATGTATTGAACGCTTTCTGTCCTTTCAGCTTGTGCACTTGGAAGACGCTATTACGCAGCGTGACGATTTAATTGAAGAACTGACCATCTCATTACAGCGATCTGTCCGCGAACGAGATGATCTTAAACATGAGAATGACCACCTGACGAATGAAGTGCAGAACCTGCAACATATTGTTGGCGAACGGTCTCATTCCGAGCATGACACCGTCAAAGCTCAGCTTTCGGACTTCATAAAGTACCAAAGCCTGATAAAAGATGATAGCACCAAATTCTACTCTGCCATTATGAGTGGAGGATCCTCAATCCAAAGCTCTAATGGCGAAAAAGATATGGACAGGGAAGAAATTGTCGTCAACTACTCGAAATCTGACTTACGATCGTCAGATGCATCAGATGACTTCCAAACGGGTTTCGAAAATAAATTGGCGAAAATAATAAATAAATTCGACAGTTATATTGAAGAGAATTTGAGAAATAAACTCCGGGAAAGTCTGATACAAGTTTTGTGCGACGAAATAGGGAAAATGAGGATTGATAATGATACTGAAATCAAAGAGTTGGAGACTCAGCTGCAGCAAGACAAGCAGGTTTACACAGTGGAGACAAGACGTTTGAGGGAACTGCTAGCTTCTGTGAAGGCTGGCAATGCTGACATTGACACACTAAGACAAGAGTTACACATAAAACATGAAAAAGAAATGGAGAATTTGAGGACTTACTTTGAGAAAAAATGCTCAGATATGGAAAGGAGGTGAGTTGGAACGTTAATTGACTATATTACCTAACAAAGCTACCTAAACACGATGTAAAGACTTAAACTTGTCCTTGACATTTAAGGAGCTATTAATTGTTCAGACCTTTATCCACGTATTTATACCGTGGTTTATGTCTACTGTAGTACATCAAGGTTACCATGAAATACTAATTATATGTTATCTTTGTTGCAATCAAGGCCAAAGCCAAGGTGAGTACTAATTATGCATTTATACTTTAGTTTTATTACCAAGTTATTAAGTGTATGTAAAAATGTTTTTATTTTTATGCTTGAATAGCTAGAATATAATTATGATATAATTATTTTTTATAATGCTAATGAAACAACTTGCTTACAGCTGTTTCATAAGAATGTAAAATCAGTTCATGTAAAAAAAAATTTTTCGATTAGACTAGATTTTTAATTAGTAGAATTGACTTTCAGTTATCCGCCATTAATCATCAGTTATAGCACAGCATTATTTTCTAACTTGTTTCCTACTTTTGCAGCTATTCAGAGGAGGTGTGGCGCGACAAAGCATGTGCGTCGCCCTGCGGGTCAGCTACGTCGATTGAAGCTCCTACTGACGCAGCTGGCGACTGCGGGCGACGGCGCACGCGCAGTGTTCAACTACCGTCACTTAGTTTAGAGGTAATGTTTAATTATCTACCATAAGTTTAATTCAAGAAGTTTAAAGGTCATCGCTATACTAGCACCGATCAGACAAAGCAACGATCCAGGCCGCATGGCCTCAACAAACATAATCGCTAACACACTGCCTGCGATTCGTCAAATATTTTATTTTGTCAAAATGTACCTACTTTAATGCTTTACAATTAAAAACCTAATTTTAATGATAAAAATATTTTCTGTGTCAGAGTGGTGCTGGTATAGAGAGGGACCTTTATAAGGCTGTGGCAGACATGACAACGACACGATGTTATCTCTGAGTCTCATTCCAACCCAAATTAAATGATGCATGTTGGGCCCACTGTATAACACCTATGGAATCACTTACCTGCCTTTCAATGTTAAGTAACACAGAAAACACGCAGAATTTTCTAATAAATCTGCAATTTTCCAGTCAACACAACTAGAACAATCCCTGAGGCAGGTGTGCAAGAAGTATGAACAGCAAATAGACGAGTTAAAAGCGGAGCACGTTGCGTACGTGAACGAGCTGCAAGTCACGCATAGGGAGGCGGTCGCTTCGCTAGACGAGCAGGTGAGAACGTACACCAAGCATGACAAGTATTAACTTGACTTATATTTTTATTACATAATGTGGGTAACAAGCTACTATAATTAAAAAAAAATAAAAAACACGACTGCTAAAATTGCACATATTTGTACCTACTTTGTTTAATCGTCAGTTTTTTTACGACGTTTTTTATTTACAGTGTTATATATTTTTTAAATCTACTTGACAAATTCTAGACGATAAACATAGACACGACCAGATCACGACCAGATTCATTAAAAAAATAAATTGAGGCTGGTAAATATTTACGTTTTAAAGTGACCACACCGATTCTTTTTATTTTTTACTAGTTACTCGGAACGATGCAAGGATTGTAACTATACCCCATACATCTAAATCGGTTCAGGCGTTTAAAAGTTATGGTGGAATAAAGAAACTCATATACATACATACATTAACCCTGAACACATAACACTCCTTTTTTTGGGCAGTCGTGTAAAAACTCACTTAACACAGCCGAAAGTAACATTGCGTTGTTTTTTGTTCTGGATCATACCTGGAAACCTTCTGGTTACAGAGATATCGAAGGTCAAACTTATACCTTTGTATACTTTTGAGAACGTAAGACATGTTCTGAAAATTATGCTTGTTTTAATGAGTTTATGTTCTGACCATTTCAATATCCCCATGACCATGTAATGATGGATGCATCCGTAAGCCCAATGTTTGGCGTGCGTTTCATTTTGCGCTACCAAATAAAAGTCTTTCCACAGTAATATTTTGTTTTCATTGTTAATTACTTTTTACGCCACGCAAGTAAACCAGAATGCAAAGATGATAATCACATACATAAACAGCTAGACTCTGAACAAGGATCTGTCAGACTTCTGTTCCGTGGGGGAATTGCAATCCCAATCGCTGTCGTCAACTGCTTCGAAATCCACCCAATTTGCTTTGCAATTAATTACGCTAGTCCCGTCCACGACACAACTTATTCATTTAAAGATTTTACCGACAAAAGAGACAACAAAAAGAAGATCTCATACTGTCTCCTTCTTTCCAGATAACGCAACTGAAAGCGCACATACAGACAGCAGAGAACACTGAAACCAATGTGTCACTCTACCAGCAGGACATTGACCTCGAGCTAGAGAAGGTTAGACTTATCTGTTGGATATTTATCTTTATATTCTAGTTGCTGAATGTCGTGCGGTGTGGTCCCTCACTTAATGTTGTGATCTTAACTTTGTGTTGCTTTAATAACTTGTAAGGAAGAAGCTAAAAAAATAAAGAAAAGTTTTAGTTATGAATCTCGGTTTTAGCTGAAATTAGAATGAAATTTGACAGTTTATATTAAGGGCTATAATTCCAGAATGTAGTCCTTAAATGGATATGGCAACGAAGAATTTTGTCTTTATTTTGAGAGTTACTCAATATAACTTAACATTATCGTTATTCAGAAGTCTTGATTGGTCTTCATTGATCAACATTTTTTCCAAATTCCACGGTTTTAAATAAAATCCCCTTTCTAGTGGGAACGCTTTGTACAGTAATCGCAGGTGCCAGCTTGAGGCTGTCATTTTACTAATAATTTGTTGTGTACATAACCGCATGCAGGGGACAGACAACCAAGCTTACGGTGGCCTGAGGTAATCTATCCTGTGGCTGTCGAACCTTCCTTCTGGCTATGACGTCACAGACCTTAAGACCGGGACCATATTCAAAGTCTAAAGAATCAATACTCCTTCATAGAAGTTGGCTGTTAAAATCAGGACATTTTTAAATCTATAGTTACTTTTTTGGTTTGGTGGCGACATTATTTGAGGGTAAAATATTTGCCTGCAAAGATATGGTCCCGTGTTTACAATGGATCACAGAAAGAATGAGCAAAACACCCTGGAACATAGCCTTTTGTATCAAATCTTAAAAATATCAATAGCTAAATGTCACCTCTATGTGTACAGCAAAAAGGTTTAATTTTCTATAGCACAAATTGTAATTTCTGGGGTTGAATAGCAAATGTAGGGTGAATGAATGTTGTAGATTTTCAATTGCTAATTTTGTTATTAACAAATATTTATAGAGCGCAACTCAGTGTTTTTGACTAAAATACTATAAAGCGAAAGTTTATTTTTGTGTATCCAAAATCTCCGTTATTTATGACAAAAAAAAAATTGTTACATAAGGTTTTATTCTTACTTTACATCTACATACAGTTGTAAAAGTATTTTCCGACTTCTTTACCTATATTTCATTCATACTTACGCACTTTTGTGATCTTAAAACCCACAATACAACACCGTCAGTACCCACAATAATACCCAATCAAATCTCTTCACCCACCACCACCCTATTCACCTCAGTTGTTATTCAACCACTTATTAAAACTCATTCTGTCTCTCTCCTGCATGCATGGAATGCCACTAACACGCTCGTGTGTGACTAAACGGCGTGACGTCATCACTACGTCATCACGGTAGAAGATGGAGGCGCAGTTAGAAGAGAGGCTGGAGGAAGTGAGAAATGAGGTCAGAGAGGAGGTCGTGAATCATCTGCAGGAGCAGTTGCAGGTACGTAAGGAGATTCTTAGCTTTCCTTCCCAATTAGAGTAGCATTTAGTTGATGACATTGAATAATAAACTTTATGACTAGAGCCATAAAGTGCAAAATTGTACCTACCAATGGCTCCTCGAGAGGCTCTGGGACGCACGTGCGATCTCGTTTGGACTTTATGGAACTGGAAATAAAGATTTTTATCCAGTGTCATACAATTTCTGCTTCGCGGCTTTCTCTGTCTGTGCAGAGCTTGACTAATGGTAGATCAGCTTGAAGTTTCTTATGTATATCTGAGTTTAGTGTCTGTATGACGCGATATTTAGATGTTTATGTTGGCACACATTAGCAGACTGTCGGTCGCCGACATTGCAATACTAGATGTTTGGCTGAAATAACTGAAAGCTAGCGTCATTATGTCGATATATATATTGTAAAAAAATTATCTTAATAAAATTGTAATCATATTATTATTGATTTAGTGCATAATTTTAGTTATTGAATTTGTTTATTATTTGATTTTGCTTGTTAGCTATAGTTTTATAGTGATTATTTCAAAATTGTTAATTGTGGTTATGCTCGTCTAGTGGCAACCACTGTTTTTTAAATATTATGTTATCTGCGGATAATGCAGTGGACTGCAACACTGTTACTTAAAGTTTTGTTAACCTTATGTGTGATATATGTGTTGTAGTTGTTTATTATCCCTTAATAAATAAATAAAATAAATATAGTATGAGTTACTTTACTCATAGTCTGCTGTTTATTGTAAACTATATCTAAGGATCGCTATACACATAAGCGGGTCGGCAACGGAATATTCGGTTCGGCCTTTTCGGTACTGAAAATACCGAACCGAATGTGCCGATCTGTAAGTGTGTAGTGGACACTACAACTATTAAGTACTAGCTTTTGCCCGCGACTTCGTCCGCGCAGATGTCGGTCTTCGCGGACGCAGACGAAGTTGCGGAATAAAAAATAGCCTATGACCTTTCTTATGGTTCAAACTAACCCTGTACCAAATTTTATCAAAATCGGTTCAGTGGTTTAGTCGTGAAAGCTTAACAGACAGACAGAGTTACTTTCGCATTCATAATATTAGTATGAACTAAATTAGTTTAAGCCACGTTTGCGCTACTATTAGTCTCATTTAATTGTAACAAATTACGACTATACCCGTCTATCGTCGAGATCACTTACGTGTCTGTAAACTTGAGAAGTAACTACACCATCAACACTGCTTCAAAGGAAGAATATAAATCTTATTAGGTACTTCACTATAACTGTAAATATAAGTACACATTGTAAATAAACATTTTATATTACGCTTTTAAACTAACACACCCAGATTTCGCATAAAATGTACAAATACCCGCTTTAATGCGGAATTAGACTAACTAATAATATCTACCTACTCGTAAAACATTTTATGCGAGTCTAAACTAAGTCTCTATACTAACTAGAATAAGTACTTCGCGGCCATCTTGTATTAATGGTTACAGACTTCCAAGAAGTAAAATTTGGGTGATTGTTTTTATGTACTCTTCTCGTATCTTTTTCGCGCTGATTTATTTGGGTTATTAAGCTTACTGTTTGGTTTTGGTGTTGTAAAATTTCAGATTATTATGTTTTGTGTGTTTTTAGGGGCTCTTAAATGTAAATAAATAATGCTGAAGAGTTTGTTTTTTGTTTGAACGTGCTAATCTCCGGAACTATTAGTTCGATTCTGGAAATTCTTTCGTTAATAGGAAGCTACGTTATTTCTGAGAGCTATAGGCTTATTTTATTATGAAAATACTTTAGGATTCGTATAAAAATCCTACTATTATAAATGCGAAAGTTTTTGAGGATGTATTGATGTTTGTTATTCTTTCACGCAAAATCTACGAAACGGATCTGGATGAAATTTTAGATTATAGTCTGGAATAGCACATAGGGTTTTTATCCCTGAAAAATATACGGATCCCGTGGGATAATTTGTAAACTTAGACGCGGACGCAGCCGCGAGCAGAAGCTAGTGATTTCAAAAAATGCTATATTGATTTTAAAAGGGTTCCATCAATCTACATATCGATAAAATTGAATATTGATTTATTCTTCAAATCTCTAGTAGTAATCCGTAGTACGTAGGTACTGAAGCTGCCCTCTGGCCAAGCATTGGCCTGGTGCCATCTCTGTACACCATTAATAAATACGCGGCCGACGCACCAGCAAGCGTGCTCTATGCTCAAATAGAACAAGGCTCTTCCCGCAGTTGGCGGGAACACGCTTCATTCACAGACTTTAAAAAAATAAATATACACAGTGATATCCCCCTCTATTTTAAGTGAAAGTTTGACTTTATCAAGATTTTTAGTGATAAAAATGTGACTTTAAAAAAAAAATGTTAGGAGTGTACAGTTGTGAAGAACAATGACATCTATTGGTGATTTTGAAGGGACTGTGTGATAGTGACTTCGACATTGAAGTTTAAAATATTTTTAAAGACTTTAAAATAGATTTTGTAACTATTTAGTGTAATGTGAAATGCCTGATCGAAATCATTTGCCATTTTACAAGAGACGTGTAAGTTGGTTTAGATTTTATAATACTCACTACCTTTTCGGCAGCGACTTCCTTCGCGTGAATTTTCTTACGGATCCCTAACTTTTGCCAAAAAAAAAATAACCTATGTTATTCGCTAATAACGTTGCTTTTCATAGACGAAAGAATTTTTAAAATCCGTTAAGTAGTTTTTGAGTTTAGCCATTATAAACAAAAATGCAAATCTTTTGTCTTCGTGATATTAGCTTAGATTAGTACTGTCTTATTCGTGGTAGGTAAAACCTATGCTTGTTACCCGTGGCAGAATCAATTTGCCATGAGCTCTCATATAAGCCGGTGTGAAATCAATGTTATAAACAAGCTACTATAATTAAAAATTAAAAAACACGACTGCAAAAATTGCACATATTTGTACTTTGTTTACTTGTCAGTTTTTTTTACGACGTTTTTTATTTACAGTGTTATATATTTTTTAAATCTATTTGTCAAATTCTAGACGATAAACATAGACACGACCAGATTCATAAAAAAAATAAATTGAGGCTGGTATTAATTTACGTTTTAAAGTGACCACACCGGTTTCTTTTTATTTTTAACTAGCCTATGTTACTCGGAACAATGCATGGATTGTAACTATACCCCATACATCTAAATCGGTTCAGGCGTTTAAAAGTTATGGTGGAATAAAGAAACTCACATACATACATAGGACATACATACATACATACATACATACATACATACATTAACCCTAAACACATAACACTCCTTTTTTTGGGGCAGTCGTGTAATGATGAAATAAATGATGTTATAAATGGTGTTATAAATGATAAAATATTATACGGTTTACAAACTCCGAGTTTGAAAAACTTTCGACCTTATTGCAGTCCTTTTATTAACCACGTGTTTTACAAATTCTTGGTCAGTTTCAGGTAGAATGAGCTTGAGGTGAGCTGACATCTTACTTTATGCAAGGAATTAACAACTCGCCTCAAGCTCCTGAATCTCCCGATCTCCCTGAATCACTGAGTTAGATTTTTACAGAATAGCACTGCTTTTGTATATTTTCTGCCGGCTAAGGTACCTGTTTTTTATATACCTTTTTGCCGTATGTCTTTGCTGCAGCCTAAACATGGCTTTTTAGAACTCTATGAAGTTTTTTCATCCATAGATATATCATCTTCTTCCAAAAAATGCCTTAATGCCTAACAAAGGCATGTCTTCATCCGTTACCGTCCTATATTTTTCTTTGCCAATTCTCAACTTCCATTCCAGAATAAAATTATCTTATTTGCCCGACGGTTACGGCGCCTAAGTGGTATTCGAGAGGTCGTGAGTTCAAATCCGATTCGTTGCTCTATTTCGTGAATTTACTCATGTACAAGTTGAAATAAGACAGGAAAGTGTGGGGTGTGCTCTGGCTCTGTGACGTCACGAATAATGATAATGAAAAGCGAGTTGATAGCACGGTTGGCGCAGTGGCTAAGCGATTGACTGCTGCGCTGCTTGTCCCGGGTTCGATTCCCGCAAAGATCAAATATTTGTATGACCTACAGATAGTTGTTCCGGGTCTGGCTGTTGTGTATGTGGGTTTATGTGTTTGTAAACGCACCCACGATATAGGAGAAATTCTTAGTGTGGGGCAACGTTTTTTTAAAAAACAAAATAAAGTTTATAGAAAAGCTAACAAGCATTTCCATACCTAACATTATTATAACATCACGCCTGTAATCCCCGAAGAGTTAAGCAGAGATGTACTCATTAGTACACCCACATTTCGCCAGTTATGTTTAAGTCTCATGTAATAGGGGGCGAGCATTGCCATCAACCTGCTACTGAGAAATTCCTAATGGAAAAATCCAAAAATACTTTGTTCGACCTGGGAATCGAACCCAAGACCTCATGCTCAGCAGTTCTAACATTATTTGTGACAAATTAAATAGAATCGTATTCTTAAAGCAATATAAGCAAACATGAAACTGAAAGGTGTTTATGGGATGAGCGACGGCTCCTGAATACTTGAGTGACGTCTTGACCTGATTCACATTGATTTATTTCACGTAGTTTCGTTTAAATATGAAATGTTTAGGCATTTTGCTTTTAAGAATGGATAGAAGCTGGAAGATTGTTGATTCTTTTTTGTTTTTGTTGACATGATAAGATTGCTTCAACAATGGCGCAGTAGATAGCCTGTTTCTGTATTCAACAGGTGCTAAGAAGAGAAATGGAAAGATTTTATTCCGCCGCTGTTCTTTTCTAATTAATTTTGATGCGGGATCCAAGACAGTTGAATCGATTCTCCGGGACTCGTGGAACTTCATTGCCTCGGCGCTGGTTTGATGATCGCCACTGTTGATGTTGGCTTCCAGGAGTTGTAGTGGTCCGGGAATAAGACGGTGGGCCTGTCCCATAAAAAAATATGCTAAAGAGCCTCGTAGAGATGAAACGGATTTTGTCATTGAAAGCTTTGCAGATAGGTTCTCTTGACTGTATAGCCTTATAATTATTTTGAGTAGGTATAAATAAACGTTTTTTAAACAGTTTCAGTATATAACATGACGTCATGAAAGATAACTTGACAAGCGTCGGTAATGGGGAGCTTGCGCAGATCCATATCTATTTGTGTATCTATTCAGGGATATTTCGAAGACATTTAGTTTAAATTCTTAACAATATTATAAAATTTATTACGAAAAAATAAAGTTTGTAATGTGTCAAGTATCATCTTTCGTGTTACGTATACTACTTACTTGATTTCTATCAATGCATTCGTTATTCATCTCAAGCAAGAAACAAAACATTCAACTTTTGCTTGAATAACAGCCAGTATTACCCAAAACTGCATAATAACACCTAGTTTTATTCCTATCACAACCTAAAAAAAAACGAGAAAAAATTACTCACGGCTTCTAAATATATTCGCGCATGTACAGTCATCGTCTGCAGTTCATCGCCATTTACAAATATTGTCAATCCGTCTCTGGCATGTTTCCAGACTATAGACGACATTTTTCGCGCTTCTGACCTCATTTTTAAACTCCACGCTGTCTCGGGAACAAAGTTTTTTTTTTCTCCTATTTGGGTCACTGATCTTGTGAAAAGTTTGTTTTTGGTTACAAACTCTTGTGGAATTACAATTTATTGCTGCTCATGCATAATTAACTAGCTTCTGTCTCCGACTTCGTTCGCGTCAATCTTGATATATTGTCCCATGGGAAACAAAAGCGGAATTTAAATTTAATTAGCCTTTGTGTCAAGCTAGATCAATATGTGTGCTTTTCAGCTTTCGTTCAACCGATAAAGCGTGGAATAGTAACAAACATCGGATGGATGTTTAGATGTTATCCATTCATCCATCCATACAAACTTTCTCGTTTGTGTTGTTAGATAGGATTGCTGAGTTGGTTCAGTGGCAATAGTCTCGTTTTACCTACTTGTTGTAGGTCGTGGTTCGAACTTAGGTAAGGTTAAAGTGCATTTCTGAGTTCGTGCCGAACTGTTTCACCTGTGTCCTATTGGTCGTGGACTTGTGACATTGACCAACCCACATTGGGTACCCCGTATGGGCCATGATGAACTGTACTCCTATTAAAATGGGCCCGATTGAGTCCCAGCTGTGGAAATATTATAAGCTGATTAAGTACCTATGTAAAGGTATTATACCTTTTTCATTATATTCAGTTCAATAAAGTTTTAGCTCAAATGCAATGTGGTTTCTGCCTACCCCCATGGGAAAAAGGCGTTAGCTTATATATGTATGTACTGTAAACCTGATAAAACATAATTTATGTTCGAAATCATAATATCTTTTGTAAAAACCTGAAACTGTAATTTATTCCAAAGGTAAGTAAAGTCAAATAAATTATCGATATGTTATCAAATTCTGCGTCATTCTCTACCTTTCCGAAATCAATAAAACTTAACAAATTAAAGACAAACAAAATTAATGAGCTAAACAAGTAAACGTGACTAACGAAACGTCTGGGTTTTATGTTAATGTGCCCTTTGTTAAAGACAATAAACAAGCCTTAATAATGCTTAACTAATCGCTTCCCTTTATTATTGATTTCTGTAGCAGTTATCTCTGATGTAAACAAACAAGTCAAATTCATTCGCGAACACTACGAACGAGGGAGGCGAGTGTTTTAAAGTAAACATATTTATTATTTACAGTTATGGACCCTGTTATGCACAGCAATGTAATATTATCTTAAAGGTTAAAAATCAACAAATAAAACTTAGAACATAACAATAATTGTTATTATTTAAAATTGGCTAAGTGCAAGTCGGACTTGCACACGAAGAGGGGTTCCGCGACATATTTAACACTACATACGAATATCAGCCTTTGATTTTTTACTTTATTTATTTTTATTATTTGTTGTTTGTTTGTTGTTGTTTGGTCGCCCTAGGAAGACCTACACCTTATTGGTGAGGTTCTTCAGAAAGGTCAGGTGCGGAGTACTCGTAACCAACGTGCTTGTATGACGAGATGTATGAACGTAGATGAGGCGAAAGGAATATTTAAGGATCGTAGCAGGTGGCGTTCTGTGGTTTCTGCCTATCCCCATGGGAAAAAGGCGTGAGTTTATGTATGTATGTGTGTATTATTTGTTGTTATTGCGTCAATAGAAATACACATTCTGTGAAAATTTCAACTGTCTAGCTATTACGGTTCATGAGTTACAGCCCGCTGACGGACGGATAGACGGACGTCCGTACGTTAGCACCCTTCGAATACGGAACTCTAAAAATTAAGTAGGTATATTAAGAAAGGGACGTCTTTAACACCCTTTTGTAAAGGAAATAATAGTCATAAAGTATCTTTAAAACGGTATTATATCATTAACTAATCAGTTCAAAACATAATTAAGTACCCACTCCCTTTGTTTGGGCTATCAATCAGTGTGATAAGGGGTCAGCAGTGGCACACTACCAGTCATTTATTTTCCTGACGCGAGTCCAGTCACATCTCTAGTGATATCGTTGGAATATTTATATTTGTTGTGATTGTGTCGTGTTATATAAGTGATTTCTTTAAAAACCTTTTTCTGTGAAGAAGCATGGGCGATTTGTTTGTAAGTTTACACTTCTTTATTGTGACTGAGGCAGTAGACTTGTGTTCTCGTGTTGTGTCTGACTTTTATGCGTTTGATGCAAGCGGCAGTCTATATTAGTGCTTAATTTAAAGCGTCAACTGTGGGAGATACATTTGTTCTATAATTATCTTCGTAATTTGCAACTTGTTCAAACTTCAAAGAATATAAATTTAAATTTAATTTATACTGTAATTTGTTTGTTTGTTTGTTTGAACGCGCTAATATCTGGAACTACTGGTCCGATTTGAAAAATTCTTTCAGTGTTAGATAGATTAGTTATCGAGGAAGGCTATAGGCTATATACCATCACGCTACGACCTACGGGAGCGGAGCAGTAACCAATGACGCGGGTGTAACCGCGGCGGACAGCTAGTATACTATATAGGTTGTCCTTTTTATGGTTTAGAGCCAAAACATCAGTAAATTAACAAAAATAACTATGAAAGGTCTTCCATCGCACCCTGTGTCAGGCAGCCTTAAAGTTTAAGTCAAATCATTTATTTTAGTTAGATAAATAAAAATGGCATTAAAAGGCACTTTTGAACGTCATTTACATGAAAGAAAAAATAATAATACTGAATCTTTTTACCCATTCCAAAAAAAAGTTTCGTATGGAGAAGAATGGGGCAAGCAAGAAACTCCATACATTCTTTAAAAAAATATTTGTTTTAGTTATTATATTCTCATGAAGCTTTCAATTCAATAAGAAACTACGATGTAGTACCCTCTTCAAAATTCAAACATTACTGCATAAACCAATTGTGTACTTCATTAACTTTCCTCCCATAAGGGATGGATACATCTGAAGCATCGCTAATTTAGACAGTTTGGCAAATATTGGTGATTGAACCCTAAAAAATAAATGAAGATATACCAAGTTAAAGTCCATCATCTGTTGCCAGGTGCTTCTGTCGGACCCTGACGCGGAGGTGTCGAGCTGGCCGCTAGAGCTGGTCGCCTTGAGAGACAAGATACATGGAGACGCCGTCAAGTCGCAGGGTGAGAAGGAGGTAAGATTTTATAATTTTAATGGTGGGTTAGATGATGCCATAAAATTGTTAAAGCTCGATAGGATGTCTTCGAAACCATCTTAACCTTCTAAAGCTAACAAGTAGTACTGTTTGGGCAAAACTATTAAGGACCTCTTGAAAGGCCCCGTGTCCTCTATAAATATTTCTTCATTATTTTATTTCTTAAAAAACTAAAATATGTTGCCCCACACTAGGAGTTTCTCCAGTATTGTAGATGCATTCACAAACATATAAACGCACATACACAAACAACCAGACCAGAAAATACAGAAATGGCATAAGACAAAATAGTAACATATTTTTCTCATAAACTTTTCCCAATTATGTCTACCATAAACACATCTCCGTCTCGTCTCATAAGTATTCTTGGACATACCACGTTTTACGAGAATGTTCGACAAGTGAGAAACTGCACATTAATTTAGTCGTATTTCGAGATTGTAAGACGTACGATGCGTTTCGTATTGACAGCGCGCCGTACGTTTGTCCTGTCGCGTCTATAAACAGACGTAGGCTACTATCCTGTGACCCACTTAGGCGGGCCCTTTGTTGAGAGGGGCTGATGTAGTCGTTATTGTTGCACTTTTGCACTAGACACAAGCGAAGATCAATAAACAGAGCTTCGCAAGAAGCAAGAACATACAACTTTAGTTTTTAAGCAGTTCCTAAAGGACTGTTCTTATAAACCTTGCTAAATAATATATTGATTAGAAAAAGTCTGGTTTTAAAGTGTATTTATAGTCTGGGCAGTATTTCGCCCAGAAATACAAAATACAACAGATACTGCAACAACAACAACATTGTACGCAATAAAATATAATATACCTAGTTATTTTTATAACACGCACAACCACACACCCCAATCTTTTGATAAAATAATTCAAAAGCCAGACAGAGGATCAAATTCAACCAAGAAACAAATAGACTAATCATCAACGAGCAAATAGGTTACTTTAATGATACTATACTACAGGAGTGCATATAACAATCAGGGGAATATTATAATTTATAATGTACCCCGATAAGATGCATCGGCTTTACCCAAAGTCACGTGTGTCAATAAGGTTAAAGATCGTCCAAAACGTTTATAACTGAACAATAACTGTTATCTACTACAGACATAACTTACATGCATGATGCTCATTCTGACTGCTATTTTTCATCAACAATCATCAAAGAAACTTAATCTATTTCTTCATCGTATCATCAAAGGAGAAACGTATGACTAACCTCAATTATTTACGCTAATAACATACAACTTATAAATAATATCAGTACTCTGCATCTACAATTAAGCGTCGTACTCACAATAATCTTTTTACCGGTCGCTCGTCGTAGCTCTAAATCCCCTGCACGACCAATAAATTCCCATGCACTTAGACGACTTGCTCTATAAATACGAGCCACCCTCGGATTCCCCTCCCATGACTGGTCACTCGTAAATCTGAGCCAACGTTTTGGTCTACAATACTCACTTTTTGTTCTTCGTGTTCCTGGTAACGGTTAATTAAAGTAACGTAAACGTGCGAGTTTGAGTTTGTTTGATTGTGAGAATACGGTGTGGGTTACGCTAAGAATAGGCCAACATCTTCGTGTGGTCGTCGTTAACGGTGGTAAGATATTTTGTCAGGTGGATAAACTAGAGTATCAGGTAGGTATGGGGGCATCTTTTTGGGTATTTCGTTTAACAGTGAGCATGATAAAAGTCAGCAGTAACATGGTGCCACACATAGGTACTTTCTTGTCTTTTGATTTTTTTTAATTATCCCAAAATGTGATTCTACACAACATAACATCACGCCTGTAATCCCCGAAGGGTTAGGCAGAGGTGTACCCATTAGTACACTCACATTTCGTCAGTTATGTTTAAGTCCTATGTGATAGGGGGCGAGCCTATTGCCATCAACCGGGCACAAATCCAGACAAAAAACAAAAGACAAATGTGATTCTATATCTTGATAATGATGGGTATAAGTTAACTATTTGTCCTTATGATCCACTTTTTATTTTCTTAACTTTTCTCATTTGGTACATAATTATTAGTAATTTTAGAAGCTTGTAAATGACACATGACAGCTCCTAAAGTAAGTTAAAAAGATCTTAAACTAATCTTACTTTGTTGTCACGACTGGTCTTCATATACCTACATGGCGCCGCTTTTTTGAACGATGACCAAATTATTTTGTTGCACTACTGTAAATTGTCATCATTCCATCGGCGGTATGTGCCTGAACTTTGAATACATTCGGTTGTATTAAAACTATAAACGATGTGTAGACAAAAGATTGCGGTAGTGCATAGTGCAGAAATAGTGAGAGATTACTAGCCCCGTGTGCAGTGACACAATAACCCATTTTGCTAGAGTTCAGACTTATTAGCATTTCCAGTCTCTGTAATGTATTATATTATAACTGTTCGCACTAAATCTCTGTAAAATATCTTTAAATCTTGTTCATCAAATGTGGTTGTTAGAAGAAAACCGCTGTCTGAAGGCAACATTATTTGTTACTTAATTTTTATAACACTCTCACCCTTAATATCTCAAACTCTTCTCTAAAATCAATATGTCTACTTTATTTAGCGAGCCAAACAAGTTCATTTTGCATTGAAACAAATGTAACTGAACAGAAACAAACTGACACCTGTTATGTACCATTTATCCCTAATAACTTGTCAAAAACAGTCCTAGTTGCATTGTGCGCTAACTGAATTGGGAGCGATGCGCCGAGTTGACTGAACCGCATTCTAATTTTATCGTTTAACATTTATTTACTATGCGCCCGCGCCGCTCAATCAAATGTCACGTGAGATTACATTATAGTTATTGGCGTCAGCTTTTATGATGGCTTGCAAGAAGTGGTCTTCCTCGTGCCTGTGCCAATCTTAAACCGTCTTCAAGTCAAGGCTGGCGTGATGGTTGCGATTGCGATTAAAACATTTGCTCTCTGATTGCATAACGTAGTCGTAATAGATTGTTTTTTCCTTCCATATTATCTTAATAATCCGAATCTTCAACTCTAGAAATCTATAACACATAATAAGTTTGTAATAATAAATAGTGTGAAATATTATTCGACTGAACTCAATAACAACCTATGTTATCGAGTCTAGTCTAATAATATTTTTGTTTGGTCACGCCGCCTTTTTGTTCGGGCTCCATTTAAATCTTTGTTAGGGCTTTAGTAAGGATTAATAAAAAAAAATATGATCACAGGAGATCCGGCTGTCAGGGTGGAAATGAAATTAAAACAATGTAGATTTTTGTACTGCTTTTAATTTAGTGGAAGTTTCAGGTGGATCAAAAATTCATGTCTAAATCAAAGCAGAACTTCTTATTGTATTGTCCCTTTAACTTGAAGCAGGTGGCGTTACCCATAACGCACATCGTTAAACCTTTTCTCATACGCTTTAAGAGGAAAAAGCTCGATTTCCTCTTATTTTAGAACAAAACCGTCAAGAATGCGGCGTTACTCGTCTCGCATAAACACTGCACTAAACTCGCGTCATAACCATTTTACATCACGTAACTAGTGCATCTAGGATACCAAATTGACGAGGAAATATCGACCCTTTTATATGTGGTGTAGGGTGGAAATTAGGTTGACTGTGGACATCTTGTTAGTGGTAGTTAAAACTCGTTCCGTTTCAAGCAAGATCAGATTGTTTCCGTTTGGCGTATTTGTCTATTTATGTATTAACATTATGTTATTTAGTATTTTCATGTTATTGGATTCTAAATGTTACGTGTTTTGCTAGTTTTTAGGGGTTCCGTACAAGAATGGTGCCAAACAGAACCTTATTACTAAGACTTCGCTGTTTGTCAGTACGTCCATTCATTTGTCACAATTGTATCTATTGAATTGTAACAGGTAGACACTTGAAATTTTCTTAGAATGTGTATTACTGTGGCGGTTTTCGGTTAAAATAAAGGGATAAATTAAAGAGGTCCCTATACAAGGAACGTACTTTCTTAGTTAATAGTACAGTACACCTTCATTTTTCCAGTAAGGTCTTAGAGGGCAATGCAAAATGTGTCCCTGACACATGCAAAACCAGTGCTGCTATGCCAGGAATTCTGATGTTATTGAAAAAAAGCCTATTGCCATCAACTGGGCACAAATCCAGACTCCGAGGCTGCTACTGAGAAATTTCAGATGAAAAAACTAATAACACTGCGCGACCTGGGAATCGAACCTAAGACCTCATGCTCAGCAGTCGCGCTTTGCGGCCACTTGACCAACGAGGCAGTCAATGTGTTTAAAACACATTGCCTATTAAACCATAGTTGGTCTGAAATCGTCCGTTGACCTACATAATTACATGTTATTAATTAGTTATCGGTGTTATATTACCGGATGCTATGGTCAGTGCAAGCATAACATACGCATCCGGGTCGGCTTCCCTTTACCATTAATTTATGGTCAGTCCTTTATAGAGTGAGAGGAACTATGGTATACCTCAATGATGATGAAGAAGATTAGTAGTTGCTGGTTTTAATAAGTCGTTATGGTCTAGTGGTTCCCCCCCGCCTCCCCGGCCGCCCGCCACCCGCCTCTCCTGCATGAGGATGTGGGTTCGCAACCAGGTACGGGCAAGTACCAATGTGGTTTTTTGAAATATACTTTCAAGTTTACCTATCTTGGACATCAATGACTTTAGTGAAGCAAAACATTTTGAGACTTATAATAATAAATATAGGTCTGAAATCGCCAATCCGCTTTGAGGAAGGATGGTGGTTAATGCTCATGCTTTTTCTGTATGAGAAGATATGTCTTTGCCCTGCAGTGGGACAATAATGGGCTGGTATAATTATTGAAATATTAGGTGGCAGTGATTAGAATCACAACAGACATTTCATAACATTTATATTCAAACCTATAGGGTTGTAAAAAAACTCCTTATGTAATTTATCTTACTACAATCGTTCAAGTTATAAGTATTAAAAAAAAATATTTTTAAAAACAAGCTTTAATTTAAAATTCTACAATATAGATTATTGGACATTGTATTGTCACCAGAACTAAAGGTGTATGCAAAATTTCAGTTCAATCGGATAACAACAGATGGTCGAAAAATGGTTTGCAAATTTTGAAAGGACAACTTATTTACATACATACTTACATACGAACAGTGCAAGCTAAATAAAAGCTTGTAATAATCATGATTCCCGTACTATGATATTTTGAATGCACAATGTTTATCTTATCATTGGGTCATCGGTCTATGACACAACTAGTTTAACTGGAGAGTGATTGTGATGTTTTTATTTACTTTTCACATGTCACACATTTTTTTGTAAACCAATGTTGATTTATTGGTAAGAATTGAGTGAGGTCATCTAGTAAAATACAATGGTATTTTGACAAAACCTTCCTACAGTTAACTTACATAGGTACTAAAATAAATTGGCATAGTATCACGCGTTGTATATTGTCATTGACGCGTTTAGAATTTAAAATAGATATTTTAGATTTTTTTTATACTTTTGTGTTATGCTTGACCATAAACCACAATATAGCAAAGTATTTAATAAATTTTATAAAACACTAGCTTCCGCCCGCGATTACCGCTACTTGTACACGATGCAGGCAAGCTAAAAAGGACACGATTCTTATGTAATACCTTCTGATTATAATACCTTCGCTGCATACTTTATGATATCGTCAAGCACCACCAAAAATCCTATCAAAAATATTCTAATGGAATTTCAATTACATAACACTTTCGCAATAAAACCATTTCCCCATTCCTTCGCAGCACCCTACTGCCAAAGCACGAGCCCTTCACATGTCCATAATGTACGCGCCACGTTCGCTAATGTTCCATGCACTTGAGATAAAGATGCAAATATAAACGCTCTCGCAACCTGTAGTGCTCTCGAGCCTCTGCTAACTGACCTATTAGTCTGTGAATCTCGCGTTATCACTGGCTTAGTAAAAGTAGGAATGTTTTTAACGTTACGTGTGCTAATTTCTAAATGTATTTTATTAAAGGGATCCATTACAGATGTTAGGTTAGCGATTTGGAAATCGAATCTGTTTTTCTAAGTGACCGAAAGTGTATATTCTACATAGTATACCTATTATAACGATTTTACGATATCTAATGTTGTCATTTCCAAAAGGAATTCGTGAATAACACAAGTCCTTTCTATAACCCACAGGCATTGTGATGAGAATCGTCAGTTCATTGTTTGTTCATTTCCTATATCTGACATTAAGTAATGCCCCATAGTTACTTGGGGCGGGAACTTGTAAGAGAATTTACGACCAGAAACAATTATCCATTTTAAAAGGTTCGTATTTCCAATACTCTGTTGATTACTCTATAGTTGAACTGTCATATCCAATAAGTGTTTGATGTTGTAGACTGTGGTTATGCCAGCTAACGATTGCGGTTTTCCACGAATAATAGACTGCCTTAGTAATAACGTGAGTCAGTCACAAAATGGTTTTAAAAAACGTTGTCTTTGTATGTCTTTATGAGCTCACATAGTCCCAAGAAATACATATTACTTAAATTGCAGCGAATAGAATATCATATTCAATATGAGGTATGGCCTACTGTTTATAGGACCCGCCAAGACAAGTCTGTGGGGTTAGCCCTGATACATGCTTTTAGAATGTTCCTAACTGTAGAATGTCCCACGCACGCACGCCACGTTATCTTTGAAGGAAACTCCTCGTAAAAACTTCACACGTCTCCTACTTTGACAGCAAAACATCACAAGTTACAAAACATAAACAGAATGTTACGGTCGTACGTGTTGTACCACCCGGGGTCCCGGGAACACGGAACAAACTGTTCCCTTTACAGCCATTTACCGCCTTTGATAAAATTCCATGTTTCATTTTCGTGTATCATAAATTTTTAATGGAAACTGTTGTTTACATAATGTGTGCTAATATGGTGTTACCGTCCTATGGTATACGTGATTATAACGTAAAGATTGCTCGGTGTTTATTGAAAACTATAACTGAATATTTGGCAAATAAAATATTTGTACGCCATTTTAATATAGAGAATCTGTAAGACTAGTGTAACATCTCGCACAATGTTGCAACCTTTGTTTACAAATAAAGGCAATTGATTAATAAGAATCTCTTAGCAGCTAATATTACATATTCACCGTCTTCAAGCTAAACTCTGTAAATGCGCCTGGGCAAAAGGACATACTCGTCCTATTTTTTTGGTTTAAAAGCCCTGGATATATCCTCCGGAATTACTAGAGTTGTTTAAGTTAAATATTCAGCAACCCATACACACTTGGCTCCATCAATATTCTAAAGTCAAAATAACTGAAGCACGTACCAACAGGCACTGAAATCACCCCCTTTCTTTCCAAGATTAGCAAAAAACAAAAGATAGAGACCACACCGCAAGTTTGTTACACGGCTCCCTCCCTTATCCTGCCGCTATAAAACGGCAGAGCATCTAAAAATAAATTGGTGACATCCGGCCCCTTCATATGGACTTTTTTCTTAATTTTAGACGTAATAATTGGTACTAATAAAGTCGGTGCGTTGCGCGTAGGTTGTTAAAGGTTCGTCGGAGACCGTTACATGTTTGAATGTAGACAGGTTTGACCGTTGGAGCAGATGAATTTGAATTGAAATAGGACAATGTCCTACTGTACTTGCGGTAATCATATTAACTGTAATGACAGGGACAGACTCTCTTTACTGTCTGTTAAAATGGGGTTAAGATTCTCATCTATAAATTGTTTACTTTTTATTTAAATCTTTATTTGTTCTGCCATTACTTTGGTCTTGCATTTTGCTTTTGGCATTTTATTCTATTTTCGATCCTAAATACAAGAGTGCGCCTTGACTATAATAGTTTTACTTAGTTTGGAAGGTAGGAGTTTCAGAAATAAGTACCGCCCTTTTATGTGCAAGTTGCTTCAGCCCACATTAAAGTGGATATATCCCACGGGAACCGCGCATTTTTCCGGGATTAAAAGTGTACGTGCTATTCTAGACTATAATTTATCTTTGCGCCTAATTTCATCCAGATCCGCCCAGCCTTTCTGGTGCCATTGAGTAACAAACATTCATCCATCAAAACTTTCGAAATAATAATAGCAGTTTCTATTATTTATTTTCAATTCATTCTTACTGTTTGGATTTATTCATCCGTCTAACGCCTTGCGAACATTGTTATTTCGTTTTTTTTTCCTTCTACGCAAAATAGTCAATTTCTAGCTCCCATGATGATGAAACTTGTCCTAATTTCATTGTTTTATGCGCTACTAGCTTCTGCCCGCGACTTCGTCCGCGTGGTTTAGTTACGTCTTTGGTTACTGCTCCTCTACAGTAGGTCGTAGCGTGATGTTATATAGCTTATGCTGTTCCTCATAAATCTGGGTATCATATTTGAAAGAATTTACCCAATCCCACTGGTAGTTCCAGATATTAACCCCTTTTTAACAAACAAACAATAATACTATTCTGATTTATTATATCAGTATAGATTTATTTTCAATGTTTTCCTTCCAATTTGATAGACAATTTATACAGTTTTATAGTGTTGTTTTTCTTTTCATCCATATGATAAAAGTCTTGTTCTTGAACATCTGTTAATCTAATCGTGATGGACAGCTGAATCCGTTTATGGTTTCAAGAGCCCGTAAATCTGACGCTTGATACGAATCGATCTCATACATATCAAGTTCTTGTATGAGAGACGTCATTTTATATACGTGGTTACATATATTTTTTTAGATCTCGCAATAGCCTTGGGATTACCATAGCAGCAATTTATCTCATGGTATTTATGGGTTTTGTTATCGTAAGTTTTTATGCAAGGGTCATCTTCGTCCGATACTAGGCAGTATCTTTTGGTCCGGAATGGGTAGACACTTGATTTTTTTACTGATGGTAGCTATAACAACAAATCATGAAAATAAAATGAAGGAGGTCCTTATACACGTGACAAGACACGTGTTTTTGTATGTATTGTACGCTGGTGCGAAGGGTTCCCTTTTGTGTACGAGGCGAAGTCGCACTTGGCCCGGTTTTTACAGTTCTAGTTATCAATATGAAGTCCCATATCTCTCAACCCCATCCCTACAATTCAAAGTAAGACAATAAACCCCGGATTACTGTAATACCTCACACGTCGCCATAATAGATAAATATCGGACAGTTTTACAGCTCAATCAACCGCAAAATCTGAACCTCGCAGCCATTAAACAAAACAAGCACATAAACAAACAAGTGCTTTCAGACCAGTGCAGCGTCGAACGCTTTCCGCGACGGACGTGTCCTGCGTACGCGCCGCATATGACGTCATTTACGCGGGAGAAAAGCGCACATGCAAATATAAACCTAATCGTGATATAATAAGGTTGACTTTAGCCTGAATTTAGTACTGTTTTATACATGTGAGATGTAATTGACCGTTAGACTGTGACCGTTTTTAATTTGTGCAGCGAATGATTAGAGCAAATGTGATTTATTTGGGGTGCACTCAGTTTTCTTAGAACCTGTTGGAGGAAACGTATTGCAACTGCTGTAAATAGAATTATGTGTAACGGGTTAATCGGCCTGCGGTTTGTGTGTGGAATTGTTTTGTTCTACGTATGTAAATAAGGAAATTAGGGTAACACTTGTAATAAATAGAATATTGTGTTCGCGAGCGTGCTGAAAATTACCCACTACCCACTATGCTATAAAAGTATAAATTCAGTCCATTATGAAAACAAAGATCAAAAGTTTTTGTCAAATATTTTCAGTATCAGGCAAAATCTATACCAATAAATAAAAATTATTATTTGTACGTTAGTCATCTACGTGTTCCTAAATCATTGATCCGATTGTGATAAAATAGTTTTGGTGGGTTATTTTGCGTAGGGCCGCGAAAATACAGACCAAAAAAAAAAAATTGAAAAAGAAACAATGGATACGAAGTCGCGGGCACAGCAACAAGTCTTTTATAATTTCAATATGCTCAACATAAACCGAACTTCTATTCAAGCTAAACATTTTTCCGAAACTAGATCATGTAAACAGATAGCCACAGACAAAGTAAAAACAAAGATAGGTTTTCACTGTGGAAGCTTTCCTTCCCTCAACGTTGAAAAATATTATAAAGAAGAAGAGTTTATTTTGTTTGTTTGAACGCGGTAATCTCAGGCAGGACTACCGATCGAATTTGAAAAAATCTTCTTTTGAAAAATTCACGCTACGCAGATATTTAATGTCAAAGTTAAAAAAAAAATTGTACGTTTTTTATGTTATTAATAACTAAATTTTAAGTAATCCCACAACTCCAGGGGGCCTATCTACTCCTATCCCATCTCTTAAAACAGTACCATTTTAATATTGCTTTGTAATTTCTGTTGTTGGATTTTCAGAAAGTGATTTATGTTTGTACAAATGAAAGATTTTTGCCCAAACTTACGGGAAAGGACTAACCTAAAACTAAAACACGGGTGAAACCGCGGGGTATACTTACTAGTGTTATTATGTTTTTCTTGAAAACTATTCCAATCGTTCCACATCCCTATTCAAGTATGCTAAACATTTGTTTATACTAGATTCTGTGTCCCATTTTAAGCTGTCTTCACTTAGCTATTTTAATATACATATTCCCCTAGTGTTTCGTCCTATTTTCGTTTTAGTCTGAACATTTTATTGATACCAAATGTAAGTACTTAGCAGCTGTAACATCGACACACTTCGTGAAAAGCTTTAAAAGCTGTTTTGTTTACAATGCAAGCGCATACGTGTATATTTTTTTGGTGTTTGACATTATTGCCATTCAAAGATTCACTTTTGTTTTTCGAGATTATTAATATGGTTATGCATTTGCCAGGATGAATGACTTGCTAATTATCTTATTATACTCGAAAAGAGTGCCGTGGAGTTTCTTGCTCTCTTCTCCATTGAGGCCTACCTCCGTTTTGGAACGAGCATCTAGCTTCAACTTTCTACCTCAATGACCGACTCCTTGACAATTCAAAAGTGCCTGTAAATGGTCTAATTGAAATAAATGTTTTGACTTTGAAATCCTGTTGAATCTTTTATGTTGATATATTTTATCGTCATAATTAGAGGAGAATCTCCATATATAACCTACTCAGTCTGTCATCTCGCGAAAGTCGTAAATGTCATCGCCGGGTATTAAATCTGTGGTTCAGAAACGTTGGTCTATCAATCTTTTAGTCTGTCATTCATCTCAATAAGTTGATTTAGCTTATCCACTCTGTGACTTTCTATTTTACGAAGGCTCGGTCGGTCCTGAAAAGTCTGAAGTACGAGTTTAGGACTCGATACATCGGAATCGTCAAGTCTAAAACTTTGTTGGACTCTGCCGTTTTGAGGGTCCGTACACAAAGGGTGCGAAACGGAACCCTATAACTAAGACTCCGCTATCTATCTGTCTGTCAGCCCATTCGTCTGTCCATTTGTCACAGGGCTGTAGCTTTTGATCCGTAATTGGTAGACGCTTACATAGCGTGTATTTTTTTTAAAACATAATTTTGTAGTGTTAAATATTGTTCGACGGAACCATTCGCGTACGAGTCTGGTTCGCACTTGGCCGATATTTTCAGTATATTTATCGAAGCTCAGCACATCAACCATTTCCCTTCCAAACTAACCAAACAAAAACTGCCATTGCGACTTAAATCAATTACAACTGTACAAACCATCATAATACAATTTCCCCTATGCTTGACACAATAGAATCTCTCCCGCCCCATGGAACACATCATAAACATATTAATACAACCGATCCCTCCATACGTAATGGTCCATTGACTGCCACTATAGTGGCACTTGGAACCCAATGTTTACATTTATTTATTTACCAGCTTCTGGCCGCGACTTCGTCTGCGTCAAAGTTGATATATTGTATATCCTGCGGGGACCGTTATTTTTTTTCGGTATTAAAAGCATATGTGCTATTCCAGACTATAATCTATCTTTTGTGCAGTGTTCATCCAGATTCGTTCAGCCGTTCTCGGGTTATTGCGTAACAAACATACATCCATTAAAACTTTCGCATTTATGATAGTAGTTAGATTAAGGTTTGCCAAGAGCTTCTAAATCTTAAGTATTCCAAATTCATGGCCACGGTTTTATGCAGTCGTCAATAACCAGCATGATTATAAATCAGATAACACAAAAAATGTACGGAACATGATTATAAAAAATAAAAAGAATATTGAACTTATAGATATCGCAGCATCGTGATGCTTTAGTAGAGTAATTATTAATGAGGAGCAATGAACTTGACATTAAAATGTACCCCCTTGTGTCGCCAGATGGTGTTTTAATGTTCCATTCTTGAATTAGATGTGATAGGGTACCAGATGTCTCTGGATAGAGTAATGTATGGCATTTCTTATTGTTTGAATTAGTTAATAGTATGGGGAAGTTTAATATGAACGTTAAAATTAAGACTATCTTAGAATAGAATAGAACAATTGTTTATTTGCATAGAAAGTAGGTACAATATTGAGATGTTATTTAACAAATTGAGTGATCCTTATACTTTCTGCCTTAACTAAGGCATGCAAAACAGTTTAACAAAACAAATACAGGCATACCTATCTTGTGGGGCTGGTGTTAATGAAGCAATCCACAATCAGTCAATAATTAAATTAATTGAGAATTAGAGTTGACTTCGTAAAGGCAAGCACTTGCCGGGTGTAACTGTAGGTATGGATCGTCCATTTCCTGACTACAAGTTTACATAGCAACTTAAATACAATGTTGAATAAATAAAAAAATAAAATAATGTTAACCACAAATAAGTACTGTATTAGTATCTAGCTAAGATAGAAGCTAAATTAAAAGCATGTGACTCATGACCCTTTGTTTAGCATTTGGTTTCACCTTATAATCTACAGCTTATTCGAGAGTAGCAATACCCCGCGGTATCACCCGCGATAAGTTTTTGATTACTGCTCTGCTCCCGTAGATCGTAGCGTGATTTTATCTAATACTAGTATTTGCCCGCGACTTCGTCCGCGCAAATGTCGGTTATCGCAAACGCAGACGAAGTCGAAGTCTAATAAAAAGCCTATGTCCTTCCCCAGGTCTTAAACTATCTCCATGCTAAATTTCTTCAAAATCGATTTAGCGGTTTCAGCGTGAAGAGGTAACAGACAGACAGACACACTTTCGCATTTATAATATTAGTAAGTATGGATATAACCTATAACATTTCTCGGTAAACGGGTCATGTAACGAAAAAGGATTTTTTCAATTCGAACCCTATGATTAGCGAATTTGAACAAACTCTTCAGATTTATAATATTAGTACCTATAGATAAACAAAAATAATAAACTGAAAAGAAAACTATTTCTACGCACACTTGACAGGACTACCAGGGTTACAAATGTAGAAAAAAGATCCACATAGTTTTACAGTTTTACTTTATTCAACAATGGAACTGTTAAACATGTGTTTTAATTAGTAATTAACACCTCAACTGACATACATTTTCTTATTGTTTCCAGCTGTTAACACCTCACACGATTCAATTACCGTATATTTAAACATTTAATGATCACGTTCTAACAGCAAGTAAAAGCAAAGTTCCCTCGTTTATTCTCCTTTCATTATCAATCGGTAACAATAAGCAAACACTGCAACTTAGCATCGTCACTTGTTCTGCTTTATAACAATAACATACAGAAATAAACCTTATTGTCCTTACAATAGAGGTGTTGACGTGTTGTATTGAACACGTGCATCCGTTTGCCCACACATGGCTGTCTTTTTTTCTTGGCGTTATTTTTATCCGCAGCTGGATTTGTTTTGTGAGGGTAGAGTATTATACAAGATGCAGTTTTGCATCCTCAACAAATTCAAGGAGGTAACTATGCTAGTGATTCTCAATACGAATTAATCCTTACTAATAATAAATGCGAAAGTAACTCTGTCTGTCTGTCTCGCTTTCACGCCTAAACCACTGAACCGATTTTGATGAAATTTGGCATGGAGATAGTTTAAGACCCGGGGAAAGACATAGGCTACTTTTTATTAGACTTCGACTTCGTCCGCGATAACCGACATTTGCGCGGACGAAGTCGCGGGCAAAAGCTAAATGAGTAATAAATGAGTAGGTATTTTTTTTTCGAATTCAGAGTACTTAGCTTGCGCTGGGTAAGGTAGGCGGAACGATCGTGGAAGGCGCGTCTACCCGGCGTAAATGTGGAAAGGAAATACCGGGGTGGTTTAGTCAGTAAGAGTGTGACAGACCCCTCCGCCCTCTCCAGAGAGTTGGACATCCATGAGGATTTACCGCTGGGTAAGGTAGGCGGAACGATCGTGGAAGGCGCGTCTACCCGGCGTAAATGTGGAAAGGAAATACCGGGGTGGTTTAGTCAGTAAGAGTGTGACAGACCCCTCCGCCCTCTCCAGAGAGTTGGACATCCATGAGGATTTACCAATCCGGAAACAAAAGTCAGTGATGTAATCGCGCGTCATTGTCTACCGTATACGCAACTCGACGATTCTGTTTTAAAGAGGTGTTTTTTTAAATAAAACACAAACAACTAAAAAAACAAGTTATTATTAATTATTATAATTGACGATACTTGTATCGTAATTTTTCTGATTATTATTTATGTCTTTTATGACAACTACCTAAAATTTGTTGAGGATGCAAAACTGCCTTTTATTGTGACTTCTTAACGTACTCGTGTTGATGTAAGTGGTACTCTTTTCTCTTGGTTTTAAATGTGTATGACGTAAAGATGTAATAAATTTAATTTCTATTGAGGTCAACTCCCAATTTCAGCCTTGGTGATCTAATTCTGTCGTTTCAAGTGATTTTAAACAAAGTCTTGTACTGTACGTTTGGGAGAAAATAATGTTGAGTTTATTTTGTTATTTACTTAACTCAGAGGTGGATATCGACGTAAAGATTCACAGTTTATGTTGAATATTGACGCATGGAATTTTGCATCTGTTTGAAGATTCGTCTCGTGCATTGTATGAATAGTGAATACATAGTTTTCGTTTTTTCAGCGTTTTGCAAACACGTATATTATAATATGTATTTCCTTGCAAAGTCAAAGTCAAATCATTTTATGCATTAAGACCATTAGGGCACTTTTGAACGTCATACACAAGAAATAATTTACATAGTTGCCCCTTCCAAAACGTAGTTTTGTGTGGAGAATAATGGGCAACAAACTTAATACCATATTTACTCTTTAAAAATAAATGTTTACAATATTTTGTATTGCATTGTTTGCATCATTTGCAAAAAAAAAAGAAAAAAATAATAATAATTCCATTAAGGCGGAAACAGACTGATAAGACGCTACGCCATCCCACGCGTGCTTATTGGCCAAAACACAAAGAGTAGTTTCTCGAGATGAAATGTGGCCAATGAGAACGCTTGAATGCCGTGGCGTGGCGTAGCGTGGTATAAGTTTGTTTCTACCTTAAGGCTTCAAAAAGGAACCGTAGAGAATAATCTACCCGCACTTATCAAATACAATAAAGAAAACAAAAGACGGTAGGTAGGTAAATCGACGATTTATGTAGTGTCACATTAACCTTAAACATTAATGAAAGGATGTTCAATGAAACCTGTTTCCATGTATCATATGCTTATATCAGTGTTTTTCATACTAAAGAAGTAACTCCAGACACTAGTTCCTGAAAATACCACCTACTTATATCATTTTCCGCATTTGATATCCTTCCAATTATTTCATTGTGCTCCACAATTTTCAGACGTAAGTTGAACATTTTACAGTTTAATTTAGATTGACTAAATAATTAGACAAACGAACAAAGTGCATAATGTGTGAATTAACGAGTAGTATTATAAAAGTGTTGGAAATAAAGTTGTTACTCAATGAACTAAAGACATAGTGTTTGTGCAGTTGACAATGTGACTTCATCATGGTGATTTTGAGAAAGTTTATGGTATGTTTTTTGTGAACAATATACGTTAGCAGAATATGGTGTTTAAATAGAACATTATAGCTATGTATCAATCGTTATACTTATTACTATCGTTACAATTACACCTTAGAAGATAAAACGCCACCGATATTGCTATAAACGTGGCCATCTATTTGACCCCAGTACTCTATTGAAAAAGAAAGCTTAACTTAGGGCTAATTTTTAAAACGACAGATAAATTTTATCTGTAGAATAAATATGACAGTTTGACAGCTTTTGTATGGACAATATGTCAAAACGCCATATTTATTCTTTAGATAAAATTTATTTCTCGATTGAAAAATTAGCCCCTGAACTATCAATTCGAAAAGAAGAAGTGGTTACTTAGAAGTTGTTCTGCAGGTACACATCTAGAAAACGACCGTCTTACTGACTGTCTGTATGTTGAACACAAACAATGTTTGAGAAAAACGGTAAACAAAAGTTTGATATACCAGGGGAAACCGGGATTGTTCTTGTGCTGTTACGTAGTTGTGTATTTTTAGGTTTTTGTTACCTAAAATAAAAGATATTATTTTACCAACAACTTCACATTTTTATGTAAATGATCTACTAATAAATCGTTTTGTCAACAGTGTTCAAGTCTTCGCGACGAGCTGGCTGTCGGCGAGGATAAGTGGAAGACAAAAAGAAACATCAGCTTCGATCAGAACAGACAGCTGGAGGAGGTTACCAGGGAGAGGTGAGAATATCAGAGCTATATTTGTAATCTTATGGAAGTTAAATCTAATTAATCAGTTATGAAATATCTTGTCAGCCTATAGGTAATATAAAAATGCTGTACGGATCATGTACCTATCGTAAATGGCACGTTGCACAGATTAGCCCTTTGCCGTTTGCTTTTGTCGTCTTGTAAAAATTTTTACTGTAACGCGACAGTACACAATCAGCGTTCATAGTCAGCTGTGCTCATTATCATGTTACATTAGTTACGTGGCCGTGGTAGTTAAAAACTATAAATGATGAATGATTCGTTGAATCAGATCTTTTTTTGGCTTTAATAGACTTACCATTTGAAAATTACATGCAAAGTGTGTGCGACCCAGCAGCGCAAACAGATGGACTAGTTACCTACGTCTAGTTAGACTGAAGAGACAGTAATATAGACGAGACAAGGCTAGGTGATATATAAACCGCAAAGGGACCCGAACGTGATTATGTATGTGGGTATAAAAAGACAATAATTTATTTGATTGAATAATTCGATAATAGGTCAGGGGCCAGGATTTCTACTTCCTCCGTTAAACATGGATTTATTTGTTTGTCACGGATTTTTTAAACAATCTTTTTACTATAGGTATTGCTTTTATTCGTTAGTTGAAAAGTGCAGGCGCAGCTTCTGTTGAATAGGGTTAACTGTATAGACTTTAATAGAAAATTTTATACCCAAAGCTCTGCTATCAGAAGCAGCGCATAACCGGTCATTGTGGCTATCTTTACGAGAGGCACAAGGCAAGGCATTAAGTCTGCATTTGTACTTTTGTTGCATAAAGTTTAAATAAATAAATAAATATATCCAGCAGTGGACTTCGATCGCCTGATGATAATAAAATGGTAAATGGCAGAGGAAAATGGTAGATATCTAATAGAATTTGGCTAGCAGTAACTAATAGTACCAACTTATTATTGTACCACTCACTGCAGAGTAGACAGAGAAGCAGGAGAAAATAAAAACAAAATTCATGTGTTATTTAGAATCTACTAACTGTCCAACAGGTTATGTTTCATAATAATCCTTCTCTTTTCTTTTTGGCTGATACACGTTTGAAGATATGAAGAGGAAACTTAAACCGCCTGGGAACGGGAATCGATTCTGGGTTAAAGTGTAACATGTGTTGTTCCGGGTTGCGTCACGTTCGCTCATCAAAACGTTGCAGCCGTTTGGTACAAACAAACAGTCAAACTGATGCCTGATTAATTTATTACCCACAATGTTTGTAATCAGTGGCTTTATAAATGCTTTGGAACACCTCGTAACGACGTTAATTATGTTTTTTTTTTATTTCATCAAAATCGGTGCTAATATGTATGGTCGTCTTTCTGCTGAATGATATTTTATTGATAGTTATTTATTTATAAATATTTTTTTCCAGAGATGACCTAAAACGCGTGGCAGTGAGCCTGCACCGCGTAGTGGGTCAGCTGGTGGCGTATTGCGCCAGCGCAGAGGACGAGCTTAACCGCACGGTGCTAGCGCAGCTACTGGCCAGGCTCGTCCCGGGAGAATATGAGTGAGTAATTAGCTGAAGACATGTTTTTTGAAAGCGTAATATGTGTAGTCTCTGTTGTGATTTGTTGATCGAAATTTTGTCAACAAGCAACTTCGTCAATGATATAGTAGCATTTCCCTATTAATTTTTATGACAATTATTCTTTGTAAAATAACTGATCGATGGAAGATCGATGAGACATTTGTTTTTTCTAAACCGTGGTTTAGTGGGCTAGAAGCTCCATAAGGTATGCCCTTTCCATCTTTTTTTTTCTAACCACTTTAACCGTCGTATACATCTTCCCACTATCCTGCGATGATCTATTTAAGAATCAACAAGAAGAAAGCAACTAAGTCGCCGTCTTAACAAGTAGGTGCGCCATTGACACAACAAAACTGTTTGGTCGATCTGCGCGTGCGTTTCGTTTTGTCGCTCTTGAACCGCTTTGATCTATCAGCATTGTATGTGATGAATTTAGTTCAGCTGCTTGGGTTACTAGGAATATTACTCATACTGTGAAAAAAAGGAAATATCCGTTCGATGCACGGATTTACGTCGAATGTCGACTTTGGGATTGACGTCAGTTTTATCGAGTTAGTTAATCTTAGTAAACGTTTGGCGTTTTACAGAAAATATTGGATTTAGCAGCTACAAATCTTTTTTATTACACTTCAGTGTAGGTATACGCAATATTTAATAATAGCTAGAAAATACATACATACATAAACTCACGCCTTTTTTCCATGAGGGTAGGCAGAAACCACAGCACGTCACCTGCTACGATCCTTACATTTTCATTCTAGAAAATACTTAAAAAAAATCAAATCGACGCAAAAAAATTAAACGCGAAACCTATATAACAATAGAAACCGACGGGCGACGAACGATAAAAAAAAAACAAAAACCCCTTAATTACTTGCATAATAACTAACTACTAAACCTTGCATAATAACTAACCTTAAACTATACAAAATTTAATACACAGTACCCAGACCGAGAAAAGTGACCGATTAGAAATACTGCTTTAGACAAACTTCTAAAGTAAATGTTATTACCAAATGCAAATTGGTAATCCCCTAGCGCCTTTTGACGAAGCGATACAGTCGGCCCTCCTACTAAACCCGGAAGAAAATCTCACTAGTCCTTACTCCCTCCACATAGAGTCTACAATACATTAGCTGTTGGAGAGTAGATATAATTGCAAGCAACAAAGAGTAATGCGGTGATTAAGAGAAATTAGCGGTATGAGTGTACTGGCGGAAGCTGCGATTTAATGGCGAGGCCGGTGCTAAAGTAAGCGCTTGTGACGCTCTCCCACGACATGGGTAGGGTTGTCGCTTTAGCAGTGGCGAAGGGTTCCTTTTGGTAAGAGGGAAGCCGAAGCAATTATAGCTTACCATCCGTTTCCTTTAGCCGTCGTGGATTAAAAAGAAGCCCATGTCCTTTCTTGAGCTTCAAACTTACCCTAATTTCATCAAAATCGGTTGATTGGTTTAGTTGTGAAAGCTTAACAAACAGACAGAGTTACTTTCGCATCTATGATATAAGTTACTGCCCGCGACTTCGTCCGCGTCAAAATTGTTTTATTGTCCCACCGGAACCGTGCGTTTTCCCGGGAAAAAAACAATGCCTATGTTCTATTCCAGACTATAATCTATCTTTGCCAAATGTCATCCAAGAGATTGAATAACAAACATCCATCTATTTTATCATTTACTAATATTATAAAGCTGCAGGGTTTGTTTGTTTGTTTGTTTGAACGCGCTAATCTCTGGAACTACTGGTCCGATTTGAATGATTCTTTCAGTGTTGGGTAGTCCATTTATCGAGGAAGGCTATAGGCTATATACCATCACGCTACGACCTACGGGAGCGGAGCAGTAACCAAAGACGCGGGTGCTACCGCGGCGGACAGCTAGTCATTTATAAAAGGGGGTGGTTAGTAAGATTTTCCGTGAAATAGTTAATGACATTCTTTAGATCGTCAGCAAGTACGTAAGTATTTGGATTATTAGTTCAGATAGTCAACAGGCTCGCATGATCTATGACACATCTATGCCTAAATGCGTCCTGTCGTCTATAGAAGACACCAATTCTATTTAGCTGAAGGACACAACATTGCAATCATGTTTTTAATAAAAGTTGTTCCAATTCTAACGCATTTGCCCTCATTCGTCAGTTGAACAGTAATAGATTAAAATGAACTTCTCTTTCAAACGTAAACCCTAACAAAACCGCCAGTGTTTATAATCACTAGGTGTTAAGATTCGCGCAAAATTAATATCCGCGGGAGGCGCTGTATCGCTGGCGGCGCGCCAAAAACTTGCGCCACACGAATATTGATGAATTACTTCGATTTGTAAGCGGGTCCGATTTTGTCTAAATGTGTGACGCATTACTTGGAGGTGCAATCATTGCGTTAATCATTTTTTACCGCCGATCTTTATATAGTATCTTCGGTTTTGATTTGGTGTCGCAATGACTAAGGGATCATATTTTAATACTAGCATTTGCCTGCCAGTTTGTTCGCATTAATTTTGTTAGGGATCCCTTTATTTTTGCATAGTTAAATATAGCTTATAGCTTTTAGGGATAACGTAGCTTCTCCTATTAGCGAAACAATTTTCAGAATTGGGCCAGGAGTTACGGAGTTCAGTGCGTGCAAACAAACTATCTCTTCAGCTTTAAAATGTTAGTATAATTATGTGGCTGTATAGTAGTGTTTTTATACATAATACACATTGATGACATACTAGCACTCTCCCCGCGACTTCGTTCGCGTGATTTTTCTTACGGATGCCTAATTTTTGATAATAAAATATAGCCTATAGCACTCAGTGATAACGTAGCTTCCAATTAGTGAAAGAATTTTCAAAATCGGTTCAGTAGATCCAGAGATTACCCCCTACATACAAACTTACAAATATACAAACTTACAAACAAATGTTACCTCTTTATAATATTATAGTATAGACTAGAGCAAATATATTTCATTCAAGTTTTATTTTTATTTGCAACAATATCTCGATTTGGAGAAGCTATTATCAGTCATTGACTTTTTCAGTGATATGAACACTATATATGCGTTCATTTATAGTACGAGTATATCATTTTAACACAGTACGAACCGGCACATGAGGGCCCATCGTCCAGCTTATACGATCGCAATAGGAGGGGTTGTATTATCACTGTTTAGTACAGCGATAAGCTGAGCGATTCAAGCGATAGACATAAAATCAGTATTTACTTCTTGTCCCATAATGTTTGAACATATTCCTATCCATGTTACAAGCTGTCCACCTGTTGACCGGACAGTTAATTTCAGACAAAATTTGTACTTATAGCACTTCATACGTTGGACTTCACCCAAGTATGTGCCTGCCTGTATGTAATAACGTATCTCTTAACATTAATTATATTAGGCATTATTTAATAAATTAATTTCCTAATTAATTTCATATCACATACTTATATTAACATGAAAGTCTAATCGTCAGTAATGTAAAACCATTATATCTTTACTAAAATCTGGAGGTAAATCCTTTCAAGTAAACTATAATATTAAAAAAATGGTTTATACCATTTTTTTTTTCATTTTTACGTGACGTTCAGTGATTGAATTTTGCAAATCCTAAGATATTTTTCCTGACGGTCATTGATCTCTCAGCACTGAGCTCATTTTAATGTATTTATTATGAATATAGTCTTATTTCTCTTCACAACTTACCCCTAAAAGTGTCAAACAAACATAATCCTGATGTGTACCTGGCGTTGCGCCAGCTCAGATGCCCTTTCCATGTTCGTGATGCGCGCGCACGTGGGTGGCGCAGTAAAGGTGACGGGAGTACATGCAAGAGATATGGCTTGTCATGTTCCGTGGCGGTGGGAAAAAGATTAAAAAATAAAAATGCTCTTGCTTTACGTTTTCCAGAAAAGTTCTGGCGATCAAACTAGGCAATAAAGTCCATGATCCCTGCCAGATACACAGATCAAAGTTAGATCGACATAGTATTCAGTCTAGATATTCCAAAACTAAATCTCGTTTACTTTCTATAATAAAGGGTTTAAAAGACATTGAATTGGACCGGACCTGGGAATCTCCTGTAACTTTCAAACTTTGAGGTCAAAGTTTTTTTTTTATTTATTTATTTGGAAGTCAAAACTTATATTATATACCCCTATGCCGTTGCATGCATCGGTCAGTTACATTGAGCGAAAACTGATTTTTCGCACAAAAAAGTTGAAACAGTTTCGCAGAAAAAAAAATATTGGTTGTTCACATAGCTTGAAGGTACAAACATAATCACAAAAATAACGTGCTAGTGTTTGTCATAACGTAAAAAAGGAGAGGAGGAGAGGTGTCAAGGGACACCCGGATGGAACGAAGTTATATGAGAGAGAGAGAGAGAGAGAGAGAGAGAGAGAGAGAGAGAGACAGACAGACAGACAGAGAAACACGCGCACGCCGCACGGCTTACAAGTATAGCAAAAAGTGTCGTTACAACTTGTCGTTACAACTTTTGGTCTTAATTTTTTCCGTCTAGCCCCCTTTCACAACGCGCGATAAGGAACTGCGTTCCAATAAATAACTACCTCCACTCTGTCGTTTTACAGTCTCAATGGTTGCTATTATACAGATTAATTTCATTTCTAGTATAAAATAAATACACAAACAAAGAATAACAATGTTTTTTATCTCTCCTTTTTCAGTACGATCGTAGAAGAGGAGTCCCGGCCGTCGACTCCGAACCTGTCGGGCGAGTTGAACCAGAGCCTCGTGTCTTGCAGCGGGAAACATGTGCACTTCGCGCCGGATCTCAACGTCATACTGACGGATTTGGACGAGGTGAGAATGACAAGCCTTGTAGCTTTGAATTAATGATGTGCTGAAAGGATCAGGGTGGATAGATACGGCTAGCGCAGACAAAACAGTAATATACTCGAGTTTATCTTGGACATCACTGTCATCGGTTAAGAAAAACATTGTTAGGTGGCCATAAGCAGAGGTTGAACGCTGCAGCGCTGGTCACACCCCCTCACGGAGATAGTCCATGAAAATTTCTACCGCGCACAAAAAAAAAAGGAAACCTGTACTTATCTGTACTAATATATATAACTAGCTGTCCGCCGCGGTTACACCCGCGTCTTTGGTTACTGCTCCGCTCCCATAGGTCGTAGCGTGATGGTATATAGCCTATAGCCTTCCTCGATAACTAATCTATCTAACACTGAAAGAATTTTTCAAATCGGACCAGTAGTTCCAGAGATTAGCGCGTTCAAACAAACAAACAAACAAACAAACAAACAAACAAACACTGCAGCTTTATAATATTAGTATAGATTGTTTGTTTCAACAATGCAATCTCTGGAACTCCCAGTCGGATTGGAAAAAAATCTTCATGTATATGATAGCTAGATTCTTGAGGATACTATATGGGCAATATAACATCACACTATGACTCATGGAAGCGGAGCAATAACGAAAGACTTTACGCGGGTAAAAAAAACAAGGGTAAAGTCGCAAGCTAATAGTAATTAAAATAAGTCTGAAATTGCCAATCCGCCTTGAGTAAGCCTGGCGATCAATGCTCGTGCCTTCTCTGTATGAGAAGAGGCTTTTGCCTAGTATTGTATTATTATTATCATCAGGTTTTAAAATTGTCTATTTTGTGTCAAACAGGACGGTATAGTGAACTTCCTGCAACAGCAGCGCGACCTCAGCGCTGATATAAAGAAGGAACTGGAGAGTTCATTGCGAAGGCTGAGACATGAAGCGCATTCACTGCTCGACTTGTCAGCTAAGCTTGCTCCCAGTAAGTATTACTAAACATATCTATACTAATGTTAAAAAGCTGCAAAGTTTATTTAAAAGCTCTAATCTCCGGAACTGCTGGACCGATCCGGAAAATTACTTTACTAATAGGTACCTAACCTATTAGTAAAGTATTCCGTTACGTACGTTATTCCTCATACTACATTCTATATTTTATTATTTGAAAAAAAAAGAATAGGGTTCCGTAAAAAAACTGAGGCGGAACCTAGTATCTCAATATAATTAATTCAAATTAAGCAACGCCGAATGGCCCGACCGGTGAACCAATCATCACAAAGACCTACAACTAAAACTTCTCATGTCCCTCTTTGCAGGAATCCGTCCAGATACAAGTAATATGCTGGAGTCCAGTATACAGATAACCGAGCTAGTCCAAGATCTGGATTCTAAACAGAACTGCGACAACTGTGAACTGCATCGAAAGGTCAGTCAAAATCATTATGTCATTTGAATCTATTGAAAAAATAAATGTGATGTTAAATTGTGGGTAAGTACAAAACCCTCCGTGTGCGAGTCTGAAAATTTAATCACACACTTGGTCGGTTTTTAGAATACCTTGGCGTTCTAAAAGCTATATGTATTTAAAAAGTTAAAATACCTTTGCTTTTCAGTTAGTTTTTTTCCGATTGTTCAAAATAGTCTTTAAAATGGGTTACTTCTTGTTTTAGAACATGGAAGAAGCAATGGCGGAGTGTCTACAGCGGGAGAACTTACTTCGTTCAGATCTGGAGGCCGCCATGATCAAGATCGCTCAGCTCATGACCAGCGGTGAAGTTATAGCTGAAGGGTGAGTCATATTTTACAAAATTTAGCTAGTTCTACCCCTGGCCTGTGCTCTATAAAAATAAACTTTTTGAAGTGAAAACTTCTTTAGCGGCGTTGAGCACTTTTTCTGTAATGGGTATAAAATCTTAAACTCGCGTCAGGACACGTGCGCGTCAGGACACGTGACCTGATCGAAAAAGCGTAAGACGGATGGAGAGTAGACAGCTATCCCCTCTCTACGGCGCGGCGAAAATGTATGCCTGGGCCTACTGTTTCGTTTAGACAGCGCAGGGCGCTTGCGCGAATGTTCGTGTATGTTAAACGTAAACGTAAACGTAAACGTTAATAATCAAGTTTTCACTTCTGCCGGCACTCCCGGAGTGCAACCCGTTTTTTTTTTTATATAATTGTACGGCGCCTTAAATTCTGCAGAAATAGAGCAGCAACATGATCGAGCAGTTTATATTGATTAATTGATAATGAACTTAAATTTTATTGATATAGAGTTGAAAATTGCAAAACTACGGGCAAGATTATACATACCTCACGGAATTATATCTTGCTAACAATTTTAACGTTGACTGTGAAATGGGCTCATCGTATGCCCTGATACTGGGGTCAGATTGTGGGTCTGATTATTTGTGTATTTATGCAACTAAGTGTTACTAAAACAGCCTAATTAATGAGCTCCCTCCCTATAGCTACGGCACAGGTCCCCAGCTGGGCTCGCTGCCGAGCCGCGCGCGGCCCACGCCCAGCGTGACGCACTCGCTGGACGGCAGCTGCTCGCCGCGCGTGCAGCGGCTGGCGCACGACATCGACTCGCTGCAGAAGGAGAGAGATGACCTGCACCAACAGGTGGGGGACTGCGTTTACATTACCATAAATACAATTTTCGCGACCGAATTTCGGTCACGGTGGCCAATCTCAATAGAGAAGTCCGCAGTAGATATTATAGTGCACAAGTATGTGTGCAAACCGAGGGGCAATCCCTCTTCTCTCACTCTCATAGTCCGATGGGACGGCGTTCCGACACGACCGGGGAGAGATCATGCGCAGTACGAACGGCGACACGTGCTTTACGAGGCACAGAGGTGTTACACCACCTGAGTGCTAAGTGTGAATTTTTTCACTCACATTCGATTGCGAGCGCGTTTGACTTTGACTTTGACTTTGACTTTATTTCCCATACATAATACTAACGCGCTCGCAATCGAACATGAGTGAAAAAACTCACACTTATCACTCTGATAATAAATATGGAGAGAATTAACGTGGACTCTACGTGTTGTTACAGTATCCGGATAATAAATTAAACTAACGTAGTAACAAATCAATAACCAATTTTTTTATGTATATAAAATGCACTCTACTTTCTTACACTAATATTTGCAATAACACAATATTTTCGTCAATTACTTATGTAAATAATTTGTAAACAATAACATGTAATTATTTTGCACCGACGCACGCGCAGGTCAAAAGGATGACAGATTCACCCGTACATAAGATATGTTGTGAGAAGGTAAACGCGCACGATTCGAAACGCTTATGTATGTATGTATTTATTTATTGTTACTGTAGCTTGTAACAAATTATGCTTTATGTGACCTTTGATGTTTATGGTGTCGAACCTAGTTCATCGTGTACGTGTAGCTTTTATATGGAGTGGAATGCATTTCGTAACAAAAACTTTTACTATGAATTCAGTAGGTATGTGATTCTAGAACCCCAAAAGTGCACTTTTGAATGGAACAGCAGATTTTTTTCCATAACCTACTAAGCACGCTTTTCCGGCGTAAAAATACACGGTTAATTCGCCGTGTGTAGGCACGGCTGTCAGTGTTGTATGGGTCACTGTGAGAGCTTGTGACATACACGGTGGCGCCGCCGGCACGTGTGTGGACAATTACAGGCCTTACGATAATTTTCTTCGCTGAGGGAAATCATGTACTTAATCCGTGGTAGAAGTTTTCGTAACGGTATCCTCCCATTTTTTTATAATGTTAAGCAATAAGTGTAGCTTTGTTTTTTTTACCTTGATTATAGTTGAGAAGTAATATTTATATATTTTTTAATTATAAACTCATTGTCCTGGCATGGTTTGTCAAACTTTTTTAAATTGTTTGGTAATGTATGAGGAACAAAAAATGTCCTGTAAAATGTTTGTGCTCAATTAGTAGTCCTAATAATGAGTTCGTGATGTACAGCTGGAGGCCGCGAACCGGCAGCTACGCTCCACGCGGCAGTTCGTGGAGGAGCAGGCGAGCGAGCGCGAGGCGGAGCGCGACGAGTTCGCGCGTCGCCTCGCCGACCTCAAGGATGAGAACGCACGCCTTGCCACGCGCCTGCACAACAACGCAAGGATACTCAACGAGGTTAGTGTTGTACTGCTATACCCACACTTGACTGCGCACAGCTTCTTCATCTTCTTTTCGTGTAGCGTTAAGCGCATGCGATAATAACTAAGGCGCTGCACAAACGTAAATACTTTTGTGTCTCGTGTCTGACATAAGCGACCGGCAATCAGAAATGAATATTATATATTTACGTTACCTTTTGCTTCCACTGATCGCCGATCACAAAAGTGTTAGGTAGGAAACACACAAGCAAAAATAATAAGTTTCCATATAAATTGTATTAGTAAAAAGTTGTTACATTCATAAGTTGCCTTTGTCGCACACAAGACTCTGACGGAATGTTCAGAACACAAGCATTGAAAGTGTCCAGTAGTAGCAACCAGCAACTGTGTCCTATAAACATCACTGGTTAAAACAACCGCCGGTTGTCGATAACAGAAAGTGTCTACGTTTGAGCTACGCTTAAATGATAACTCACACCGCCTCTAGTGCACGCCAATCCTGTACGTTTAAAATGACACAAGGCGTGTGCTGAACGCTACACGAATTGAAAGTTGAAGATAAAATCGCACAAATGTGGGTATAGTGTGGCACTGTGATTGTTGGGTAGAAAGCTGTGTAGTTACTTGACTGGCGTTTTTTAAACTGAGTTACCACTAAAGCCATACCATATAAAGTGTTAAAGTCGAGATTTCTCTTGTGAAAGAGAGAGACGGGACTATTCACGGCCGATAGCACGATCCCTTTTTCACAACGTAACTAGTTTTGGTCCCCCAAAGTCCAGAGATGATATGTTGCCTACTCCTATATTATGCTTTAATAGGCTCTTGTAATTAGACTAACTAACCACAATAAGATATTTTAATAAACGCCATTCAAGTGCTTTTAAGTTTTGTTAGAACCTTCACAAGGACCATGCACATTATAACTTTTAACTTGGTGGAATGATGATTAATATTTTTAAGATTTATAGACAAAATTTTGTGTTTTCCTTTCTATTTGAAATGTGGGGATGGATCCTTAACTATTTTAACTTTCCTTTTCCAATTTTTTTATACTAAATTATTATTGTTAGTTTTTAAGTTTCTGCACATTTGCAACTACTAATTTTATTGACCTACCAATACCACAAACACTATTTAATAACAGTACAGGATGTAATAAGACACATCATATAGCCACCACCACGCTTATGCATACGTAACTATGTAACTTTGATCTATAATTATTGCTGTGGAACGATTTTTCTTCTTCCTTTTGTCTTCTTCTTCTTCTTTATCGTGTGGACAGTAAAGTCTTACGGCCCCACACACCCTAGTGTCAGAGTTTCTAAACCGCTCGAAGAAAACGAAGTTATATGAGAGAGAGAGAGAGAGAGAGAGAGAGAGAGGGACAGACAGAGAAACGCGCACGCCGCACGGCTTACAACTATAGCAAAAAGTGTCGTTACAACTTTTGGTCTTAATTTTTTCCGTCTAGTCCCCTTTCGCAACGCGCGATAAGCAACTTCGTTCCAATAACTTTAACCTTCAATATCTTCAAAACTAGAAGGTTTCCAGATATGATCCAGGACAAAAAAATAAAAAAAAATAAATAGCAAGAATAAATAATAAATAATCATAATGATGAGAAGAAACAGATGTATCTGCTGACTTCATTATTTGTGTCTTTTTGCATCCGTTACATGTAATTCCGATTAGCTGTTCTAATTTCAACAGCTTCTAAACAAGCTTGATTAGTGTTGTAGCATTGGTTGGTCCGTACTAACCCCTCCCCGCTCCCTGTCTACCTACAGATGCACTGCCTCCGCCTCACGTATTGCAACTGTCGTGAACACGACGCGCACGTAAGTTTGTCTCCCTGTGTTGTTTAGCTTACTGTTCATGCCGGAATACATTTTACATAACTCGAGTTCTCGTTATATGAAGCAAACTGACGATTTAATGAACTGAATGAACTTTTTATCTTAAGTAAAGCGTCAGTTTGTCGGGAAATCTTAGAAAATACAACTTCATACTGTGACTTCATCCTCGCGGCAATAGGGTAGATGACATCACTAACCAATAATACCAAGACATAACTTCTCTAAAGAAACACTTTATTTTAGCCCTGATAACCCAATTCATTTTCAATTAACTGTCTGTTTTGATTTTTTATTGCTTTCTAATTTATAAATAGTTAGTCAGTTGAGTCTACTCAAAAGTGACGTCATAGTTATTTACACCATACAAAATCTATGGGAGAATAGCGTTTTGACAGGTTAGAAAAAGTACGTCAGTTGATTGGTGGTGTCATCTACCCTATTCCGTTCTTAGCTGACATCTACTTACATTACCTTTTACTAAATTCGAGATTTCTTGATTAGTCTGTTAGAGGGTGAGATAAATGGTGGCTTTATAATTGTAAGATTTAACTGAATCCTCCAAAGCTCTAGGCCGGGATTGTCTTAACTAGATGGAGTTGCTTACTTCCTCGACTTGCTAGTTTCGCTATAACTTATTTTGGCATGAATAGTAAATATAAATGTTGTGAATAATGTTTCTGCCTTTTTATGTATTGTAATAGTACAGTCGGATTTATGTGTAGTTATAATATGCACTTAACAGCATGACGAGCACCTTAAATAGAGAATAGAAAATATTCGTATATGTCACTCTTTTTTTACCATCTTAACAATCAATAATAATTTTGCTTAGAAGCGACAGAACTGTTAGTCTTGTTTCTAACTCTTTAGGGCCCACTTGCACAAAACACGCTAACTAAGAGTTAACTAATACAAGTTTAAATTACAAAATATCATACATAATTTATAGTTTAACCTCGTTTTTTTTAGCAAGTGGACCTTATTATCTCAAAAAATCTTTCTCATTATCTAACCAAATTCCCATAAATTCAATAATCCGCACCAAAACTAGCACAATCTTTTCATCTTCACCCTTTCAATCACAAAACAGGTGGAACAATTAGAAGCCCAAACCCGTGAGATGAACCAAATCATAATCGAATTGGAAACACGAAAGGCTTCAACAGACGAAGAACTCAAAGCTTCAGAAGAGAAAGTCACCCTCCTACGAGACATCATCGCCAACTTAGAAATACAACTTGAACAAAAGACGACGCACGAAACGGAGATATTGGAACAACTTGAACAAATGAAGAACACAATAGATGAAAGAGATAGCAAGATGAGGACGTTGTTGGGTGAATTGGAATCGTTAAGGAGTGAAAGAGCCGAACAGAGTGATGTGGTATGTGTTAAGTGTGGTCAGGAAGAAGAGAAGAGTACGGAGCTACTGGAGAGGATTAAGGAGCAGGTTGGTTGTGGCATTTACAGGTATATTGTATGTATGTATATATTTTTATGGTAGTTTGTGTGTATCGTGTGTGTGTATATTTCAAATAACAATTTGTAAATACACTATAATACATATTCTATGTTAATACTGTATCTGTAAATAATGTTCTGTTTGTTTTTACTAGTTTTTAGCAGACTTTTCTCGCAGAGCTTTTAGGCTATAACTCAAAATAAACGTATAAATAAAATTATCTCATAAGCTGCTTAAAACTTCATATCCTTTTAAAGTTATATTGTTCTACAGTGCCATTACTTAGAGGAGATGATACACCGGCGCACGCGCAAGTTGGAGCGCATACACGAAGTGTGCTCCACTAGCTGCAGCGAGCCTAGCGAGGATGTGTCGCTTAGAGATCAACGACATAGGCATTTAGAGGTAAGCTGTTAAAAAAATAACAAGTAACATTAATAATAGTAGTATCGGTGACGGAAAACATCGCAAGCAAATCTGGACTTATCAATAACATAAGTCTGAAACCGTCAATCTGCCTTGCGCAAGCGTGATGATCAATCCTTGTACCTTCTCTGTATGCTAAGAGGCCTTTACTCTGCAGTAGGACAATACTGTGATACTTATGTAATTGTCGAAATTAAAAATACTAAGTACTCGTATTTGTTTAAAAACAAACCATACTTCATAGCTTTTTAAGTAAACTTTATTTGACGGGATGACATAAAAATACAGTTGGGTTTCGGTTGAAAGTCTCCAGTATATGTGATTCTAGGCGAGAATAATAATGTCCATTAACATGTAATAAGCATGGTGGTTGATAAACATGTTCTGCACCAGGTGAAGTCCCCCGACACGGAGGGCTCCCCGCGCTCGGAGCGCATGTCGGAGCTGGCGCGCGTGTGGGACAGCCTCGACACGCATGCGCGTGCTGAGGACGCCGTGCTCAAGAGGGTCGCCGACCTCGAGATGCAGAGGGCTCAGCTCAAGGATATTGCACAAGTAAGTTAAAGAAATTTATATGGCAGATGTGAGGGAACGCCCTAGAAAGACCTACACTGACCTTATTGGCGAGGTTCTCCAGAAAGGTCAGGTGCGCACTACTCGTAACCGGCGTGCTTGTACGACTAGATGTATGAACGTGGACGAGGCAAAAGGAGTATGAAAGGATCGTAGCTGGTGGCGTTCTGTGGTTTCTGCCTACCGAAGGCGTGAGTTTAGTTGCCATTTCTCCCGTGCGGGGGTGCGTTAACAAACATGTGAACTTTTAAAAAAAACACACAGATGCTAAATTTGAGTAGGTATGCTTTTACATTACAAAGGATGGTAAAGAGAGTATTTTTTGTAAACGTGATTAATTTTTATATTCGTGCACATAAAATGTACCGAAAGTGTTACTCTCATGCAGGAGTGACTCAACGACATACACATGTATTGTATAGCTACGTAACCTATACCTACATCTTCACGTAGACAGTACGTGGGTGATTATTAGCAATAGATTACTTAGACACGCCACAAAATGTCAATAAGAAATATAAAACTGAATAGAGAAAGAATGAAAAATATTTTTATTTCAGAAGCATTCCGTAGCAAATATTTCAATAATTTGTATGTGACTTGAAATGCATGTTCTATACCATACACAGACGAGTTATGGCTGTAATTTACAAGAAAATCTTCACGGAACATGAAAACTTATCAAAGTTGTTATTTCACGTTGAAAACACAAATGATTTAATAATTATTTGATGTGGTGGTAACACTTTATTAGAGTAGGGGTCGCTATACTTTTAAGGGGGTCGGCCTAGTCGGTTCGACAATCTCGATGATCCATGCTCGTGCCTTCTCAGTGTGAGTGGCTCGCCACATACTGCCTTTGCCCTGGGAGAGTAATGTCATAGTCATAAAATCACGCCTGTAATCCCCGAATGCAGAGGCGTACCCATTAGGTACACCCGGATTGCGCCAGTTAATAAGAGAGAGAGAGAGCGATGAGATGATGGGAGAGTAATGTATTTTTTTTATCTCTAAACCGAATTGAAAAAGAATTGCCAAACAAACAAATTCGAGGGCCTATTATTTGTATAAGCCTGCCATAGTACGTTACACAACACTTATATCATATAAAATACTAGCTGTCCGCCGCGGTTACACCCGCGTCTTTGGTTACTGCTCCGCTCCCGTAGGTCGTAGCGTGATGGTATATAGCCTATAGCCTTCCTCGATAACTAATCTTTCTAACACTGAAAGAATTTTTCAAATCGGACCAGTAGTTCCAGAGATTAGCGCGTTCAAACAAACAAACAAACAAACAAACTCTGCAGCTTTATAATATTAGTATAGATATTAGATATAATTTATAAATACATACATATTATAGATAAATTACACCCAGACACAGAACCAACAATTATGCTCATCACACAAAGTTTGTCCTGGGTGGGAATCGAACCCACTACCTCCGGCTTTGCAGTCAGGGTCACTAACCACTAGACCAACGAAGCAGACCATAGCAGATCATAGTCATCATATTATTATTTCCTGGAGCGCACGTCGTACAAGCAGGGACCTTGGTACCGCTCCATTGATGGCTGGCGGCGCGCCAAAGATTTATTTTGATAACGCACCACTCTTTCACAATGACGGGCCAGCGCTAGCGAACTGCGAAATGTCAACTTCGCGGTTCAAAGTCGCCTTTGGATTAGAGATTTTTGAATGCTCTTTGTGTTTGGATAGGAAGATGTGAATGAATTTCTTGAACCTTGAATATTTTGTATTGTTTACATAAGCGTCTTTTGTAGATTAATTAAAAAACTTCTAAGTTAAAGGAAAATAGGTACCTACAGGTATAGGATATGGCGAAAACGTGAAGCATATTTAAATAAGCAAATACTCGCTTACCTAATTTTTAAAAACCGACCACGAAGTGTAATGTTAAGTTTCTTTGTTAATTTGAACACGCTAATCTCAGGAACTACTGGTCTGATTTGAAAAAATTCTACAGTCGGTTTATCGAGAAAGGTTTATAGGCTATAACATCACACTACGAACCTCGAGATTAATGCAGTAACCAAAGACATAACGCGGGTGAAACCGCGGCCTATAGCTAGTCTCTTATATCCTTTCTTATTGCCCGACCGTAGCGGACCTCTAAAGGAGGGGTAATGTTTTTAGCGACCTACTAGAATCGAAAGAAAAGACCATTAGCGTATTTGCTAATACAATAATTACTATCGATCCGCAGTCATGACAGACGAGACAGTTTGAGATTTCATAGAAGAGCTGGCTGACTCTTATTAACGAGATAAACGTAGTTCCAAGTATTGCCTTGGCACTCACAGGTCTGATTAAACCGTCAGGTGTCTTAATTGGGTAGTAGAAACCAACAATCAATTGACTTAATTTTTATGAGCTGTTAAAACGCCTTTCCCCTGTAGATTCTGTATGGCAAATAGCAATTTGACGTCACTTATTTGCCAACACAATTGACTAACTATTTATTCATTTTAAAACAACTAAAAATATAATTCTACAATTAACTTAAAATTAATCGGATTGTCAGTGTTAAAATGAAGTGTTTTTTTTTTAGAGAAAAGTGTTTTGGACTTGTTTAATGGAGCTTATACTACCTTATGGCGCATTTTCATTAGTCGATAGGGCCCGCATGCGGCGAGTCCCCGCATGCGACATAACAACTAATGAAAGTTACAAGTCGTTACACCGCATGCGGGGATCCGCCGCGCATGCTTTTTACCGACCGTGATATCGACATGCGGGCCCTGTGGCATGCGTTCCAGAAATCTGTCGCACCCCGCATGCGGGCCCTATCGACTAATGAAAACGGTTCACCGAATGCGGGCCCTGTGGCATGCGTTCCAGAAATCTGTCGCACCCCGCATGCGGGCCCTATCGACTAATGAAAACGGTTCACCGAATGCGGGCCCTGTGGCATGCGTTCCAGAAATCTGTCGCACCCCGCATGCGGGCCCTATCGACTAGTGAAAATGAGCCATTATTGTTACTTTGTTTTAATCAATATAAAGAAGTGTGAAATTAAGTCGTATTTAGTAGCAGTAAAATGCTTTGTGAAAAAGTTTTTTCCGAAATTATTATCCATCACGTTACACATTTATGTCGATAAGCAACATTAATCTATTCCCGTTTGAAAGGAATGGAAGTGCCCGGTTAGGTAACAGGCACGTCTCGTGTACCTGTGTTCTTAGCTTTGCTGCATTACATTGTAGGTATCAAGCAAGCTATAACAATAATACATTATAATAATATTATGCAGCGTTACGTTAAGATAAATATGCGTATACTCTGCCGTGTTATCAAAATATGTAGTGTTTCCAAATAGGCGATGAAAACTTAGAGCTGTGCCGGCCGCTGCACGCTGTTCCCCGGTGCATACACAAATATATTAGTAGCTTCCATCTGGTACGAAATAGATGAAGCTAGCGTAACTTATTGAATCCAAAAATACACTCGAGCCATTACGTCTAAGGGACGGGCTGTTTTTTAAGTAATTAATAATATCTAATAATAATAACAACAAAGAGGAAGAAATGGGGGAGTTTTTTCCCAAGGAGTGGTACAGAGCAAAAAACTAAAAACAAAAAAACAGATGTTATTTAAACAACAGAAGTTGAAACGCACAAAATTAAATAACTACAAATAGATGTATTAAATAAATCAGCTCATTTCCACAAACATACAAATAAATAAACCAAGAAAATTATCTAAACAGTAAATCCACGAATTCTCCCCCACATTATTCCGAACTAACAAAACAAAAGAACATCTCAATCGCATGACATCATACTAACAAGTATAAAAGTACAATATTAAAACTATCACCTCTATTTTCGCTGTACACTTTCCCTCCACGACAAGCCACCGGCACGCCACGAATAAACAATGATTAAGCTTAGTAACAGAGCGTCCAGAGCCAATAGATGAATGATGTTCCGCAGAGATTCTTTAAAAATAACACCCAAGTTCAATGATAAGTGTTTTTTTTAGTTTAGTTTATAAATGTAGCTAATGTATGACGTTATTAAGATGTTTGCAACGGATGTTTGGGTTTAGTAAATAATTGTGGATTTATTTTAAAGTACGGATGTTTTGTGCTGATCTGGTTAGATTCGGTTGTTCAACAAATATTGTGTTCCTTAAACCCTGAAGAAAAAAAACGAAACTTTTGTAAGATAATTTTTTGGTTCGTCTGTCGTGAAGCTGTTTAGTTACAGAAATTGAGATTTGAACCTTATTGCCGTTGCTCGAACACCTAATCCATATGAAAATAGGCTGTGAATTTTAACGTTTCTTTATGGACATTAAAACAACCAAGAAAATATTTCGTAATAATATGTTTTCGTCCTTGTGAATATCTGTCATTATGGGCGCAGACGAGGTAGCGGATTATAAAGTAGCATAAATCTGTCCTTATTTGCATGGATACTGCATCTTCATTAAACACCAGAAGTAATGACGTGATGAGCCAACAAAAATACAGAGTTGGTTTCGCATTTATTATATTAGTCAACATTTCTGACATTAGCGCGAATCGATATCCATTCGCTTGAAATAACTAACCTATCACGTTTCATTTATTTTCGTTAGCAAAATATAAACACCAATAGGATTAGGCGAAAGGAATTCGCATAATTATTTGCTTTGTCTTTATCTATACTAATATTATAAAGAGGTAACATTTGTTTGTAAGTTTGTATGTTTGTAAGTTTGTATGTAGGGGGTAATCTCCGGATCTACTGAACCGATTTTGAAAATTCTTTCGGAAATTGGAAGCTACGTTATCACTGAGTGCTATAGGCTATATTTTATTTTAGAAAAAATAGGGGTCCGTAAGATATTTGGGTTTTTCGGACCCAAGGTGTAAAAAATCATCCAAAAAAGGGTTGGGGTAGGGTACGGTAGGGGTAGGGGTAGGTTAGGGTGGGGGTAGGGTAGGGTAAGGTAGGGTAAGGCAGGGTTAGGGTAGGGGTAGGGTAAGGCAGGGTTAGGGTAGGGGTATTGGTAGTGTAGGATACCACGCGAACGAAGTCGCGGCGGGTCAGCTAGTATACTAATATAACAAAGCTAAAGGTTTTATTTATCTCTGGAATTACCAGTCCGATTGGAAAAATTCTAGCCATATTCATGAGGATTACAGATTTCCATTGAGATTAGGTGGTAGGAGTTCGCATATTTTCCTTACAGATAAATATTAATTCTGGCACACCATGCTGTTCGCTAGTGTTCACACGCGCCCGTGCGCTGATCCGTTTGTTTTGACTCCAGCTCAGATTTGCGGCCAATACATCAAAGTTTACTATTGCAACAGTTAGCCTAGTTCCTAACAGTTTGCGGTTCTACGATTTAATGGATTAGCCACGTATTTTCACAATAACATCGACTGCTAATGGTTTGACCTCGTTTCAACGGAAGTGCATCGGATGATCGGAAACACGTGACGTTTCTTTGAGGTTTTTTCTACCGAAAATCACTGGCTTTTTGAGTCGGAATCAATCGCTCATTCGTCACGTTTGGGTCGTCTAAAAGGTTCTGTGAAAAATAATAAACCATATTAGTTACTAACTCAAGCAAAGTTTACAATTGCGAAGTATTTTTTTTTTCTAAGAAACAAGCTTATATGAGTTGCTAGTAATCATTTTTCCATACAAACGTTTTCCCGATTATTTTTGTTTGATGGTGTTTTAAAAAGTTTGCAGTGTAACTAATAAATACTAGCTTTTGGCTCACGACTTCGTCTGTGTAAATATCACTTTTCGCGGACGCAGACGAAGTCGCGGAATAAAAAAGTAGGTTGTAATCGAGTTGTATGGAGTCCTCGCTACCGCTAAATTATCTTCACATTTTGCTTCTAACCTTTTACGTTTAATTTCGCTACGTGGGAGTTAATTCCCCTCCTCTCCCCATTTATTGACCTTACTCAACCCACGGTATTCCCGTGCAGTCCCATTCAGCGATTAGTCACCGCAGTCCTACTCATGGACATAGGCGCGCGTCATTCGCAGTCATTTGCCCGACCCTAATATGCGGGATGAACTCTCTCCGCTCTCTCAATTTGTATTATGAGGTTTTATTGACTATTAGCACAGGGTTGCCTGTTATACCCATTTTTTAAATATAGTATAAAAAAAATAAAAATATTTTTTGCATTTGTTGAGTTTGTAGTAGTAAAATTGAGAATAGAAATTAATTTAAATTAATCAGCAAGTAATTTAAATTGTCAACGTACTCTAGTCAATTTTATTTGACATTTAATCAAAGAAAGTAGTTGGCAACACGCCATAACTGCAGTCACTTAACACCACGTTTACCGTAACTTAAAGACTACAGTCATTTGTAATCCAACACTAACACAACCTCAGCCCCGCACACCAGTTTAAAATAAACTCACTAGAAACCCAACATCCCTCCTTCTTCCACACTAATGATAAAACAAGCTGATGTTGTTCAACAATACACGTTTGTGGCCGTTGTAACCCATTTACTGGTTCGCGATTAACCCTCGGTTACACAAGCAGGAAGGTAAACAGTGGACGGGAATAGATGGCAACCCTACGCGTTCGTCGTACGCGCACACTAGCATGACGCGCTCGTGTGGGTTAAATATAGAGGGAATGAGGAAAATTGTGTAGATGTGGTACCTAACGGTGAAAAGACAAAGATTAATGCACTAGTTATGAAAACTGCGTACTTAATGCCTATAATTACTGCGATTTGTGATGCGAAGGTAACACATAATAGGTGCAACAAAATAAATTGTGCAGTTGTTTCTAGAAAAATGCAGTAGTGAGTGCAGTCATATTATTATCTGACGGCAAATTGAAATGTTCTATCTATATAAATAAAAATGAATGGCTAAATGTGTTGTTAAGCGCAAAAATTGGAAAATGGCTGGACCGATTTGACTGTTACTTTATTTTTGTGTTAGTAATTTCCTGGACAATATGAATGCAAACACTTGGAAAATCCACGGAAAATATCTGAAATTTGACCCGTGCGGAATCAGGGCGGTTCGCTTGCGTAAAATAAATTATTTCGTACATATTTTCATACACAATTATTATATATTTTTTAAATATAAATGCACATAATTTTTGTTAGTCGTGAACGCACAGTCTGCTCATTTACAACTCCGCGTTACCTTATCCAAAGTTTCTCGCATCCTCGTCTCCCTCCGCGCGAACACAAACGTCTGACGCTCAGTCTCTCCCGATGCTTCAGAGCGTGTTCTGCTGCCGTAAGGTCTCTCCCTCATCCCGATCAACCATCAACGCACGCCATCCATTGCATCTTCTCATCAACATGTGATACACAACAATGCAGTTAACCAGCAATGTAACGTGATAGTTTAGTGCTGTAGTGATATTCGTTTGTGATGTTTGTTTGGAGTTACTTTACCAAATACGTTAGGATGGGGTTGCCGGATCTTACGGTGAGTTATGTTTTGTGGACGTTTTTTAGTGATGAATATTTTGGGACGAAGTTTTTTAGATAAAACTTTAAAATAGTACTTAAGTATGGAGTTTTTGTGCCCATTCTTCTCCATACGAAACTACCTTTTGTAAGGGACAACTAGATTCACTTCCTTTTCTTGTAAATGACGTTCAGAAGTTCCTTTTAATAGTTTGATTGAAATTAATGATTTTAATATGACTGATAAAGTATCGTTTTGTTCGAAATTAAAGATTGTTGTGCCAATATTGGCTAGTGGTTTTCAGCGGAAATTATTGAAAACCCCATTTGTTTTTCATATTTTTAGACCGACTGACAAAATAACAACATCAATAACAGCACATTAACATTGTATATTGACTGCTATATTTATGTTCCATTGCGTGAAAATTTCCCTTTTCATTATCATGAAATTGCATAGCCACAGACACAAGTAAGCAACAAGTTACAAACTCCACGGCAACCGGATCTCCCCCCCCCCCCCCCCCTTGTAATAAAAAAAGTAGCAATATCTACTCATTTCTTTATTAAATATCACACCCAAATATCGTGTAAATACAATAAGTGTGCGTCAGACGCTGCCAACTGCGCATCACGGACGTTTTTATATTATTATACTTGCGTCGCAATGTCATCGGGAAAGCGCTTGGGAAACTGTGACGGAAATATGAGAATTTTAGCAGTTTCTTTAGCAGTGTGTTAGTAATTCATGGTCGGTCGTTTACATGAGATACTGAGCTGAAATTCTAAGATAGTTGGTCACTATTTTCTATAGACTTTACTAGTAGTAGTTACTTGTTTGTAAAGGTGTTCGACCGGGGAAGTACTACCGTCATACCTATTGCTGCTTTGTAACTACAGGCACATGAGACATTTTAAGTTTGTTTCTGGAATAGCTTTGCTTCTGCAAGGCTATGCAATGCTATGCTATATTGTAGAGGTCTATATAGGCAGCGGTAACCACGTAACATAAGCAGGGCCGTCTTACTATCCAATGACATTAAACAATAGACATATTTTTAGATGCTTTTATTGACGATCTCTGAAGTGAAAGTTTACGTTAAAGGGTTTTTGTGATAAATGGGTGATTGTTTTACGTATAATCCTCTTTTTTGTTGTGTAATTAATTAACTTATGATCTTCTCGCATGAGGTAAAATCGTACGACGTATCGACGTTATCGTACTATTTCAAATGGCTAAAGCAATAATATGTATATGTAGGTAACATAATTTATTAGTTCTGGTGTCAGGCGTTATTTTTACCGCAGATTGCAAAATATTCAGCTGTCACATTTAATAACAAATTATTGCTTATTTTGATTGGGAGTACAGGGATCCCACATCACAGCTATGTTAGTTTTGGCAAGGTTAGGTGTTGACGCTGATGGTAAACTAAGAATACGATAGTTTATCTTAGTTGGTAGTTCAACATGAATGGATTAACGGAAACTTGTACTCCAAATAACAATAAATCCATACATTTTATGTGCAAAGTTATTTATAAGCATATAAGAGACACGTACTGAATATTCTCAATATGCTAAATTGTTCAATCTGGTGTCGTGTCGTAGCAGCGTTTGTTAACTTTTATTACATCAATTGACATTGGCAATGTATTGTTATACGCTCATGTTCATGTAGGATGTCTGCGTACTGAGATTGTGATTAATGTCCTTTACATTTTAGTCTTCCATTAAACAGAGTAGACGGAATATACCCCTCGCGTCGAAACTTCTCATCGTTTATTGTTTCAAAAAAAATTCAGCTGTTCCATACATTAATTTGACCTTTGTCTGGAGCTGCTGATTGTCTAAGAATCATGCACTGAATTAATGGTAAAATTTTGCACGACGATATCCCCTTCCATGTATAGTCAACTTAAGGTTTGTTAAATATGTATCCACGATTTTGACACCACTGTATCTTAAAAAAAAAACAAAAAAAACACAAAATACATCACAAATGACATCAGGTAACATATTATTTTAATGGGCCTGTTTCACCTTGTTTCAATAGGCCCTATCTAACACATACCTAAATAAAAAAGGGGAGCAGAATCTGTATTATTTATCTGACACAATAAGTTAACCGTAACATAAACAGGAGCCGCAAAACGGGCCTTAAGTACACTCAAAATAAAACGATCAAATTGCAGTGCCAAAACAGAATTTATGCAAAAATATGTTTAAAGTACACTCGACAATAAAAGTCACATATTTCAACAAAAATCTTAAAGTGGAAGCTTCACTTTACGTTTAAAAACAAAACTGCGGGTCAACGAACTTCAGTCGCGAGTTTTAAAAGTTTAAACTCAATAACAAATGCGTTACCAACGCTTTGTATAACGCCGCTTGCCTGAAAGATACTCTTAATTCCTGAACGGTTAATGGCTTATTCACATTAGTGTATACCTCGGGCCAGATAGACGGTACTTCCGTCAGTTAAGAGATAGTAGGAACCATTGTTGACAGTAAAACAACATGTATTCTATCTGAAAGTGTCAATGATACGACTTAATTAGGTTACTGTTGATAAAAGTTTTTGTGTCATTTGCTATGAGGTCTCTTTATAGTTGATAGAGTTATCTTTAGAGGGGCAGTGCGACAGTTGTAATGTAACTATTATTATGAACGAGAAAGTTTTTGAGAATGGATGGCAGACGAAAAAGTCAAAAATTTTGAAGAATAGTGACGAAATCAACTTTTCAAACCTTTATTACTTTTGTCCACGGCTGCTTTGAAGTATGCACCTTTTTATTGATTTAAATAATACTAGCACTCTCTCCCCGCGACTTCGTTAACGTGATTTTCCTTACGGAATCCTTTTACTTGTTTTTAAATATAATATACTCGTATTATAGCCTATGTCACCCGGGGATAGTGTAGCTTCCCAACAGTGAAAGAATTTTTCAAATCGGTTCGATTAAAAGTCCCTTTTAATTATCTGATTTAATTAATAATTTGATTTTGACTTTATGCAGATTTTTGTAACTTATTTACTCTTAGGCCATCATACTTCCATTCCTAAATCAACACACCAACAAAATAATTATTATTCAACACAATCTGGGTCGTCTATTGATTAAACGACAGAATCCGACCTAATGATCTTTGCAGCCTGTTTTCATAGTGTCGGAACTGTGTCACAGAGTAAATATAGAAGCTTGATGACTAATGGTGCTGAACTTTGTGTTCGTTCGAGACAGACGTGTATTTAGCTGCTGAGCTTAAGGGACTTGCGTCTACCAGGTGGACTGACCAGCTGGCTTGCTAGCGGGAAATGTCAATTGTAATATGACGCGTTGAGTTGTGAAACTAATGGGCATACTATGTATTTCTAACTACTCTGTTGAGCATCTGCTAGCTTTAATAGTCTTACTGACACGTATTGACGTGGTTTTATTGGTCGGTAACCGCATATTGTTCGCGTATTTATTCGAATTTGAATTCTGAATTCAAATAATATTGACGTTCGACATTAAAAGTTGAGGTATTTTTTTATGAAGACCAATATAAGATTTTCTAAACGTAATAATCAAAAATCGCTCTCCATAGTCATAATAATACCTACCCATAATATAAAATAATAATATGCCTACTGCTGTCCTGTACTCAAACAGAGAAGGCACAAGCATTTAAAGCTTTCTCAAGGCAGATTGTGGATTTCAGACTAATCAATCGTTCTGCCTAGCCTTTTCCCAACTATATTGGGATGTTCCAGTCTTACCGGATGCAGCTGACTGCTACTTATATTAATTACAAATCCAGGTTTCCTCGCGATGTTCTCCATAGTCATGCCCACTGAATATTTAAAATACATCCAAGCATTCATATTAATAAAACATTGTGAATAATCATCTACATCCACACTAACCACTAACTGTAATGTACGTTTGTTTGTCGACAGGAGGTTCGCGCAGAACGCGATGTCCTCCAGGCGCGCATGTCGGAGCAGGCGCTCAAGATCTCGTCGCTGTCGGCGCGCCTGCAGCAACAGCGGAACGACGCGGAGGCTCTGTCGCACCAGGCCACCAGCCAGCTCAGTGTCCAGCTACACGACGCACTCGCCGAGGTACAACTCACATTTGATATACCTAAATCACCAGGCAAATTATCGCCCGTAATGTGTTTACATTCTTGCCTTGTCTATGTTTATCGAGTCTCATTTCGACGGTTGAACCCCCCATCGGGAAAACAAGAGGCTTGATGTTTGTCCAATAAATTAAAATCATGAATCGGAAACTTTTGAAAGTAAATCCTTCAAACTGAATAACAACATTGCTATTCTGTACAAATATCCCTCGGTGAATTTGATTAAAATGAGCTTAAGTTGAGCTGTCATTCTACCGAATGACAGATAGCACACCTCAATTTCACTTCACCTATATTCATCGAGGGATATTGAAACAATAGCACAGTTCAACATAAAGAGATACAAGAAGAGAGATACATTATTATAGATAGGTACTCAAATATAATGTCAGCTGTCAAGTTCCCCTTTTGTAACAAACCTATGTTTACCTAAAGGTGCAACGGTTGAAAGAAGAGTTGGAATCAAAGGACAAGCAGTTAACACGCGTCAGACAAAACCTCGAGGAGAGAGAGAAGCTACACGATGAACACCACTCCTTGTACGGGAACTCATGTAAGTTACCTACGACGACGTATCTGTCATGATAACTGGTTATTTTTGTGACAGTGGTTAAGAGCCTTGACATTCACCTAGTTTCCTTTTATGTCCAGGGCCGAATTATCCTTGGGGCCCCTAAATAGGCGTCTCGGGGCTTTTTTTTATCCTCTTCCAATTTCCAAATATATTATTTTTTATCGACAACGCAATTTTATTCGTAATTACGCTGTTGTAAGAAGGTATGCCACTTTCAATATTTTTTTCGGTTTTGGGCCCCTACCTATTTCCTACACTGCCTAATCCGGGCTTGATAATGTCCTATCTTTTGGGCAATATTCTAAACTAGCTAGCTTACGATGATCCGGATAGATCAGTAAAGTTTTTATCACATATACTAAAAACATGATATAGGAAAAACAAATTGACGTGTGACTCATACAGTTACATGTACACTTTTATTGATGATTCAACACGAATGCGCATGATTCTATCTATAGACTAATCTGTTACAAGAAAATAGGAAAACCTACTCAGTTATGACCACACATAGAAATAAAATTATTGCGTCAGATACCGGCAACCGGCAATTTTGATAGTGAATTTACCTTTTGTCCGTTTTACCTGCCTTTTCATACTAAATAGTACACAATGTCAATAGACATTCATACTGTTATGGGTAATTCTTTGTGCATAAGAATGCTTGTCTAAACATTCCAATAGATCATTCCTGAAGGCCGACATTACTGGTTAACACTGAGCCAAAATGATCTCAGTTTGTCCACCAATGGTAGCCAATTAAACACAATTATAAATGTCAAAATGTTGACCCCACCAGGTAACCCCAAAGACAAAGTGATAATATTAGAACGTGAGCTGTCCACCGCTCAGTCACGCATCGCCCAGCTGGAGAGCCTAGCGAGGAGCTTGGAGAAAGATAAGGAGGAGCTTCAGACTACCATCAGAGACCACCAGAGGACGCTGGCGGAGAAGGAGGACCAGCTACAAGAGTTACTTGGTAAGTTGTCATAACGTGTTTGTGTAGACTACAGACGGACTTTTTTAGTTGGTGCCAGATTTTCTACAGTAGGTAATATCTTTACAAGCACCTATGGCCATATGTAATCAAGTTACTTTAAATTGAGCGTTATACATACAAGCGGCTTATGGTTCGACGATCATTTTCGCCTATGTCTCCCTAACTATGCAAACTTCTGTAATGAAACATGGAGAAAAGGGTTGTCGAGCTGTAGGTTGGCATACTTACTCTTTTGCCCACTTAAATAAAAAGTTAGAGGAAATGTGCTGTACTCAACCACCTCAAGCTGTCTCTTCGATTTCTATATCCCTATAACAAACCAAAAACCGAATTAGTATACTCGTAGTTTCATATAATGTTATCAATCAATTGTATAACTTACACCAAAGAATGACGGCATAGATGTCATAATTCGTTAGTCCAATACAACTGGAACTAGCCTGTAATAAATCTTAATCTGGTGTAGTTGCTATTACTTAAGACTTGCCGTATCGGTTACTGCATATGTCATTGTTGATGTCCACTCACTGTGCTCTCTCACTTTATAGCCGCTTAGTTCCGCAACTAAGTGAGAGACAACCGTGACTAAATAGTCGTGAAGATTTTCTGAATTGAAACAAACGCGGAGCAAATCCATTAGCGAAGGAGAAACAATATATCAGCCTATTTTAGATGCCTGTCCACTATATTTTATCGTAACTGTTTGTTCAATTTTGACGAATTGACACGACACATTATAAACAATATCTTTTATTTGTTTATTTTGTGGTTGAAGCTTGCCAAAAACTTCTTAAAATATAAGCGTGGGTACACAAACATGCTTTTAGTTCGCAAAACAGTTCCATTTCGCTCCAGTGATTCATGTAGTCTGTTTTACAGTTTGGTTTTAAGACTTACATCAGTCTAGACTAATTATACGTAGATTTGGAATTATTCCAACTTCCTCGCAATTATCTAGGTTGACGGTGAAAGAACCGTCTAACTAACTTGCAGTTAAATATGATTCATTACTCGTTTCACAGCGCTAAAACTGGACGAAGACAACCATAAGGAAGAAAATGGCGATATTTTGGAAGGCAAAGCTTCCGCAAGAACGTTGAGTGACATCGTTTCTATATCAGAGTTTGACGAACAAGACCTGCAAATGCGTAGAGCTGAATTAAAAGGGCATAACACTAGTCTAATTGATGCGCCCTACGCCGATACGACGAAAGAAAAAACTCTAAACAAAACATTACCACCTGAACTCGAAAAAGCTAACATGAGTTCCCTTCACATTGAATACATTGACCATTTCGACTTACCTGGCTATACCCCGCGAGCTGACTCCCTGCCAGCTCACTTAACGTCAACACAAAATAAAGAATTAATTAAACAATACAAAAGAAATGTCAACGAAACCACAATGTTCTGTGCTGAAATGAAACATGCTCAAATCATTCAAGACAATTGCTCAATGTACCCCAACAGAGATGTGAACGACAGTAAAGAGGTTACCGTCGAACCGAAGAAGATTAACTTCTCTCTAGAAGCTACCGACAATAAAACACACGACTACACCTCATTAGGAGAACTAGGAATAACTTTAGACGTCAAACAAGAAAATTTCCCAGATATTCTAACCCAACTAAAACATGAAATTAAAAAATCTAGAACAGAGTTAGAGAATTGCAAATCTGAATTGAAAAATGCAGAGGAACAACTCTGTGAATTTCCCGCTTTGAAGGAAGAGGTAGAAGAACTCAAGAGCCTTCTTGAAAACACAATGGCGACCATGGAACATGACAAGAAATTCTACGAAAATCAGTTAGATAATTTCACGTCAAACAAGAAGTTGCTCGAACAAAGACTAGGAGAGTTGACGCAAGAAGTCAACGACAAATCCAAAGACCTGCATTTGCTTAAAGAAGACATTCTGAGGCGAGAAAACATGATTCTAGAACTGGCTAAAGAGAAACGTAACTTGACAAACAAATTGACTGAACTGGAAGTTAAGATAGACGAGCTACAAAGCAGGAACAACGCTTTGGAGAAATATGAAAATGAAAACCACCAAATGAGAGAGAAAGTGAACGAACTACAGAAGTTACAGCAACTTGTGTCGGAAAAGAATCAACAGATTGACAGTTTGAACCAACATTTGGACAGGTTGGACGACTTGCAAAGATGCCTCAATGACAAAACTGAAGAATTTGATAATCTCAAAGAGGCATTCGAAGAGAAATCCAACGAACTGTTCCATCTACAAGACTCAGTAGAAGCATTAAACCGTGACGTATCAAAACTGAACGAAGACAACGACAAATTGAACACATACAACAAAGACTTAAAGTTGAAATTGACAAAACTAGAAAAAGAACAAGAAAACGCGTCCCTCAAACTTCAAAGCAACGAAAGTGAACTAGTAAGAGTGAATTCACTAAATAACGAATTGACAACGAAAATAGATGAACTTAAACTGTTGACTGACAAACTTAAAGACAAAGAGACAGAGATAGAGATCTTACACGAAGACATAAATGCGTTCCATGAAGAGATAGCTACTCTTAAAGAACAGTTGAAGATGGTATCAAGGAGTCCTTCCCCGCGTAGTAAGAGTGGAGATGAGAGGAGATCGCTGGACCGACAGACAAGCAATGATAAGAAACAATTAGTGAAGATAAGGAAACAGATCTCATTACTGCAGCATGAGCTCGACTTTAACAAGAAGGAATTGAATGATAAGGTAGGTTGACATTGTTTTTTGTGTGCGGTGGAAAAGTAGGGTAATCTCATTTAATAATAATGGTGCTAATTCAGTCTGCCTTGCTAATGAATAAATTAAGGCCGTTTGAGGTCAACGACATGAATAATTGTCTAAATATCTATGTAATGCGTAAGCATACATACATAATTTTTATGCATACATATACATAAATCAAATCATAATTAAGTATTGTAACTAACTTTTCCATTAACGCTACCAGTAAGATTCCTAAAAAAAAACATTGCCCCGCCCTGGGAAGTTCCCCTGTATTATGGTTGCGTTTCGACATATAAACTCATATACAGAAACAGAAAACAGAAGTACCTGCATAAGTTAACTCTCCAAAAAAATATCCAGGCATTCGAGCTAGCAAAGGCGAAGCTGGACGTGACAGAGCTGCGCAACAACCTCAGCCAGGCCAACAAGCACAGCGCCGACAGCGCCGCTCACTGCGCGGAGCTGCAGCAACAGGCGCAGCACCTGCAGCGAGAGCTGCAGCAGCGCGCCGGCGAGAAGGAGCAGCTCACGCAACAGCTGGCGGCCGTGCTGGCCAGGTGACGATAATCATTGATCATCAGACTGTTTAGTGTTATTGACTTCTTCTTAGGGTTTCGATGTATTACCAGATTGTACACTAGCTCAGGGTACAGCTATTACATAAACTAGGGCTCAATGAAAGGCGAAATAAGATTTTTATTTTATTTGTTGCGGCCCGGAACTTGATCTGCTGAATTATCGATATTTTAAAGTTGGTTCCATATAAAATGTTTTTTATATCTATAAATACTTTGTAAGAATGAAAACGGATTCGAAGTAAACCGATAATTTTTAAAATACCAAAATTTTGTTTCGCTTTAGAAAGTTTTTATCGATATGTTTAAGAACTTTGGGCAGGGTTAGTGCTTTGATACAATGTGTCACTGTAAAATAACTTTCTATAACAGGTTACGAGAAGAGTCTAACGTAGGTGAGTTGAAGAATAAACTGCAACAGAAAGTAGAGAGGTGCCAAGAGTTAGAAGTGGAACTGGAAAACTTGAGGGAACTTGTGGACAGGTAATTATGTCATTAATAAATCATACGACATCAACAATAATCAAAAATAAGTACAGCGACGATTTTATACTGTTCCTTTTTTGTTTTTTTTTGTTACGATAATTAATAATCTTCAAAGTGAAAATCAAATCATTTATTTAAATTAAACCATTTAATGACACTATAATGTAGTGTACAAGAAAAAATATTACTAAGTATTTCAATTCCCATTGCTGAAACTTTTCCCTTTTAACGTCTAGCTATTTTAACGATATGTGTTTACTGTTTCACTAATCTTTTTATTATTATCATTTAGTTTTTTTTTTATTCTTTTTTTAGATTAAGTTCCAGCTTGTCTTGGCTGTTGAAAAATTATTTTGTATGCGTCACTTTCACGTGAATAAAAAGTTTTTCTTTCTTTCTTTCAATCTACTTCCTGCAGACTCCGCCTGTCCCCCGGGCGACAAGCGCCTGTCACGGCAGAGCAGCAGCGCGGGCTAGCGGTGCGCTCGCCCACGGCGGAGCTGGAGCGAGCGCTGCGCGACCAGCTCGACTACTCGCATACTCTGGATGAAGATATCATGGAACAGGTGCGTCCATATTATAACGACTACACTTAAGATAATACAAGTCACTCAATAATAATCCTGATCTATCAGTCTGTTCTGTAATAATCTCAGTCGGTAACTTGGTGAGTGAGCTTGGAGTGAGCTATCATTTCCACAGAATAGCACTGCTGAACACAGCGGCCAAGCGACCCAAGCTGAATTGAATACAGCGTAACAGTTCGATGATCGTAATTACTTCTAGACTTTACCATCACGATCAATACTCATACTCAATGAAAAGTAGAACTATAGGATTTCTTGTTATTTTTATGTGTTTTTTTTTTTCAACAGATTCTGTCGGCAAGCAGCGACGAAAGAGAAGACATACCCCGTCTAGCTCTAAACACGTCTAAGTAAGTGTTTTTCTTATTGTTTTAAATGTAATCCATACTAATATTTAAAAGCTCAAGAGTTGATTTGTTTGAACACGCTAATCTCCGAAATTACTGGACTGATTATTAAAATTATTTAGCTAATAGGAAGCTACGGTGTGCCTGAGTGTTATTATATATTTATTATCAAAAAATTATGAGTCGATAAAAAAATTACACAGACGAAGTCGCAGACAAAAACTAGTATTTATATAAGACACAACACTGTCGTACAATTTAAACTAAACGTTTAAATTAAGAGTACTTACGAGACGAAGTTATTAACACATTGTTTTATTGTACACAGGTCTTCGAGCTCAATCCACTCATCATCGTCAGACCGCATCAACAGACTGCGGAGTGACAACGACAAGCTGCTGATGCAGGTCAACAACCTGGAGTCCCGGCTCAAGGATAAGGACGCGCTCATCACTGAACTTAACAGGTGAACATACGACACTACTTAATAACGATAAAAAAGTCTAGTCCATTACCTACCAAAAAGTTTTATTTCAGTTAAATAGTAGATTATTAACCAAGGGGATAAAGCAGTGTCTTCTTTCGCGGGTGACGATTTAAATCGCGAGCGTAACGAAGGACTCGAGGTTTACTCCCGAGCGTAGCGAGGGTGTTAAAAACTTAAATCACGAGCGAAGCGAGGGATTTAAGGCGTGTCCTGAGTGTAGCGAGGGATTTAAGTTCACCCAAGACTAAGACAGCTTTATCACCGAGGAAAATACTCTACTTTTCGTACCATTTGGGAAAAAATTAACACAATAATAATATGAGATATGCATTTTAGAACATTAAGTTATTTATAATAATAAATTAAAATAAACTTAACGTTTAGGTATGTCTTTGAAGAAAACAAAAACGCGGCAAATTCCTAGACTAATATTATTTTGTCGGAAAAGCAAACGCATCAAGCTCATAGTTGGGGAGGCCAGGAAGGGATTTCTGGATTTACTCGAGCGCGGCAGATTAATATAAGGGGGGATACCTAGCACCCTGTTAAGTACCTCCACCATATATGAGCCCTGTATATAGGGCCGCGCGTTTCAAACCATCAGATTAAAGAAGTCCCTGCACATAATTGTCAGATTAAGGGTCAGCACGACAAGGACATCAAGCTGAACTGTCTGTATATTAATTTGACGCGCTCTAGTATTTCAATGTCATATTTTTTTCTTCCATTTGTAACCATTTTCAGCCCCTTCGTACGGCCACCCCTACCATGCAAACCGGCAGATTAATATTCCTCGGTTATTAAAAACACGTGGGGCGCATACACTATTAATATCGGACACGCTCGATTAGTGGTTCGTGTTTTTTTTTTTCATTTTTTTAAATATTTACTTATGCGCTTCCTCCACCAGTGAAAGGGTTTTATCTGTAACTATTTTTACTTTTTAGCATCTAATATTCACAATCCAAAAGGTTCCCACGACGCTGGAGTAAATCCAAATTTAGCATCTTGGGCTCCCCTACTATCATGTTCATACGGCCTCGTCGGTTTTCGTAATTTTATTTAATAATCTTAACTGCATAATAAATGCGTATTCCTTTTTCAAAAAGATGTATAATGCTTTATATACAAACTCAATGGTGTAAACACAGATGTAGTGCAGTATAAATTTCGGTAAGTATTCCAAATTTAAATCACATTCTCTCCCTAGAGGATAAATGAAATTCAGTACAATTTTCTTTCCCTGTTTTTAACAGATTAAAAATGACTATTATTATGTTCGCTTTTTGTGGCATAGAATGTCACTTTTTTGAGCAAGTGGTACGAAAAAAGTTTTATTTAAATTAAAAATTCTTAACTAATGCCACTAAAAACAAAGGTTTTTCGTCTTCCAAATATCTAGTGCGGTTACACGCGTTCACGCTTAATACATGAATTGAAAATACTGTTTGTCTCTTTATAAACTGATAGAAAATAATCTAGAAAAAATTACGTCACTGTCGTATAATTATTTAGTACCGCTGGTCTACTTAACATCGATCTTGGTCCAAGTGAGCGTTTATCACGCGAAAAAAAAAAGCCAGACTTGCCTTTACAGTAGCGAAGCTCTGCCGCTTCCAAGCATATTCAGCTGCTTAAAAAACCTGTTACAATCTTAAACCTTAATACAATGTATTACGGAACATAATTCAACGCGTCACTGACCATGTTACAAAAGCGAACCAAACGTCGAGCTGTTCTACTCGTAACGAACATATTTATGCAAAAAATAAGTTAAAAATAACTAAAACCCGACTACGACAAAGTCGCGCACTGAAAAGTATAAAACAAGAACAATATTCATTTGACCGATATTTTCGAAATTTTTAAGTAATAGCCGTGGTCGTATGCCACCTATTCAATAAAGATTGTGTGAAACAACCGCAGGTGGCATACGACCACGGCTATTACTTAAAAATTTCGAAAATATCGATCAAATGAATATTGTTCTTGTTTTATACTTTTCAGTGCGCGACTTTGTCGTAGTCGGGTTTTAGTTATTTTTAACTTATTTTTTATTTACACTATTTTGGGGGTTACTTATATTATTTGGGGGTTATATTATTTGAAGGAATAACTCTATTTAATTATTTGATATAATAATAAAAGCAAAGTAGCGAGTGAATTTCAAATGTACTCATTAAGCCTTTTCATTTGATACCCATGTTGACACTGTTAAAAACAGGCAAAGTAGCTAGTAAAAGCTATATAATGTATATTTATTTCAAATGTGCTCATCAAGCCCTTTAATTTGATACCCATGTCGATAGTGTGCGAAAAAAAAATTTTTTTTGATAACGACTTTACATCCCCTGGAGGGCGCCATATTGGATTTGGTGACACGTCACCTACCCTATAACCAGCGGACAACTGAGACGCTTCTAACGACACCTCATTTGTCATGTAATGATAAGTAGTTTAGAAGTTACGAGGGAACAAACAAACATACATACAAACATACATACATACATACATACCGGTCAAAATCATAACCCTCCTTTTGGCTTTGCCGTAGTCGGGTAAAAAGAAGTTCAAGAGTTCCAGTACAAGTGCAGTGTTTGAACGTGTCGTGTATTATGTCAGGGTCCGAGACAAGCTGGTGCAGGACTGGCAGAGCAGCAAGCTGCGCTACGAGGCCGAGCGCGACAACTGCGGCCGCCTGGCGCTACTGCTCGACACGCACAAGCACACCGCCGAGAGCTTGCAGGTACATCAAAACACCACCTATTAAGCATGCGATTATATATGATGGAAAAAAGACGCGAATTTTCGCGAAATATTCTTATTAGTTATAATTTTGAGAGCCATTTTGATATATTAAATGATAATATAATTTAATAAATAAATCATTCAATGTCGCATATTAATTCAGATCATACTATGTGAATAAATCAACTACAATCTGTAAAAACCTAAGAAAGGAGAATGGCGAGAGTACACGTAATTTGGGACCCAGTGATAGAAGTAGTGTGTAATATTGAAACTGATTTGCAGTTAAAGAACGACTTAAGGCTAACCAAAAATCAAATGGAAAGTAGTTTGAAAAAGTTGGGAGAAAAAAAATATGAAAGGTGGAAGATTATAACCTAAAATAATCTAAGACTCGCAATTATTGGTTATTATTTATTTTACATACTATATTATTATTATTTATTTTTATTCCGATGCTAATTATCAGTCATATACCCGTTTAGCCAGATTCACCAGTAATTAATATTTTTGCATAATATCACAGGATAAGGAGGCAGCTTTATATCTCCTGGAATATTCTTTAAAAGCACAGTTGATGTACTTTTATCTACATTTACCAGAGTATTGTTGAATAAAACAACATTTATTTATTTAAAAACTTTTATTTATTTTGTAATTATGTACTTGTAAAATATTCAAGACATACAAACATTGTATCTTCCTTTAATCTTGTTTTGCGTTCCTAGATAGTATTTTATAATAAATAATCTTTTTACCTAATCAAAAGATTATCTAAGAAGCTAGCTGGTGCAGCGACATAGCTTTAGTGTCTGGGATAATCCACGTACCACAAAATGCTCATACCATGTGAGCAGAGTCCACATTTATGTCCAATGGCGATAACAACAACAAGAGCAGAGTTTCTGTGAGAACTGTCCACTACTCTGCCTGCAAATAGCATGGCACACATATTTTATTGTTAAAGATTAACTGAAACAATAAACAAGTAAAAAGTTGACAAAAATACAAATATAATGTAAAAATAATAATATGGATAAAAAGAATATTTATTAATTTCATAACCAACCTGTCGGGGTGTTTGACCATATCTTTTGGTCAATAAAAATAGTTAAAAATACTGCTTGATAAAACTTAAACCATTTTTATTGCTGTTATAAAATAATTAATCTTAATTTGACATCTTTGTTATATAGAGTTTCCATGGTTACGGTATGACATTACACGTTACTTTCTTTTTAGGTTTTTTTTTTCAAGTATAAATACTTTTTACATATTAATGTAAAAAGTATTTATGCTCGACATTAAACACGGGGTCTTATCCATTCATATATTATTATAATGTTTGTTATTCGGATTACCATTTCAGTCACGTCAGGACGAAGAAACAGATTTTCAACTACTCCTTATTCTCAAAATAGATTGCCACATGCAGCACAGACATTACAATGGTCGAGTTGTTAGTTGTTGTAGGGTTTCTTGTTCAGAAATTCAACAAATTAGTTCACATATAATACTCACATCGCGCACTACACCCATCTCTGAACTCTTTTAACAATTTGATGACTTTTTCGGACAAGCGATGTCTTCTGTGTAATTTACAATAATGCACCGCATTTGAACAGTTTGACAAAGTCCAAATCACTTGCAAATTGTCATCCAGTAGTAAATGCCGTAATTTAGGTTGATATACAGCATAATCAGTCCAAAGGTAAAGCCAAGTCGTCAAGAATTTACAAAATCGCCGTTATATTATTTGTTTTTTACAACGCTAACCGTTGAAAATAGTGTTGCCTATCGATAGTCGACTATCGCTAAACTATCGATCGACTATCGATAGTATCTATATTATCTATAGATAGTATGATACAGTTTACGTATTTTTATAATGATATACAAAAATAGTATCGAAAGTATTAGTTCCGATAATATCGATACTATCGAAGTCCAGCATATGTTTAGGAACAATACTGTCGATAGTATTGATGGTATCGATAGTGTGAGCTATCGAAAAAACTATCGATGTTGTAATACGTCGATAGTATTACTTTAAAAAATCGATATACTATTGATAGTATTATCATGTAATAGTATCGATCCTATCGATACTCTCGATTCCAATCAATAGTACAATTAGTTAATTTGTGATATCGATAGTATCAGTGGTTTAGCATTGTTACTAGTTTTCGAGGTCATCTATCGATAGAGAAACTATCGATAGTTGGGCAACTCTAGTTGAAAACAAAAATGTCAACAAAAATGCCGTCAGTGTCAATTTGATACTGACGTTCCGTTTCTCCGTTTCATGTAATCCATTACGTATGATGTATCAAAATAATGAGTCTTATTTTTTTTACGGTCTATTTACATGGTTCGTATGTTTCATCGTTATGGGCTTTCAGAATATTTAACAACTTTTTAACAAGATGTATAAGTATAAAAGAAGGAAAATCACCAAGCGAAAACGAACTACTTTTTATCTAATCATTAGCCTAGAAAGGAATGTAACTATAAGTTTCGTTTAGAAACTGCACGATGATTATTTTTTATTAAATAGGGATAATTGATAACTTTTGATTCCCGATTTGTAAAAACTTAGTATTTTTTTTGTACAACACTTATTAACTTGATATTATAGTTGATATAAATTAGACCTTACACAGTGCTCCATTAATTTTGGGTCCACTCTCGCCATCCTTCTTTTGAATTTTGATCTCATTTTACTAATTTGATTTTTTTATTATGAATAGTGCTTTCCACTAATAATAGGCAACACCTAAATCTAAATAGTCAAAATATGATTGCAATGACGAATTTTCAGCGTTCAACTTAGGGTAGAAAATCCAACAGTGCAATTTGTATTCTTTAGCTATAACGTTTACGTGTCACCTAGCGTTAGTGAAAACGTACATAAAATATATAACTGTACTAAACAAAACTTCTTATTCAACAGAACCAGGACTCGAACATGATCCAGATCCTAAAGAAACGACTGGAAGCTGCCATGCAGTCCGAACTGGAGCTACAACAACGTGAGCAGCAGGCGCGTGCGCGTCTCGCACAGCTGGAGAGACAACTGCTGGATTCTGCGCAACATAACGATCCTATGAAGGCGCAGCTACAACATGAGGTACTACAACATGAGGAACTACACATACCAAGCTATAAGAGCACATATGTGTGATGAATAGGAATTGTTAGATGATTTTAAGGGTAGTCAATATTATGCAAAATGAAATTAATCAACACACACTTCAAATACTGTAATGTTACAATAATAAGGCCTGCCTATTCCCCTTTTTGAATAATTTGGTATCTTGGTAATCTTCATGGCACATGTTATTGGACTAAGAATATTTATACAAGCTGTTGATTTGCATCCTAGTCAAATTCAAGGACGTAATTATGCTAATGATTCTCGACCCAAATCAACAATAAAATGAGTAGGTATTTTTTTTATATTTTTTTCCTATTTACTGAAATCCATAATTGTAAACCAGCCGTATTTAAAAACGGCCCGTCTGTTACTAGCTATAACCGCGCTTTCACACACAAACAAACGCAAACAATACATACACAACGCATACGCAACGATCATTCAATAATTTCGTAGGTACTACTCGCGCACGTGCCTAGCTACGCTCGCGCTCCTGCACGCGCTTATTAGTTATTGCCCGGTACTGTATTTTCAATTGATTATTTATGTCTTTTAGGACAACCACCTGAAATTTGACGAGGATGCAAAACAACATCTTGTATAGTTCTCCTAGACGAGACCATGAAATCGTTACCTAGGATGTGCCACATAACAGAATAAACATTTGTTTATATGTTTTCATAACAGTAGATTTTTTTTTTTAAATATGACTTGACTGTACTCATTCTCAACTAGACCAATAGTACCCAATATTTAACGCAGATCACAGAACACTCACTATTCGTGTTACCTAATTAATTTCCCCTCTCTTCCCTCCACCAGATGGAAAACAGCGAGCGACTCAAAGGCGAGGTGTCCCTTCTCAAATCTAAGCTGGAAGTAGAACGCACGAGATACATGGACTTACAAGCGATGCTGGACCACAGCCGCCTGCAGGCTGAGAGGGAGATGAACGCCAGGAACGAGCAGTGCACGGCGCTCAAGAACGAACTCGCTGAAATAAAGAGGTAACGAGCATTTATTGAATGATGGAACTAAAAGCAGTCACAAATATCATATTAATGTGGAAACTCAAGTTCAGGTTGCCGAAGCCTCATAAATGTATATTAAATATTGGATTTGTTGTTACAGGTTAAAGCACGACGCAGGCGTACAGTTGCTGCGCGCTAAGGAGCTGATCAACACGCAGAGCCACACCATATCTGAGCTAGAGAAGAAACTGACGTCCAGCGTCAACCACAGGCCTGTTACTGATGCACTGGTATGTTTCAGTTTGTGGTACCTTGCTCTTCTCACTTTGGATAAAAACTAGTTTAGGTATTTGTAAAGTGCAACATCATAAGTATTAATTGTCACAATATTCTCCAAAACCATCACATTCAGCAAAGACAGTAAATAGTTTTATACATCTGCAGAAGGTAAAAAGTTTTATACATCTGCAGAAGTTAACAGTTAGTTAGCCAGTTGCCCTGACCTTTAGGATCCTTAGAAGATATTTTAACCGATTTTAAAATAAATTTCTCAATTTGACATGAAAGTTTGATGACGACCTTTAGTGGTAGGGAATGGAACTCCTCAAAAGTAATAGCTTCGCTATTCTTAAAAGAATAATATAGTTAATTTTATGCTCATTTTGCCTCTCATGATGGAACTAACTTTCATCATTCTTCCCCCACAGACTGAAATAGAAAGCACAAAGACTGAACTAGCGCGAGAGCTGGCCACGCTTAAAAAGTGCCTCATCGACACGTCCAGCCCCGAGCTGCTGGCGCTGCGCTCGGAGAAGCTGCAGCTCACCGCGCGCCTCGAGCGCCTCGAGCGGGAGCGCGCCCCCCCGCCTGCGCAGGCGCAGCCCGACGACCGCGACCACGCTGTGAGTGACTATCTTATTAAATGGTTCTCTTGTTCTGTGGCGTTTTGTTTGTAGATTATAATAAGTTCAATGTTTTTACTACGTCTGTGTTAAGATAGGATAGGTTATTCTTATGGATTAAACTTGATGATGTTTTGTTATACCATCTTGGAACAAAGAGTCTGTTACTTAAAACAAAATAAATAGAGAAGATCCCAGGGCCACCAGACGTCACGTATTTTCTGACGAAGGAAATGTGAACGATTGACTAGTGTTAGTATGTACTAAGAACGCATGCCTACCTGCTAGCTTGCTTAGACAGCCAATTTATAGGTATCAGGTAATCAAGGTACATAAAAACATTATTTACCTCACGAAAATTCTCAAAGCAAATTTTTACGTATATTTTAGGCAATATCCTTAAAAATAAGTTAACAATACTCCCAGACACTATCCGCCGGCCGTATTGTTTTACAGACGCTTTAAGCTCCCAAAATAATTACTTAACTTCACGTAAATTCTGATGCTCCATTTTTATATATGTCCGCCAGACAACTATTTTAAAACCTTTTACAAGAAGACAGACCGATCCAAGGGGTCAATCATCCCCAAACTCAATTTTAATGCCTCTGTGGGTAGGAGCGCGAGGGCATTATCCACGCGTATGACACTGAGTGAGACATATATTACGATATATTGACTTCTCTCTCACTCTGTTACAGTTTACTTATATCAATTAATTATTAATATTTAAAAAAATCAGCGAAAAATTTTATAATAGCCATTTTGGAATAGACCTCATTTTCGGCAAATGGTCGGTAAATGGTCCTAATAGGAATTGAGTGCCTGAGTGTGGGTTTCATAATTCTACTGCGTAATAAAACTGAAGTTACTACTCAAACATAAAAATACCCACTATCAGCTTCACAAATAAAAATAACAACAACAAATTGGTTTTGATGTTAATTTTCTTTTAATTTTGTTGTAAGACCATAAACATATTATCAAAAACTCATACATCGGGCGCGCGCGTCACGGCTTGTAGCAAGGGCTCGAGCTGAAGTCGTCGTAGTTGGTGACCTTGGGCTCCATGTCGCCGCGCTTGTCGTCGTCGGTGCACAGCGGCTCGATGGCCCACAGCACCACGGCGTAGGCGGCGTACAGCGCGAAGTACAGCACGTACAGCAGCGCCGTCAGCAGCGCCAGCGCCAGCGGCAGCGGCCGCGCGCGCGCCTCCGCCGCCGCGTCGCGCCACGACGCCTCCGTCCACGTGCGGAAGAACTGGCTGCACTTTCTGCAAACACGACAACACATTTCGCTCGTTCTTTTGTGTTTTACATTCACAAAATTCAATGTTTTTAAATTTTTTGACGAAAGTTAGCAAAATAATGGTTTTATTTCGGCCGGTCGATCTCGCAACGGTCTCGTTTTTTGTTTTTGCTCCGTACTTTGAATTTGGATGCATAGGTGTAACTTGTAAAATTTCATACACAAACAACCAGACCCGAAACACGGGCCATACAGATATTTGTTCCTTGTGGGGGAATCACACCCACGACACGTATCTCAACATCCAATTTCGCTTAGCCACTGCGCCAGCCATATTAAGTCTAGCTATAGTCTAAAATCTTTAGTATGTTATTGAACTAAACTAAACTGCAAAATAATCGTTTTATAAGTTTAGAAAAAATACTAGGTACTTGCTATTACAACAAGAAACGATGTTGACCTATACACTTCCATTGAGGAAAAGCCTAAGTCCAGTCACATACCTACTACTTGCTAACCGTAAGCGTAATAATTTACGGTTAAAAAAGTTTTTTTTAAAAACAAGCTTTTATTTAAAATTATTACAATATTGAGTATTGGACATTGTATTGTCATCGGAACTAAAGGTGTATGCAAAATTTCAGCACAATCGGATAACTACAAATGGTCGAAAAATGGTTTGCAAATTTTGAAAGGACAACTTATTTACATACATACTTACTTACATACGAACAGTGCAAGCTAAATAAAAGCTTGTAAAAATGGTTCAAATCGAGTCGCAAAAGTAGAACCACAACAATCCCAACTGACCATTACGAGCGACATTCGTTACACTGACGAATAAACGTACACAAAGAAGTGAACTCGTGATGACTATAAATAAAGACTAGTGTTTATGATATTGTCGCATGAGTGTTGTGTGTTTCTGAAAACATGTTGCACACACTAAATGCAACACAAAAATATGTTGCCGCAAAAATGTTGTGTAACTTTTGCTTATGACAACTATCCTACCATAAATTCGGGGTGTAACTGACCTGAGGGCAGGTAGCGCGCGCTCCAGCAGGCTGACGAGGCAGTGCAGCACGTGCGTCAGCACCAGCACCAGCACCCACACGCACAGCAGGTACGGCGGCCAGCGGAAACTGCCCAGCGCCGCTGTCGGACACACTGGACTCAGTAGGGATTGTAGCCTTACAGCCATACCAGACCTTGGCACGACTAATACCGGGACGACCGGTAGTCATCACCCTAAAGGATTTGTCACACTGCATGCGTTCTGCGGTCTCCGGTCAGGTCAAAACGAACGCAGCCCGCATCATGTATGAACAACATTGTCGCTTTGACCTGACCGGAGACCGCAGAACGCATGCAGTGTGACAAATCCCTAATTGGGTAATTAGCAATAAGGTTTTCAAACCAACTGAAAATCTAATTTTACAGTTATTGAATATTAATCAGATTTTCAAGGCTAAAATAAAGTGGTTGTGTCTTAGCAAATGGTGTCAACTACCCGATTGCGTCAACATGGTCGAAATAACAGCACAATTGGGTGCTTTTTATTGCCAATCCTCGGAATAAGAGACGGCTAAGTTCCAATCCAATCTAAGAGAACATTGCACGTAACATTGATTATGTAACGCTAACTAGGCGTACTTCATCCGTGTTAAGATTATCGCATTATACGAGTATTTTGCGAAAGGATTCTGATCCGATGAAGATTCTGATAAAAACAGGTGATTGAGAGATCGTAGTGCCACCGAAACGTACATAACCTAACCATAAAAGCTCCGGATGGTGTTCCCAAAATTGACCAAAAGCATGTTCAGTCAGTGTGTGTGTTAGGACAAACAAGCGCATAAAGTAGAGATACCTTGTACGAGCGCGCGGTTCCCGGTGGCCTGCACGTCCACGTCGGGGCGCTGCACCACCTCCAGCGAGCGCACGCGGCGCCGCGCCTCGCTCAGGCGCAGCGCGTGCTCCGACGTGGCGCGCGCGCGGGCCTCGCCCGACTCGCACCGCTCCGCCCGCTCCGTGCGGGAACCCTGACCATCACGACTCACTATTAGCCTGGCGTTGATATTAAACATTATAATTCTATCTAAGCCGGCTGCACATAGAACCCCCACGATTATCGCCATGACGACCGCTCCTGTGATAATGCATCCAGCCCTGTCGTCTGGCGGCGATACCACATGTAACTTATTCATCCTCAATAGTACAAAAATATTCTTCTTTTTGTCAATTTAACGATCGTCAATTACACGCGGATACTCTTATGTAGTGGATAAACTGTTATGGACACTTTAAAATCAGTAATCAAATCTCGGAACAATCTTCCATAAGTACCAGAACAAAAAGATAAAATGAAACAATAATTATGCCCGGTTTTTGTGCCCGGTTGATGGCAATAGGCTCGCCCCCTATTACATAGGACTTAAATATAACTAGCGAAATGTGGGTGTGCTAGTTGGTACACCTCTGCCTAACCCTTCGGGGATTACAGGCGTGATGTTATGCAACAACTATTTTGCAATGATTCTAACTAAAAAGTGTAATCCACATACCGACGGTGTAATTTTGGCGTAGGACAAGGTTTTTTCTTTCACCTTCTCCTTGTCTTTTTCATCCACTTTCGTGTCTGTTTTGACATTCAGCTCCGTCTTTGTGAAAGATGGGTGGTCGCCGCACATGCTGCAATGGAATGCACTTTAAAAGGCCTTTACGACTGCTCTTCCAACTGGCTAACTTAATGGTCCGGGCTTGGTGAACGCCAAGTAGAAAATAATTCAATAGTCAAATCTGGTTCAAGATTTATAGCACTCATTTTCGATATATGTCAAATAATGGAACGCAGCTTCCTTCTGTCTGCTCTGTAGCTACGTTAGCGTTAGTGTAGGACTCGACATATACTTACACCATGTCGGGTAGCTTCGGCGCTTCGCTCTTTGGTGCCTCCATATTCATGCAGGCTTTTCACCTCACAAATTTAGCATTATAAAACAACGGATTTTTCATACATAAAATAAAAAAATATATGCTGCTTATATTCGGTTATGTCACATCACAACGACATTTAATAATGTCATTATGATGTTCTATTTTTAATTTTTAGGCATCTACGGTATTATTTTTTACTCGGCAAAAAGTTTGGTTTCGTTTGTGTCGGACTAAAAATTTTATCGAGTTTTCGAGTAATGCTACTTTAGTAAAAAATATCAAGATCTACAAACAGTTATTAAAACATTCGAAAGTATTGGACAGTCGAGTGTCGTATGAAGTCTTTGATTTTAAATGAATTCCCAGCTCTATATAGAATCTGACTATATAGCATAAGATTTCAAGGCAGTTACTCCGTAGTTAACTTCCATTCCGCTGCTATACTGCAATATACAGTTAATCTTTATTATACTCAGACGTTAAAATGCATTTCTTTTATTCCCAGATACGTTACCTGCACGGTCGCTGCCTCCGCCTCGAGAGCTGTCGCAAGGCACTGGTCTGGCAGAAGAGATACCTGCAACGAGTCTTGGCAGGATACACCGAGCTGGAGAAGAACCTGAGGCTTCCCTCGTCCAAGGTGCCGGAGGTCAGCAGGGGGAAGAAGCGCTTCAAGTGAGTGCACAATGTTAAATGGTTTTTGATACCCATTTGTTTTTACAAAGTTATCAGGAAAAAATCAGCAGATCCATACTTGTATGTTCACATAACTCGACTTGATATGGATCAAACGATTATTTTTTTCGCAATTTCCGAATTAGTCCCATAGTAAAATTAATGATAAGTACAATGACCCCTTATCAGGTTTCTGGTAAACAAAAAATGAGGATTCTAGGTAGTTCTCTACTCGTTTCTTTCATTTTATGCGACACATAAATACTGAGTATTTTTTCTCAAAAACCAGATAACATCAAAATAAATCACAGAACTCCGCCTCATTAGAAAGAGATCTTTCTCTTTGCCCTTGCTATTAACTAGGTCGACTTACGGCATCTGTGTAAAGCCTAAAGTCGTCACTAATTCAGCACCCACTTCGTAAGAACCACGGCAACTACGTGGCAACGGTAACTAGGGCGCCAACGATATACTAACAATACTATTTTAAACTGGGATTATACTCCATTCTCCAAAATACTGCAATTTTTTTCGCCTACTTCTCCTTTTGGCGATGGTAAGTAACATTGGTATTGTGTTGCGCAGGTGCATAGCGACGGTGGTGGTGATAGTGCTGCGCATGGGCTTCCTGGTGCGGCGGCGCCAGCACGTGCGCGCGCTGTCTGCTAACTGTATCCTGCGCACGTCACGAACTGACAACCTCGTTCCAAACACGCCGTACGTATACTTATTTCTGAACTATTTTTTTTACTATTGTCTAATTCATAGTTCCTGCTAACTATAAGCGGTGTTTACAGTAGCAGTCCTGTGTGCGGCACATCGCCCCCGCGCACTCGCCCCTCCGCCCCCCCGGGCACGCGCCCCACCGACACATTGGCGCGCCGGGTGCTTAAGCATGAGATGAGGCTCAACCTGCCTGCCTCCCCCGGATGTGAGTTACTCACTATTCTCTTTATTCAGAAAAACACACTCAGTGAAAATTCAGTATTCCTTTTTGGACATTATTTAGAATGCTTGCTTATTCTTCCATCACGATAGCTGTTGAAAGTGAGTGTCAATTATGTTACTGTCTCATCATAAAATTGGACATGTTATGACTCGAAACTAACAGCTGTTGCTTGCAAGTTAAATAAATGGCTTTTTCATACAATTTTGAAATAAAAGTTACCTTGTATTGTCTGGATAACGATTTCCTTTTTTCTTTGTTTACAGTAGGTGACTTCGTTAGAAGATCACCATACACTACTAACTCACCGCACGACGACCCGTTTATACTAAGGTAAGTTATTTTACTGTCAAACTGACACTACGCCTAAAATCTCGACTACAATAGTATACCATAACTTGACAGTTCACCTCGCGGCGAAGTAGCAGCCGCGTACCTAAACAAGTTAGAGCTGGTGAGTCGCTGCCTTAACCATGCGATGGATGCCTCGCGAGACGTGCCTTGACGTGACTTGAGACATGCCTTGAGATGAGGCGTGACGTCACCGCAGCGCACGCTGCAGACTGACATTATGTCTTGTAGGCCATGTCCGCACCGAGTAGCGCGTCACATTGCGTCACCAACGACTAGTCTTATGCACCTTCATCCCACGCTATGCGAATTTTCTTAAAAGACGCAATGTATAACCTATCGCAATGCAACGTGCCGCCAGGGTAGGGCGATGAGTTTTATACTGACATGTTAAGTTTGAATAATATGGTTTTTGATGTATTTTTGAGCAAGAAAGATTTGTGTGAATGATGATAAAATAAAATTGATTTTGCTTAAGGTCAAGCTTTAAAGATTATAATATATATTGACCTGCGTGGTGATTTTTGATATCGATGCATTACAGCACCAGACTTAACAGACTGACATGAACTCGACTGAAGTTCGTTCAGTCTTTTGTTATAACTTGTGCCGACTTTGTCAATAAATTGATCTGTAAATAAAAGAATGGCATCCATTCTAATAATCTCATGACATAAATTCTGCGTAAAAGTAAAACAATGACGTATAAAATGTTTAAGTGATTGAATATTCGAATTTTGTAAGCATTTCAATGTTTCACAATGCATTTCATGGCCAGGTTAGCGATAAGTATTAGATTAGTGCCAAATTCATTAGTTTATTTGTGTTACTTAATTTATTGTTTAGATGTTTAAATATATTTTGACTTCGTTCATTGGGATGTGGCTATAACCTAACTAAACCAATATTTATAAATAATGTGTAGATTCTTACTAGATTTATAATTAAAAAAACAGTTACTAATAAAATAATGATATATTTATGATACTTTGGCCACATTACAATGAACGGAGCTACAATTTGGAGGACCTTATTCCATGTGTTTCGGTTGTTGCCACTCCGCCTATTTGTTATCCCCACGTTTGGTGTGTGTGAGCGAGAGGGAGGAGTGTATGCCTCGAGTCTAATCCTTGCCTTACAAACAGTAATAACCGTAGTACCCCTCAGACTTTGTAAATAAATCTTTAGATGTATGTATTTTTGACATGATTAAATTATTAGGTAAATTGACGTATTACTAGGGTTATTTTTCTATAAATAGTTTAGAATTAAAAGGATGATTATATTGTGCAATTACCAGCCTTTTAGTTACATTAACGGAAATGGCCCTTATAATATAAATTAAATAATCTTGAAGTTCCACAAACAGTTAAGTATGATACTTTTATGAATGTAATGTTGTTGAATCTGATACTTATTATAAAGTTACTCAAGCTGGGCTTAATTTTATCACATGGCAAGTTACTTACACGATCTGAATTATGTTTAAAAATTGCTTTACGTATAAATTAGTTGTGTGATAAATGTGAAGCTAGCTGAAAACCGTTGCTTTTTTCGTGGTTGGCTTCATCATCTTTTAAAATTTATATACTTATCATAATAGATCGATAGTGCCTTACTCATTCGTTTCACTTCGCTTCGAGACACACTTATCACGAGGCAGCCTCGAAAATAGCAACTTTATCCTACCACAGGCTATACCAGCCAGCACAAATTCATGCCATCTATAAAAATAATGTTTAGCATAATATTTTAGTTTAACGTTTGACGTAAATTCTTAGTTTATAATTACGAACGCACAGTACAAGCTAGTTTAAGTTAGTATAACGCGACACGAAGTCACGACCGATACGAATAATCCGTCTAATTGTTTCGATAGCTCACTTGTTCGCACGAGAATTTCATGCCTCGACAAAAGTAATTTGATGCCTCGACTGAAGTAGTTTGATGCCTCGACTGAAGTTGTTTGATGCTTCGAACAAAAAAATCGACGGAATCGATGAAAGACTAAAGAAAAGTTTCCCATTATTGATTCAATTATTAGCTTTTTATATAAATAGGAGAAACACCGTTTGTTTTAAAACATTCCTGTTATTTTGTTTAGTTTGTAAGCCTCGTGCGAACAAGAAGAGTAGAGAAGAGGAGCTGTCTAGGATATGCTTTTGATTGTAAAACAATTGCTATTGTTGACGCGTTACCTCGACATTAACAATTGCAGAAAAATAAAATAGCTTTTGAAGTTAGTATTTCTGGTAAGAACACCTATGGTGGATTTTTGTGTGATTGACATGGTTTTTTTTATCTCATTCAACGGAAGTTTCCAAAAGTCTCGCCTTCTTTTCATAACTAATTTATTTTTTTACCATAAACATTGATACATTTTTACGTAAAACAATAGCATTTGTTGTAACGCTAGACAATATTGTGTAAGCCAAAGCCAACGAGAGTATTACGAAAGCTGTGTTTTTAAATTCCAATGTATCGAGAGCCAAGTACATAATATTGTTAGTTCGAGTTGTTTATGCACTGTTAAGAGTATACGACTGTTACATTTGGTCGCTAACAAGAGAATAGTACATTTTATTTTAAAATAAGCAACGTTTTAGTTACCTTTCTTATGGACTTGTTGCAAGGCGCTGAGGTGCCTAATTTTATGTTCGCTCTTGCAACTAAAGATGCTGTTTATGTCTTGTTGAAAGAGATATCGTTATCCCTTTGGATAACTCCGTCTCTCTTTATATACCTATCAGTTATGAGGGGTTCTGTTTAAGGTGGTGCTACATGCAGTTAGCCGCCAAATGTAACAGTCTAATCACAAATACTGCACATTCACCATACCACAAATATATCATGAATTAAATATTTTTGAAAATTATAGAAATATGTATCTACACTCATTGCGACCAAAGATTTAAATTAAGCTCTAGTATTAGTTTGAAAAATTGTTTATATTTTAAGTAAAAACCACTGTTTAGGACCGAGACAAGTTTTACTACATTTCACTTGCAATTTGAGACCACCAAGTATCTAGTCACACTCGAATAACATCACACACGTGCCATACAAGCTCTCTAAACAGACCTCGCACACATTTACGATTTAAACGCACCGCATGACAATACCGAACAAACACACAAACATTTTTATTTGTAAATTAAACTATTTTAATTTTGACTCTGAAAATGTGTGAGAGGTCTAAAAATAGACAAAACACGTTCTAAAGTTATTGATAATTATGATAATAAAAAGAAAATATTTTGTAAAAGCGTCGTTTCATTTGGTTCCCGGCTTCAGCTCGCACCGACAGGTCTCCGTCGTGCAAGGTCTCACCGTTATCGGCGGCAGCGAGCACGCTTGCTGTAAATAAGATAGTAAATATTGTGATATGAAAAGAGATGATAAGAAAATATATATTCCGACTTTCCAACCAGGAAGACGACAAAAGCGCCCCGCACACGTACAGTTTGGACCGCGGGAAACAGCACGCGCCGTTCCATCCCTCGCTCCGAACTGTACGTGTAGATGTGCGGGTCTAACATTTCGATACTGTTCGGAGCGAGGGATGGAACGGCGCGTGCTGTTTCCCGCGGTTCGAACTGTACGTGTGGGGAGCGCTAAAGCAGTTTTTCTGATAGAATCTCAAATGGACTGAATAACATTTATCCGATATCTAATGCAGGATGTATCTGAACACCTGAAAGGAATAGCGCTACGGGGTAACCCCATTCCGGGCGGATACATACACATACATAACATCACGCCTGTAATCCCCGAAGGGTTAGGCAGAGGTTTACCATTAGTACACCCACCGGCCGGACAAAGCGGATAGGTCTGGCGTAGCAAGTGCGGTCGGGAACACCCAATTGACCTAGCAGTAGCGCCTATATCTCTATCTGTTATTAGACTACCCCTACCCATGAGATATGGACCTTCCCTACCTATTGGGTAATTGTAATAAGCGTTTTAGCCCTAGCTGGGTTTTAGTAGTAGACTAAATAATTAATTATCATATGTTACCTCGGTCTTCCTCTGCAGTCCATTAGCTGGTGCTGTCCTCTTGTAGTCTGCGTTCTCTTCTTTTTTCTCCGCCTTGGGACTTGATGGCCCGGGCTGAAATGGAAAGATCAAACGGATGTGACGCGATTTCTGAAAAATCTGATCAGGAAATCTGCTAAAAATCCAATCAAATTATTTGCCAAAAGTTTTGACTACAAACTGATTGGTACTGGAATTCAGACAAAAGATAACCAAGTTTAAAAAAAAGAAACAGCAGTAACCTTGGCAATAGGTTGCAGTCCATCCCTCTTGCCTGGGTCCTCAGCGGCGTGGGGCGCGGGTGTTGGTTTGGGGGATTTCTGGTGGGGTGGGGGAGGCTCGACGTAGTCCTTATCCGGCTTGGACCCGTCCCATGGCGCGTAACCCTGGAAGTGCTCCTGCATCGCCTTTGGAAGCTCCGGCATCGGGTATAAACGGTATAGCCTGCAGTACGCCTGGAAAAAAGGTAGATGGTTATTAATTTTTATAAACATTTTTTTTTGCTTAGTTTTCAGACTCAAAGCAACATTGAGCAGCCTCAAGTTCATTTTGAAAACCATTAGAAGGCAAACTATGAAGATTATTATTTTTTATAACTTAGATATTATTCTTGTTCATGAATTTCAGCCATCTTCGTACTCAAGGTAAAAGGACAGCCCACAATGAAGTTACATATCTGTAAATTTTCATAGCCATGTTACCAGTAGACCAGTTGCAGCTCATCTCTCTCGGCAGCTTGTTGCAGTCATCCCGCAGCTTCTCTGTAGATATAGAAAACGTTCATGACTTACATCGATAGCTCTGTGAAGCGCGAAGTCTGGACGACCATGATCCTTGGCCTCCTGCAGCAGAGCGTTCGCGTGTGTCAGCAACTTATTGTCAGCATCACGCAGCTTCTTCTCTGCCAACTCTCCGTAGAAGTAGCGCGAGTCTGCAAGCTCCTTGGCTTCGCGGTCTTCACGTTCTTTCTGGAGAGGATCAAAAATATGGCAACTTAGGTTGAGTTGAGAGGAGGAGCATTAATCTTTATGTACAGAAACAGTCTACCTTGACACTTGATGAAGTGAAAGTTTCTACAGCTAGGCTACTGTTTTAGATAATATGCCGAAACTCACCCATAGTCTTAGAATTTCTGCTCTGTACTCTGCAATTTTGCGTTCCTTTTTCAGGCGAAGTTGCTCCTGGAACTCTTCGTACAATTCATTGTTCTTGAATCTAATGACGGAAAAAAATAAAATACCCATAGAAGTTGATCTTTTTTAGTTAACAAACACAAATTAATTGAATGCGTGAAGAATAAAAGACTACAGAATACAATATTCAGTTCAGCAGTAGTAGCTATACACCACGGTTTTGTTTTAGAACACAGAAATCTCGGCGGATTCAGGAATGAGGATGTCATAGTGAGTCTACAGTTATAGAACCTTTACCAAGCCGAACTTTTACTCAAATTCAAACTCTCACACCGGATGCCTAAATACTGTAGGTACCTATTCATGATGTCCCACTGCCTCGTGGTGTTGAACTCGTGCAGTCGCTGCTGTTCGTCACGTAGGAACTTTTCGCGACTCTCCTTTCTGGCCTGTCGGAACTGTTCCTCTTTCTTACGTTTGGCCTCGATACGGGCGTCGTCTCTGTAAAGTTATGATGTCATTCAACAAATTAAGCAATGCTATTGGCTATTTGTACCGAAAATGGTTTAGCAGACCATTAATCAAGGGTGCCTCTCAACTACGGGCCTACCGTAGCAGGCCCCCGTGCCAACCATACATATTATCGCGAATGTATCTTCGAAGGGATAGGCAAAAGTAACCAGGCTCGATACGATTTTGAGGAAGTCATGAAACTTACAGATCATTCTTTTCTTTGATGGCCTTGTCCAATATGGCCTGTTCCTTGGCCTCGCGGGCGGCGTCGCCACTCTCCAGTCTCATGCTGATCTGCTCCAATACGCGAAGCTTCTCATTCTTCAGCTGTAGAAAAGATGGCAGCACTATTTAAAATAAATGGCTCGCTCATCTTCCCAAAACGATATCCCCTTAGATTTGGTTAGGGGTGAGGGATTCATTTCTGCGGTACGAATCACTGCACAGGCTTATTTTTTGAACAGCATATGTAGGTAAAAATTAATTGTTTCAAGTTTGGGTCCCATCGAATCGTCTGCAGCAAGGAACCCGTACACGAACCGAAAAGAAATTACATCTTAAGACACGGCCGGGTACTTTATACCATTTCATAACCACACATAGATACGTAATTTGTATTCCACTTCATATCCTTATGGGCTGGTACAACGGGCTTAGGTGCTATGAACCGTCAAGGACCCTATAAATTCAAGTACAGATAATAAGACGTATCTTACATCGTCCTCAGTCTTCTTCCTCTTCTTCTCGATCCTGCAGCGCGACTTCAACAGCACTTCTATCAGCTTGTCGTCCATCTTATCTCGTGCTTCTTGTTCGCGTTTCCTGTCCTCCGTTTCTTTTTTAGACAGCTCCATGTCTCTAAAGATGCGTGCTCTTTCATCTGCTATCTGAATGAAATATTTAGGTTTGAATCAACAATTTGAGTAGTTTGATACAATGTCTATTTAGCTTTACGTATAAAATACTAAGCACTTCAGTTTTGCAGATGGCATACAGGGCTGATAAAAAAAATCGAAATAAAATACCGTTATATATTTATCAGTGTTTTTTTACCTAGGTAGGTAGGTCCAGAATCATTTTGTAATAAGCAGAAAGAAGGTGACTTCATATGGAAACTTACGAATTTCTCATCAAACTCTTTAAGAGCTGCCATCTGCTCATCGGCTTTAATATTGTCGATCTTTTGTAGGTTCAGCTCCGACTCGTACTCCATGCGATTACGTTCTGCCACCTCATGGGCTCTGTGGATAACTTTTCATTTTCATACAAGTTTGAGGGAGGGTAGGTAATTATGTAAATACAAACGTATATACATCTACTTAAACTACTAAAAACATAACTTTTCCTTATGGCTTTGCCGTAGTCGGGTAAATAGGCTTGGAGATCGGAAATCGATCATAGGAAAAGAGAGATGTGGGAAAGCTAAAGAGGCTCTGAGTAGATAATATAAAAACGACTCACTGATCAAGAATGTCCCTCTGGTGTTGCTTGTTGGCGTCCCATCTCCTCTTCTTCTTAAGTGCCACGAGCTCGTACCACTCCTTCGCCTTCCTTATTATATCATCATCCTCTTGCCTCTTCAGATCGGCTTCTTCCTTGCGCCGTTCGTTCAAGAACTTGACCTGCTCTTCTCGTTCTTTTTGGACTGCAGTTTCGATTACCGCACTAAGGGAGTAACAGACGTTCGAATAGATATTCGTCTTTCTCACGGTAGGTACACGGGCAATGCATGCAAGGAAATCAACGAATACACGGTGGAAGAGAAATCGTGACACATTCTTATATCATGGACTCAGCGAACATGATCGTAGACAACGCGGGAGATATTGTTTTTTGTCGGTTATCCTTGGTAAAAGTTTGTGTATCTATATGGACAAGCGTTTCATAGGGATATGAACACGATTTCTAGAAAAATAAAAAAGCGGTTTACGAGTATCCAAGAATTTGAAGAAACTATCAAATTGGCCACAATTTCTGTTGCTTTAACTCGGACCGCATCTCGGCATCGACAGCATAGTTTTACGAGTCGAGTTGTTTTGGTGTGTGAATGTCATTAATCTTACCTGAGGAGTAACTTTGGTGCGTCCTTACTCTTAAAAACCACATCTCTGGCGGAGTACATGAGTTGGTCTTTTTTCTCCTGCTGCTTCCTGAGGTACCGTTTGTAGAATTTGGTGTTGGCTTGCTCGGCCATCAGGATCCGCGCTTGACGGAGCTCTTCGTTACGCTTGTTTACATTCTATGTATAAATGGACAGAAGCTTATGCATCACATGAAGCCAAACAAAAACCTCTGATGTTTTTGAAAGCCTTTGTAAGTGGAGTTACGTTTGGAAAGCACTAAGTAATTAAATTAAAATGGAAACCGGTTTAGAGAGAGTGGTTTTAATAAGCGCTTTCCTTACCTCTAAGGAGTTGGGCCAAGACTTGGTCATCTGACGGCTGGTGGTGTCTAAGTACTTCACGTACTCACGCCGTCGAACTATTTCCGGATCCTCTGCATCGTAATTTTTCCATTTGTTGATCCTGTCCCATTCATCTTTTCCTATTACAATTGGCATTGCTGCTAGATTCCTTGTTCCTGCTAAATATTGATCGATGTATTAATTTTAAGTACCTACCTACATAATATCTTGGGTAGGTAGGTACCTACACTACCTACCCATTAAGCGAAGATAACAATGACATGAAAACACACTAATTGAACATAACGTTTTATTCAATCAGAACTCATAACGTTGCAAACTTTTAGGATTTAACAAGTGGGATGTTTCGGTAGGTATTTACTCTACGCATATCAGAAATTCAGAACAACATAACCAGTAAAGTAAGTTTGGTATGTACCTTTATTAACCTTCCATTTGTATAATTACATAAAAGCTTGTAGGTTAATAATAATATTTTAACGAAAATGTTATTTACTTAGCACTGATTTCTGTTCTTTCACAAAATATTTTGAAAGATTTCTTTTTCTTTTTCTGCTTTTGCAGAAGTTGATGTGGCCAGAATTTAGTTGAAAAATAAATGAATAAAAGGAGAATGTACTGAGTTTCCTAATGTTAAAGTTATCTACATAGAAACATTTAATTTTGACAAAATTAATAAAATATAATGCTTTTTAACAAAATGTTATTTTGGTATCTATGGAAACACGTTTGTTAAATCTTTAAAGCAATGGTGTGGTATCGTGTCATTAGTAGGTATTCTAAAATTATTTGATATAATTTTATATTTTTATTACCGTGTAATTTGAAAAAACAAAAGGCATTGTTCTGAAGTTTTAGAACACCGTTTAGAATAGCTATTTTTACTCTGTATAATATAAATGACGTGTCCCTACGTTTGGTTTCCGAACGAACGTTCTGTCACTTGATCATCTGCTGTCAAATCAAATCGGAGAATATTTACGTCAGCCACGTTGGAAGTGCCAAGTTGGTGTTTTTATGGTAAATATAGTATTTTTTAATTGAAACTCATTGAAATCGGCTAGAAAAATACATTTTAATTCTTATCTAACCTTATGCTACAGCATTAATACAAGTTCTAACTGTCAATCTGCAGTGGGAAGCGTTCCAATTTTGTGACATAATTTGGTAAATAAAACAGTTTTTCGGTGGTTTTTAGTGTTGGTTCGTGTTTGTTGTAGTGAGCCAGTGTCGTGAAGATGAAAGTGAAGGAGCTGAAGAGGACGGTGAACGTGTGCTGGTCGCCTGCCGATCACTACCCGGTGACGATCGCGGCCGGCTCGGCGGCGCAGCAGGTTGACTCTTCGTTCAGCTCTAGTTCCCACCTAGAGCTCTATGCCTTGAATTTGGAAGACCCTGGGCTCGATTTAGAGCTTAAATCCAGTTTGCAGACAGAGCACAAGTAAGTAGAGTCAAATTACGTTAGTAGGATTATGGGATTAGTAATTCATACCACTACTGCCCCTGATATCTTATTAAAAGACAGTCGAAATAATTTAGAATATTTCTTATGCACATGATTTATTTAGGGTAACAGCAGCTGCCAACTTTCTTTTTTGCAGCTGCTGTCATCCTATAAGAGAAGATCTTAGGATAGTCTATGTCACCCTAGAAGACCTTAGCATGACATAGACAACAATGTATAGACTAGTCACAGAGATTTCCATCATTATCATCATATTATTATCAGCCAAAAAATGTCAACTGCCAGACTAATGCCCGTTTTCACCATCAATCCCTAATTTTTAAGTATCCCCTAAGACATTTTAGATCAAGCAAAAACGCACTCTAAAATCTGCAGACTTAGAGTGCGTTTCTGCTTGATCTAAAATGTCCTAGGGGATACTTAAAAATTAGGGATTGATGGTGAAAACGGGCATTAGGCCTGCCTTAAAGATAGCCACAATTACTGGTCCTGTGCTGCCTGCATCTAGATATCCATACTAAAAAAAAAAATAAAGAACTGCAAAAGTATTCCAATATTTACATAAATAACATTCCAGTTGATAGTCATTATCATATCAATTTACAATCTTATCCATGCAGATATTTAGTAAATAATGACACACAACTAAAAGCTTTAAAAGACACTAATTTAAGAAATAGTGAAGCATGTAGAAACTGCTTCTCCTGAATCAATAATTTAGTCAATGTCTCGTGTTTAAATATTTATTTATGATGTCAGTTTGTTGAATTGTAAATGACACTTGTTTTCATGTTATTAAATCACAAGTTGTAGGTATTTTTAAACAGGACAGTAGTATTCAGCAATATCACTGGACTAGTAAAGTAGGAAAAAAGTGGTTCATTAAAAGTACATAAATATTTTTGTACTGGGAAAAGCCATACTGCCATGCTAAGCTCAAATGTGGTGTAAAAAAACATACAGTTGATTTTTATGGCATCGGTAAGAAGTACCCAACCAATGAACTAACCAGAATTGCAGTTTCTTATTCAAAACTTTTAATTTCATTTAGTAAGCAAAACAAATCAATATGTAAATTGTAAAGTAAAGAAAATGATGCATTTAGATAACTTTCATTTTCTCGAAACAAGTTTTCTCTGAGATAACACTTTTGCGATTGACACAGCAGTATAAGGCTCAAATTACACCAGTCTGTGTCAATTCTATTAGAACTCAAATAATCATTGATTACTAGTTACTTTTAAAATATAATTTACATTAAATATTCTTGTAGTGAAAAAGTTCAAGTTTGTGGTAATGTTCCTTACTACTATTATAAAATGTAAAGTTTGTGAGGATGGATGGATGGATGTTTGTTAGGTACGATTCAGACCAACCGGCTCGGATCGGACCGCATCGGAACGGATCCGTACGCATGCCGCGGCAGCCGAACGGATCCGTACGCAGGCCGCGGCAGCCGTACGCATCCGTACGGCTCCGACGGAGGTAAAGTTGCATGCAAATATGAACTATAATTACTGTTGATACATTTCAATGTTCTTTACCGCATTGTAAAATGCCGGCCGGCCCGGCCCGATGCGAGCCGGTTGGTCTGAATCTTACCTTATTCTTCCAAATGAATGGAATTAACTAAAATTTGACACTCATTATGTAGGACTTTGGCTTTATTTTGTAGTTGTGGGCAGATAGTAAGATAGTAATTCATAATTTATAGATTTATCATAATTTGTTAATTTCTTTACTATTTTGTTACTAATTCTAAATAGTGTTCCTCCGAGTCCAATACAGACTCTATGAAAACACTCTTTTTCTATTACAGTGACACATAATGCATTTAATGTTGTTGTAGATTTCAAAAGATAGTATGGTCTGGTGCTGGTGTGATAGTGGGAGGCTGCGACGGAGGGCTCCTTCAGTTCTACAGCGCAGAGAAGCTACTCAACAACGCCACAGATGCACTGCTTGGAAGTAGCACTAAACATAATGGTAAGTGCATCAATAACTTTCTACATAGATGTATTCAGTGATAAGGCATTGTGATATCTTTGCTAGTGGTGTAAGGTTCAAATTAGAATGCAGTTAATATTTCTTTGTTACCTACTAATATTTTGTTAGCCTGTAGCCATGTTCTACTTACTAACTAAAAGTTTAACAATGCCTTAGTTAAATAGCCCAAATAGATTTGCCTGCATGAAATTATTATTCTTTCCTGGCTAGCGATCTACTGGTGAGGTGGCATGTCAAAATATCGACATTGCTTTGCTATATCCAAGTTAAATGTTTATGTAAAAATCTTCTGGTAAGTCAAAGTCAAAGTCAAAATTATTTATTTGCGTTAAATGTGGTAATGTCATGTACAAAGATGGTAAATATAAATAAAAGTTCAAGCACATTTCGCCATGAAAATGGCATGCAAACATTATTAAAGTAGGTATTAGGTTACACATTTGGTAACTACATAAAATACAACTTTTAGGTTAATTAAATCTAAAAGAAATTATATTTTGCTGTTAAATATCACTCAACATACAATTTAAAACTTAAAATAAAATATACAAAATTAGTTCACAAACATAACATAAAATAGTACCTAAGTAACGACCAATTCGTTATATATATAAATAGTTATAGTGCATTACGGTAGTGATATGATTTACAATTAGATTTTTTTAAAAATTCAGCTACTGAATAAAAACTGTGTGAAACAAGCCATTTTTTTAAAACTATGCAAAATAATAAATAAAATAATAAAGGTATAATTCCTCTAAATGATAGTGGAAACTGCATAAAAATATGTTTCATTGTTTTGAAGAGTGGATAAGTAAATAGACACACACATACATAAAAAGCGACTTTTTTATACTAATTATAAGTTTATATTTAGTTTTTCACTTAAAAACATCACATCACGAATTATTTAACTCACTCCTCAAACAGAACCAGAGCAATCTTATTTGAGTTTGTTATATTGGTCGTGAGAAAAATGGGTCATCATGTAAAGCATTTAATGTTGTTACACACATTTTATGTAACAATTGACTTTATCATTTTGTAGTTAACTATAGTTGGTAATAAAACAATCAATAATATTGAAAGCATAAACAATTTGAAACTGCTGAATACCTATTTATTACTTACTATCTTGGAAATAAGAAACAACCTGTTGTTCATGCTATTTTGGCCTCATACGTGTTTGTAATAATTATTTAGGAATGTTTTTTAATTTAACATTTCTTAATTTGTAGCACTTGGTATGTATTGTAGTACTTTAGACAATTTTTATTTTAGACACATTGTCTTCACCTTCATAAAATTATTGAATGTAGGTACAATGTACATGTAAAAAGTAAATAGTAAACAGTTTCCTAGATACCTTTTTACATTTTACCTTTAGATGCCTATCTCTTTGATTGACTTCACCTGCATTACTTATTGTAAAACAATTTTTTTTTTACTTATTGTAAATCAATTTCAAACTACAATTCTTTGCTCTTCCAATTGGCGTTATCTGTCAGCTTCTGTTAGTAATGTATAAACGTTAAAAAGTTAGTGATAACGCATTATCTATGTGTACTGTTCAACTGCTCATTATTAACTTACAACAAAAGATGACCTCATACACAAAGCATACTTTCTATTTCGAGATGGTCCACCTTTTCACTAATATTTTACCGAAACAGAATCTATACTAATATTATAAAGCTGCAGAGTTTGTTTGTTTGTTTGTTTGTTTGTTTGAACGCGCTAATCTCTGGAACTACTGGTCCGATTTGAAAAATTCTTTCAGTGTTAGATAGATTAGTTATTGAGGAAGGCTATAGGCTATATACCATCACGCTACGACCTACGGGAGCGGAGCAGTAACCAGAGACGCGGGTATAACCGCGGCAGACAGCTAGTCAATTATATTAGAATTTAAATTATTTTTCTCCAAATAAATGGCATAATTTTGATGAGTCACCTAAGAATTGAATTTCTTTGAATCGCCTCTACACATAACTATAATATTACTAGCTGTCCGCCGCGGTTACACCCGCGTCTTTGGTTACTGCTCCGCTCCCGTAGGTTGTAGCGTGATGGTATATAGCCTATAGCCTTCCTCGATAAATGGACTACCCAACACTGAAAGAATCATTCAAATCGGACCAGTAGTTCCAGAGATTAGCGCGTTCAAACAAACAAACAAACAAACAAACACTGCAGCTTTATAATATTACTAGCTGTCCGCCGCGGTTACACCCACGTCTTTGGTTACTGCTCCGCTCCCGTAGGTCGTAGCGTGATGGTATATAGCCTATAGCCTTCCTCGATAACTAATCTATCTAACACTGAAAGAATTTTTCAAATCGGACCAGTAGTTCCAGAGATTAGCGCGTTCAAACAAACAAACAAACAAACAAACACTGCAGCTTTATAATATTAATAATAAATAATATAATATATAATATATAATATTATTAGTAATATTAGTAATTAGTATAGATTGTGTGAATAAATTCAGGATTCGAATAACGGTTCCATCAAATCGGTTCGTGTGTTGATTGACCAATTAATTTTCTGCACTTTAAATTCACGGACTAAACAAATATTTGAACAACATACATACCTACCTACACATGATGTTTATTGATCTCATGTCTAGATTTTTCAAAGTCAAATCGTTTATTTGATTTAGATCGTTAAAAGGCGCTTATTTACGTCTTAGACAAAAAAAAAGGAATCGAATCTAGTAACTACTAACTAATACACCATACTTATTACTTAAGGAGTATCCTGCCGATCCTTTCTTTAAAATAAATGTTTTATAATATTTTGTATACATGATCATTCACGATTACACGTCAATGCGATGTACCTTGCATAAAATAAAAATTGACGGCTAAATTATGTTCAAAGATACATTAGTGTTCACGTGTTTACAAACATTGACACTGTAGACGAACACTCTTATCATGTCAACAAATAATAAAATAGTGTGATTCAGCGTATTTTGATATTACTCAAGTCCCACGTAATGAGACACAATTGATTTTCTATTGTTCTGACTTACTGGTAAGTCAGCCGGGGCTTGACAGGTTAATGCATCAATGCTTTAACGATCTAGGCCACGTGTCAGCGCTGGACATCAACCCGTACCAGAAGAACTTGCTCGCGTCCGGTGCGTCGGACAGCGAGATCTTTATCTGGGACCTGAACAACACCAGCCAGCCCATGGCTCCAGGGAATAGGAACCAGCCTTACGACCATGTGCAAGGGTTGGCATGGAACCAGCAGGTAAGAAAACACATGCATGACGGAACTGTTGGCGCAGTGGCTGAGCGATTGGCTGCTGCGCTGTGTCGCGGGCTCGATTCGCGCACAAAACAAATATTTGTATGGCCTACAAGTAGTTGTTCCGGGCTTGGTTGTTAGTGTGTGCGAGTTTATATTTACGTAAACGTATTTTTTTTTCTTGGGTTTGATCCCTATGTCGGACAAAGCGTTAATTGGGTTTTCCCATCAGGAATTTCTCAGTAGCAGGCTAGCCCCCTATTCCATGAACCTTATACATAACTGGCGAAATGTGTTTCTTCTAATGGGTACACTTCTGCCTATCCCTTGATTACTGGCGTGATGTTAAGTATTTGAAAAAAATTAAATAATTGAAAAAGTGTACTCTAATAACATTATGCGACCGTTTAGGTCCACTTTAGGTCCACTATAGCATTCCGTTAAAGAATTCCGGTTTCATTTATAAATCATCGCTGAATCCAACGAATAATGAACTCATGCTTTGTGAACTCAATTGATTCTTAACTGATTCGAATTGCATCTTACGGTCGGTCAGTCTGTAGGAAATTGGACACAACAGATTGCATACAAGATTACTTGTATGTAATGAAGTGATGTCTACATAGATGACCCCAAGTTTCCGTTGGTTATTACGGAAAGTTAAGCTAAAATAAACCTTAATCCTTTCTAATTGATAGTGTTTTTAATAAAAACAAACTAAATCTAATTATAAACTATTAAGTTTAAAATACAGCAAACAATTAACTTTATTGTATTTTATAACGGATTTGTGTCCGCAACTCCATATCTTACTTATCTCGTAGTTTGAGTATGGGGGGGACGTAGATCATCTCAGCTCTACGAAGAAGCTTAGACTTTATTGGCTATCTCTTGAAGGCATTACGTCAAAAAACTTGATGGAGAGCCTGGCGAGGTCGCATCTACGAATAAATAGTAGTATTTGTATATCTAGTATATGTATATCAGATACACCATATTAGATTCGTCGAGTACATTACACTTTATCTGCGTCACTACAACTATGTATTTTATTGGGTATATTGGCGTATCTATAATATAATTAGCGTATTTCCTGCAGTATTGTATTCGAATAAAAGAGCGAATGTTTCGATAGGTGCAACACATTCTCGGATCCACATTTGCAACAAGATGCGTCGTGTGGGACTTGAGGAAGAATGAACCGATCATGAAACTGAGGTAAGATTTTTCTCATGCAGCGTCTTTTGCGGTAAAGGGGTACAGGAAAGATTTTACCCACCTACAGGACAGTATAGGAAAAATTACCTATTTTTTCTATAAAAAAGGGATTTAGTTAAGAGGGAAAAAGGTGAGTCATTATTTTAATTTGGGCAAACAGGCCAGCAACCAACTTATGAAAGAATAATCTTTCATAATTTGGTCGCTTGCCTGCTTAAAATGTCATAAGACATTTTAAATTGTGTAGACTATAGTGACAAATGATCTACTAACTATAACTCGACAGAGATAATAAGGAATCATTTATATTTCAGTGACTCTCAATCCCGCACAAGATGGCGGTCGTTAGCGTGGCACCCGAACGTCGCCACGCAGGTGTGCATCGCGTCCGAAGACGACCAGGTGCCGGTTGTTCAGCTGTGGGATTTGAGGTAGGTGGCCTAAGAAATAGTGTCCTTCTGAAAATATAAGAAAACATTGAAACACTAATTAAAATTATTTTTATTTAAATCAAATAAGATAATTTCTTTTAAATTAATCTGAAAGTAAAACAGATAATATTTAGATACTAAGACCTCCAAGTGTGACCTCTAACGCACTCCCATTCCGTGCAGACTGGCGGCTTCTCCTCTAGTGACCCTGGAGGCTCACCACAAGGGCGTGATGTCGGTGTCGTGGAGCCGGCAGGACCCCGACCTGCTGCTGTCTGCCGGCAAGGACGGCAAAGTGCTCTGCTGGAATCCTAACAACACACAACCCGTGAGTAATTAGGATCTTTGGGGGATATTTAACCACCCATCCTTGCTGAGTATAGCGTATACCCCTTTCGATGTGTAAATCAGGGGAGACTCCTTTACAATCTCTCTAAGGATGGGCCATAATAGGTGTTGCACTGGGAGGATTCTGGTGAAACGGAACCCTCCTGCGAAGTTTAGTATATGTGTATACCCATTTCGGAGTAATTAATACATTTTATGGAACTTTATTTCTTACTAACTTCTGCGTTCGATATCATTCATATGAAAGTCAAGTATGCCATAAAACATAGTTTATGACACTCGGCAATAGTGAAGCTTTCTTTTTTTGTAATCGGACCAGCAGTTCTACAGTTTATGAGCAACAAACATATTTTACCTTTTTGTAATATTAATCTAAATTAGAATTTTTGGAAATTGTATTTCGTGTGGCTGTGTCCTTGTTCAGTTTAAATCGTTGTACTCATAACGTTTGTCCTCAGGGAGGCGAGCTTCTTTCAGAGATCAGTCATCAGCAACAGTGGGTGTTTGACGTGTCGTGGTGTCCGAGGGATCCTAGTCTCATGGTCACCGCGTCTTTTGACCAGCAAGTTGCTGTACATTCTCTACTCGGCGGCTCCCGCCCTGAGATTGTAAGTAGATTAGATTTACAGGGTTCTAAAAAGTCCTATAATGATAAGTATGCGTTTTGATACGGGTTTGTTTTTTTATAGCAATGTAAAGTTTCAATAACACGATATTTTTGTCTTAGTTTATTTTAGAATGATTAAGCAAGGTGATGGTTATGATCACATTTTTCCCATTGTTATGGTTTATTTTCATAATTAGTGAAATTGTGACGTTGTAAGTCGGCAGCTAAATGTAGCGTGTTTGGCCGCCGACATACATATTCGGTTGTCATACATGTATGTATATTGTAGTAAAATAAAGTATGAAGGATAAAGTCGCATAGTAATTCTTTCGTTTAAGAATTTTTGCTCACATCTAAACGTGACGTAACGTGTTGCTGGTAATTTACAAAGACTTGTAGGCTTACGTGTGTGTTGTTCGTAACATGGGTACTCCCCGCAGACGACGCACAACCAGAGCAACATCATGGAGTCGTTCGGCGGCGCGGACTCGTTCAGCGCGCTGCCCGCGGTGGCGCGCGTGCTGGCCCCGCCCCCCGCGCCCGCGCCGCTGCTGCCGCGCCCGCCCGCCTGGCTGCGCAGGCCGGTGGGCTCCAAGTTCTGCGTGAGTATCTGCTATGCAATACCCACGAATTATCACGGTGTGCCTACAAACTATTTTAGGGGTTTTTTCGAAAGCATACCCACTTATCTTTTAAAGTACTTTTAAAAAATACAATAAAAAAATCCTGGAAGGGTCGTTTAAATCAATTTAGTTTAGAGTACTTTAAAAATATTTTTTTTTGTGTTACTTTAGTAATGTATTTTCTTCTGCATTTTAGTTTGGCGGCAAATTGGTAACGTTTGAGAAATGTCCACAAGAGTCCGGCCCACAGAAACTGGTACACATAAGCCAGGTAAGAAAACCAATTATAGTACTCTACTACAAGATGCTAATGTAACCAAAACGATGTCAATAAAAATGAACCTTATGGTCTTCCTAAATCATTACAGATTACTTTAATAACTTTTGTTAAAGTCAAATTAATGAACTTTTTAAGCCCATCATTTCTAGTAACTACAGATTATTACCTCCCTACATACAGGACAACGACTACTACTAGTTTTAATGTTTTACTACGAAGTCTGTTCTTGAGGATCAAACTTACCACGTGCCAAATTTCATCAAAATCTGTTCAGTAGTTTAGTCGTGAAAGTGTTACAGACAGAAAGAGTTACTTTCGCATTTTAAATATTAGTATTTACACTTAACTCGTCTGTAAAGTTATGCCAGTTTCAATACCGTTTCCGGATTTTCGTGTACACAGGTTATAAGTGAACCAGAGATAGTAGAGAAAGCGACGGAGTTGGATGCTGTACTGGAAGCCAGTCTCAGTCATGACCCGGCTGCCACGGAACGACTTGCTGAGTGAGTGTCATGGAGCCATATATTAAGTTACTAGTGAACCGCTGCGGTTTTGCTCGTGTGCAAAGTTCGATTTTAAGCCTTAATTTTCAAGCCCTAAAATACATATTTGCTTGTACAGATACTGTCGTCAAAAGGGCGACGCCACGACTGACCAGAATGAACGCTACACATGGTTCTTCCTTCGTGCTAACTTCCTGCCGACGTTCAGAAGTGAAGTGCTTAACTTGCTGGGTTAGTATGACATACTAGCTTCCGCCCCTACACGGAAGGTGGGGCAACGCATTTTTCGTAAAAAAGCAAAAATCTTAAAAACATTAAAATTATCCATTCTAAACTGTGATTTCCGACAGGAACTTTTACATTTTTTTTTACACATTTTTTATACTTTTTTTTTAAGAATGTTGCCACTCTAATATTTGTCGTTGTTATTTCTACTTATTGTAATTTTATATTGAGCATTCTTACTTTACATTTGCAGTAATTTAATAGTACTATTAATAGTACTTTCGTCGTATTGTTTAAGGTTTCAAACAAGACGAGATGTCTTCAAAGTTTAAAAACCCCAACGTACCGGCTGGCGACGGCACACAACCAGACGTCGCCGCGCTGAGTAGAGTGAGTCACCACCTTATACCACTTTTTATTTATTTATGAATGGCTTCTGACCTGCCAGCGCTGTTTTCTGTGCTTATAAATATAATTTTACCTGACATTGTGCTAAATTATCATCTTTTAGTTAATTAACTTATACTTGTCTTTGTAGCACGACGTATTTTATAGCTAACTATTCTTCATTTAGTTAATTTAACCTTCTCACTGCCGCGAAGGTGACTAAACACAGCCGGGTTGTCGGAGGAAAAGTTTATGGGACATAATAACACTTAGCAATAGTGTAGCTCTATCAAAGTATTTTTGTAATTCGACCTGGAATTCCAGAGATTGCTATTTACAAGACTGTTATAATATAATAGTACTAACGAATGTACATACATAAACCTTCCTCTTGAATCAGTCTTTCTATTGAAGAAAACCGCATTGAAGTCCGTTACGTGGTTTTAAAGATCTAAACGTACAGACGACGGGAAGCGACTTTGTTTTATACTATGCAGAGATAAGTGTAGATTTAAGATAATCGCTATTTACTAATTTATCCTTTGCGATGGTTTCACAATCGAGAAATTCATGTAAATGGGCGGCCGTAGCGGTGAGAAGTTTAACAAAACTAAAATGTAATATAACATCACATACACCATCTATGCTAACGTAACTCAGTATTATATAAAATGCCACTGTCTGTCTGCCTGCCGCGGCTAGGGCGAGTCCACGGAGACGGAGGCCGAGTTGTCTACAGACACCAGCACAGACCTGTCGGTAAGTGCCATAGACGTACACTGTCTTGCTACAAAAAGGGAACAGTAGTATTATAAGTAACTCACGTCCGGAATTCATAATAATCAATCCTGATGCACTTTTAGACATTTTGTTTTGACATTTTAACCTTGTAAATGACCTATCCATAGATTGAGTGTGCAATCTTCAATTTTTTAGAGGGTGCACCACAGATTAAATATAGGAAAATGACCTAGAGTTTGCGCACATCAAACTCAAAAACATGCCATATTGTTTACTTTGATGTTTCTTCATTGGGTGTTATTGGCACGCAGATAGAAGATCGTTCGAAAGATATGCAGCAGTCGAATCCAGGATCAAGATTGAGATTATGAATTTTGAACGATAGCTGAATACTTCCATTGACCGCAGGAAGGGCAATTCTAGTCCCTTTTAGTAACGCATTCTAATATCAGTCTTAATCTTTAGTAGTAAATGCTTCTATTTTACTCACATTTTACATTGATTACCGCTGAGATGAAATTGCGACTAGATTTTGAACGTTTTTAATTACGATAATTGGTCTTTTGGTGTCACTTATCTATTAACATCCTAAAAGCCTTCGCATTCGACTAGGTTATTCTGCGAGTTAGTCTGCAGGGGACCAAAGAGCCATAAAGTTTCCATTTTGACGGTCATAAAAGTAAACAGTAGTAATTGTTCTTTTTTTGTGGTGAGACAGTTTCTATACATGTCTGTATTTCTGTAAGTGTCGTTGTAGAAGCTATGTTTATCTCTTCTTGAGAATGCAGTTAATTCTTGCTTAGCGTGTCTGTAATCCGGAGGAGGCTATTACTTTACTATGTTACAGAGCTTTGTTTGTTAAGATCTAATTCTTTAATCGCTGAAAACTTTTGTTTGAAGAACTGAAACATTTATGTGATAGTTTGACAGCTTTTGTATATAAATACATTATTGCGTCAAACAGTCATACTTATTTTAAAAAAAAAAGTTATCTGTCGATTGAATAATCATCCCTTATTGAAAATAGAATTTTTTACCAAAAAATATGAAGAAAATATCAATTTTCATTTAAATAATAAGTATTCAAAGTACACAGTATTAAAGTCATAATTTTATTACAGGACGCTCACACATTGATCGAGAGAAAACTGGCCAACCTTGACCTGACACCCACTGTGACCAACGTGGTCATCCCGAATGGAGACGGTAATTTATATGCCATCAAAAACATAAATGTGAAATGAGAGCCAAGTTCAATATTATGATATATGCATTGGTTGTTGACTTCAACGACAAAAGAAGTGACATGTAAATAGGTGCCAAGTTCAATGGTCAGTTCTGAAATTTATGTATAACAGCATAAAATATAATTACTTCTTATAACCTAGGATAATATATTGAAGCCTAAGGACCTTCAGATCAAATTTAATGCAAATTGTAGTTATCGACCGAAGCTTTGACTTCAGCTTCGACCAGTTATCGACCTTCGATCGAACACTGCCAAATTGATTCATCCGTTACAAAATGATTGAGTAACAAACATCTTAACTTTCACATTTTATTAGAAGGATAGGATAATATAACTTTAACATGTTTTGTAATAGTACTAGCGACCCGCCCCGGCTTCGCACGGGTGCATGTACTTATTATACATATAAACCTTCCTCTTGAATCACTCTATCTATTAAAAAAACCCGCATCAAAATCCGTTGCGTAGTTTTAAAGATCTAAGCATATATAGGGACAGACAGACAGAAAAAGCGACTTTGTTTTATACTATGTAGTGATTTTTTTATTTACTTTTATTGATGTGGCAGACTCGACGAGCTTGATCTGCCGCGCGCTGGTGTGCGGTAACCTGGAGGAGGCAGTGGAGCTGTGCCTCGACGCCAAGAGAGTCGCCGACGCACTCATCATCGCCTCCCTCGGTGAGTTGCTCTTTTGTATATTTTTTTGTTTGTGATATACGAGTATTAAAATTTCTTCTTCAGCTGCTAACTTGACTTCATATCTACATTATTGGAATTTATTAACAATTTCTGACATTATCATCAATACTGCATGTTTATGATTGAGATATCCAATTTTAATATCGACATTGTATGTTATATAAAATGTTTTGTATAAACGTATCAAAACTTGGAACTTTGGCCTTTAACATTTCTGCAACCAGAATGTTCTCAGGTATGGTCCAGATTAAAGAAATGATCGCAATGATGTGAAGAATACGTAACTTTCGGCTTCATTAAATATGTTTTAACACCTGGTATTTAATTCGGTGCACAGGCAGCCCCGAGCTCCTGTACAAGGTGCAGAAGTACCACATCAACACGACGGCGGGCTCGCCTGTGTCGCTGGTGTGCGGCAGCCTGCTGCTGGCGCGCTGGGACGCGCTCGTGACGTCAGCGGCCCCGCGCAGCTGGCGCGACACGCTGGCCGCGCTGCTCACGCACTGCGAGGGGGACACGGCCAGTCACTACTGTGGTAAGTGGAGGGGGGAGGTTGACTTATTAGCCAGATTTAGTCTATATAATGATCAAATTACTCAAACTGCCCGTACCATACCATAACCGGGCTACAAACGTATCAGGTAACGAAAGAACCATGACATGGAATATCATGCCCACTGAAACATCTCAACCGATATTTTTTATTGTTAATGCTCTATGCATGACACGTAACGGTGTTGTTCGATAACAAAACGGTCTGATGGTCATATACCTTTCAAAATAAATAATATTTTTTTACCCGACACGTTTCAAGCACGTTCATGATATGAACCAGTGTAGTCTTTTAGGGCAATTTTTTTATATTTTTTTTAATATTTTAATTGGTTTTATATATTTTTTATTCTGAACAACTTCGCTCAACGTTATCTTTATCCCACAGAAATGCTAGGCGACAAATTATCAAAGGAATCTGACCCGGCCCTATCGGAGGCCGCGACTATCTGCTACCTGTGCGCCATGAGCCCTGAGGAGCTGGTGGGGCGCTGGAGCCAGTCGCGCAGGGGGGACGTGGCCGCACTGGCCGCGCTCACGGAGCTGGCGCTGCTGGCCAGGAGAGCCGCGCTGGCTAGGGGGAGACAAGTACCCGTGAGTTGACTGTTACATAGCAAATAAAAATTGCCATTGGAAAAATTCAAATTATTTTTGGCTATTTATAGTCGTGATGGCTCAGTGACGCCTGCCTCTCCAGCATGATATTTTGAGTTGGATACAGGACCAGTACCAATGTGAAGTTTTCAATTTAAATGTACTTTCTAAGTTTATCTTGGACATTACTGACATGAAAACATCGTGAGGAACGTGAACTTATGTAATGTAAGTCTCAAATCATCAATTTGCGTTGAGCACGCGTGTTGATCAATGCTCGTGCCTTTCCTGTACGAAAAGACCCCCTCTGCAACCTGCAATGGGACAATAATAAGCTTTCATTATTATTATTTGACTATTTAGCCATATGTACCGTTCGGTCATTTACATCTTATATTTGTTACAGGCTGGTGGTAAACTGGAAACGGTTCTGAACGAGTACGCGTCCCGCCTGGCGTCGCAGGGCTGCCTGCAGAGCGCGCTCAACACGCTGGAGGGCATCCAGCACACCGAGCTGCGCGACAGGCTCATGCACGCGCTGGGCATGCTGCAGCAGAGGAGGGCCAGCCATGTAAGTAGACAAGTGCTGGCTGTGTACTACTTTCAGTATACCTATATACGCGGCCAAGCAGCGTTTCTGTGTTACGGCTCGTTGGTCTCTCGTGGTTGCAAGCGCGACTGTGTGTGGGGTCCTGGGTTCGATTCCCAGGTACGGCAAAAAGTGTAATTGGGTTTTTGCATTAGGATTTTTTTAGTAGCAGCCCGGAGTTTGGAAGTTGGTGAAGTGATATCCTTGTGCCTCTGAAAGCTCGTAAAGCTGTTGGTCCTGCGCTTCATCGCTCCCAAATTATAACTAAATAAATAAGTATTATAAAGCTGCAGTGTTTGTTTGTTTGTTTGAACGCGCTAATCTCTGGAACTACTGGTCCGATTTGAATGATTCTTTCAGTGTTGGGTAGTCCATTTATCGAGGAAGGCTATAGGCTATATACCATCACGCTACAACCTACGGGAGCGGAGCAGTAATCAAAGACGCGGGTGTAACCGCGGCGGACAGTAACTAAATAATTTTACCTCTTTCCGTCAGCAGCAGGCGCCTGCGCAGCCGCGTCACTCAGTGGGGCACGCGCGGCGCGCGCACGTGTCGCACACGGAGCCTGCGTATGCACCTACTGGTAAGTACTGCATTTATTACTTGCTAGTTAGATAATCTGTGATCCTTCAGTAAATATTTATAGCAATTAGCACAAACGTCAAGCTAGCCAAATCTCGAGTAATCATTTTTTTAACCCAAATTCGACTCCTTGATGTAATAATATCAGACGATAATAATAATAGCAGAAGAATTACAAAATACATATAATAATAATAATAATAACGAAATGTTGTATGCACAAAATTACAAAAATGTCTGATCGCTGTTCTGAAAGCCAATTATACTGTAGTTAATTTTTCGAGCGTTTCACCAATTTAATAATCATTCATCCGTCTCCCCAGTCCCAGCCTACGACCAGTCGTGGCCATCATCAGTCCCGGCGCCCGCGTCGCACATGCACCAGCAGCGGCCCAGCTACTCTCAGCCGCAGCCGCCGCAGCCAGTGCAGCCGCCGCAAGTGCTGCAGCCCGCCACCATTCAGCCACCACAGGCTGCACAGCCACCCAGACCCGGCAGCGTAGGACCAGCTGGTTAGTTGTTGGTACCATTCCATTTTGCTGTCCAATCTTATAGAGCAAAGCCACATTTTAAACTATACACGATGTAAAAAGACACAATATAGCTGTTAACTACGCATAATGTCCATCAAACTAAGCTACATAGAGAAAAAATTATTGCTGGGAATTTATTTATATTTTTGGTGTGAAAAATCACACTTGATTTAATCGTAGTGCGAACTGTAACGCACCCAACAAATTGTGCCTACGGGTGCATCTGACAGTAAAGGGGTCATAGATTTATTAAAAGTTTAATTAGAATATTCAATCTTGTTTTAATAAAAATATTTTGACCTTCAAAACCTCCTAACATCCAGGAATGGTCCAGACCAATAGAAATACCGCATTGATGGAGAGAACATGATTGTTACTTTCGGCTTCGTCATGTGTCTTGAATCATACACAGTACATCTCTATGTTTAGGTTTTTGCGACCAAGCTGTGTTACAAAATCATAATCATGTAGTCCATATCATATTTAATCTAACAAAAGTCCCTATTTCTTCCAGGCATTGGATCCCGTTCCAAATACAAAGTGGATCCGTCAGTCCAATCCGCTCCTCTATACAACCAGTACAGCTTCAACAACCCCGTCACCTCTCAACCCTACGGCGGGTTCAACAGTCCCATGCCCGACCAATACGGAGCCGCCAGCGTCCCGTCTTACAACCAGGGTCCTATGAACCAGGGTCCAATGAACCAGGGCCCAATGAGCCAGGGCCCAATGAGCCCTCCCGGACAGATTTCATTAAACCCGGGTCAGTTGAACCAGTCCGGTATGAACCCGGCGGTCAACGGCTCGTACTACAACCCTGCGCAGGCGCCGGAGCCTGCGGCGGCCGCAGTGCCGTCTAAGCCGGTGCCGCCCGGGTGGAACGATCCGCCTATGATGTCTTCAAAACCTAAGGTATGTTGTTCATTTTTTTTTATTCTTGATAACCTAGGTACCTACATGATGTTCCATATTAAATAAGAATTTATAAAAAAAAAATTATATTTCATTACGACTGTTTAACTAGCTGTGATTTATGAAATACGTCAAATATACATGTATTTTTTAATATAAACCAACTAAATTTCTAAATTCCTATCTAGACCCTAGTAATGCTCAATTGCTAAGAATGCGTGTAACATTTTTAATCTTCCGGGGCCACAAATAAGTCGTCTATCTTATTAATAGACTTTGAAAAATAAGTCTTACATTTATTTTTTACCTTCAAAATTCTTTGTTATTTTAACGCCGCGTTAGGTCAGTAAATAAAGTATTTGATGACGTAACATTATCAGCATTTAGACACGGGTGACATGTCGGCATTGCACGCAGGAACTCGCCGCTGGAACAACATAATAGAACATAGGCGACATTTAGACGAGGTACAGACAGTGTGAACCGTGCAACATTTAATCATCCTGTATATTATCTAACGTGTGTGCTCAAGTGGTTTGATAATCAGTTTTTACTTCCCCAGTTCTCATTCCCTGATTGGCTTAAGGTCACTTCTCATAACAGCACGGCTCCGACATCACAAATAATTTGCTATTAAAATTAGAGCTTTAAATTATGCGCGTTACAATATATTTTTAAATGACAAGATAAAAAGGTGACGGCTTACGGGCGGCGTGCTGGCAGTTAACGTTGCTGTGTCGAAGCGGTACTGTATTTATGAGCGCTGATCATTTCTTTAAAAAAAATACTGTTGATTGACTGTGATCGGCGCCAGCGTTGTTTTTAAACCACTATGATCATGTTTTGTGTTAAGGGGCTCCCTCACCGGGAGCATTCGCGTGTAATGTAACGTTACAGAGTCGAGCATTACATCAGTGAAGGAGGAGAACTGAGCATTACAGCGCGCACTTTGTAATGATACAAAACGACGTTACATCAGTGAAGGAGGAGAACCGAGCATTACAATGCGCACCTTGTAATGATACAATGTGTAATATTTTGATACAACTTGTAACATCAATGCGCTTTCCTAATTCAAATCTATACTAAATGTTACATTATACGCGAATGCTCGTCAGTCAGGGAGGTAGTATTGTAATGTAATGCTCAAAGTCGAATCTATAATGTTACATTACACACAAACGCTCGTCGGTCAGGGAGGTAGTATTGTAATGTAATGCTCAAAGTCGAATCTATAATGTTACATTACACGCGAATGCTCCCGGTGAGGGAGCACCTTTAAACAAATCATTGGACATTTTATATTCAGTGCATCTGAGTTGAAGTAAGGTTGTCGCTCGATTCATTGTGTAGAACTGGTAGTGTTTGAAGTGCCTTACGTGTTCTATCCCGAGTTTTATTAACCTGTTGTATTTTCAGTTATTTTATTAATATTTATCATTTATTTCACATACAAGAGATTTATTTATATTAAAAAAAAACTGACTTCTTTATTAATCCCTGCAACTACAAGCATATTAAAGTGATTAATAAAAAAAAAATGTTGGTAACATTAAACAAAAACAAAACATTTACAAAATTAACTCCATTTCGTTCACACCATCAACCTAAACCAATCCCTTATCAACATTTTAATAAAAACCCCCTTTTCTAGCCAAAACAAGAAGTAACAGCACAAGCGCCGATCACGCACCCGCTGTTCGGCGTGGAGCCCCCGCAGCACGTGCCGCTGGCGCCTGCGTACGGCGCGCCCACGTACCCCGCGCAGCAGTACGGCCAGCAGTACACGCAGCCCGGGCCGCAGTACGGCCAGCAGTACCCCAACCAGTTCCCTGACTACCAGTCTGCGACAGCTATCTCACCGGGTTATCCACAGAAGGTTTGTTATTTATTTATTGTATCGTGGCTTTTACACAAACAGCCAGACCCGGAACAGCTATCTGTAAGTAGGTCAATCGCTCAGCCACTGCGCCAACCGTGTTGACATCATTATTCCATGACATGAACTATAGAGAGAGAGCTTTAAACTCAGGTAATCATATCAATGTGTCCCTCAGCCGGAGAGCCCCGCGCCTGTCGAGCCGGCGGCGCCGGTGCAGAAGGCTCCGCTGCCGGAGCAGCACGCAGTGCTGCAGACTGTGTTCGACGCCATCAGGACCGAGTGCTCCAACAGGGCTACTAACCCGGTGAGCTGCATCTATTTACTACATCTACCTTGCCATGTTAAACCTTTTGAAACTATACCCGGATAGAATAGTTAAACGTCAAACAATTTATTGTACAAGATTACTTTAAACTCAAAATACCGTCCAACTGTCAATCAGATTTGCCCCCGAAGGTTCCGGACCACCGCACAATATTCAACACTACATACGAAATAAATCGTATGGCGGCCATTTTGAAATTCGCCATCTTAGATTTTTATTATTTGTTGTTATAGCGGCAGTATTACCTAGGGGTATTGTATTACCCAGTTACTGGGTTGTGGAGGTCAGATAGGCAGTCGCTCCATGTAAAATACTGGTACTCAGCTGCACCCGATTATACTGGAAGCCGACCCCATCATAGTTGGGAAAAGGCTAGGCAGATGATGTTGTTATAGCGGCAATAGAAATACACACTGTGAAAATTACAGCTCTCTACCTATTACGTTTCTTGAGCCCGCTGAAAAAAGACGGACTAACAGACTGATGCGGACGGACAGCAGAGGCTTAGTAATAGGATTTTATTGGCACTGTTCGAGTACGGAACCCTAAAGACGAATTACAACAGAATAACAGATAAAACAATAGAAGTAAAAACGCAAGTGTAAATTATATGAAAAATAATGTTCAAGGAGTTTTATGTTGTTCTCTTTTTAATAAAATCTGGTCTCAAACTTTTTAGAATTGTGATAAACAACAATAACAAATCGTGATAATGTAAATGGAATTTTATTACTTTACAATAACGCGGATTTTAATACGTTTTTTTTTTATTGCAGCAAATGAAGAGAAAGTTAGAAGATGTTCAGAGGAGACTAGAAACTCTGTATGATATGCTTCGTGAATACAAGGTGAGTTGTATAGCTATGAGCAGATGTTCAGCAAAACAATTAAGAGAATCGTTCGCTAAGGAAGTATAATAGTACTTATTACTTTATCTTTTGCTCGCGCCATCATTCACGTGATATTTTTTACAGATCCCAACTTTTTTCATAATAACACTTACCGCCTTATTATAAAACTAAGTCATTGATTGAACCAGGTTTATTAAACCTTCGAACCAGTTTTTGAATTTAGAACTTTATTTCGATAAAGATAAAGTATGTAATACAAAAATTGGCTCAATGGTTTAAGCAAAGACTGTTTTATAATTAGGCCTTTAGAATCGAATTAGTAGATTCGGATATCAACGCGATCAAGCAAAAAAAAATGCTTTGGCTTTTTATTTATTTGCAAATTATTTTTTACCAAGCTTATTGTGTTTAGAGATTACGACTAAGCTTCAGTGTTACCAAGTATTACCCCCCCTCCCCCCTCCAGCTGTCGGAGACCGCGGTGGCGTCTCTGCACGCGTGCTGCCAGTACGCACAGTCGGGTAACCACGCGGGCGCGGCGTCCGTGGCGACGTCACTAGCGACGGGCGCGGACTTCGCGGCCGTGGCGTCGTTCCTGCCCGGCCTGAAGATGCTGTGCCAGCTCGCCGCGCAGCTGCAGGTCTATGTGCGGTGAACTTGGGAATAGAGATGTTATATTTATGTTTTGTGTATGCTGATTTGGGGTTCTGCATCACTTATGGGTACCTTGGTTTTTCACTGCCCAGCAAAACCAATTTAAAAAATAATATAAGATTCGGTATAAATAATTATCGGTCGCGCATTTTGCCGGTGAAAGCCAAAGGACTTCTTATTCAGTCCTTATTACAGTAAACGATCGTTTTTCAAATGATGCATATTTTTGTATTCAATATTATTTGTAATAGTATTTTACTTTACGTCTCCAAAAATACACGCTGTATAAAACATATAAGATGTATTTTCATCAAACTTAAATATTATTTTTTATTGGATTTATAATCTTTTTTTATTTTTCCCCAGCTTTGTTCCATAATAAAACCTAACAAATACTTCAAAGTGATGCAAAACTTAGAATAGCGTATGTCCAGCTACTTACGTTCAACGTTAGTCGTGTTATTTTAACACATTTGCGCATACTTTAAATGCACAGAAAGAGAGATACGTTTATAATAAATATTCCATTCATAATTATGACTGCAATCGATTGTAAAACTCCACTCACTCTGTGGCCTCATCGTTAACATAATTAATAATATAATTTTAATATATTCATTAGAAATAATCAAATAATTATTATACACAAATAATGGACGTTTTGTAAAAAAGATTGTTCAGGCTTTTAGTTAATTTTTCATATCCAATTTATTATTTATTTACCTATGTCATAACTGCATGAATTATATTGTAGTTTGCGTGCACTTATGATAATTTATTTTGCATAGTATTGTTTGATTTTCTAATATTATAGATGAGCTTTTGTAATGCTACTAACACTATTGGGGGTTAATCTGTCAGAACGAGCTAGCCCACATGAAAATTAGAAAAATCTGTATTTATTTTGGATATTTAACGCAGAATTAATTTAGAATCTATTCTAATCATTAATTATTTTGGACGTATATTGAACTGTTGCTGAATAGTTACGAGTATATAGCACATTTGGTATATTGAATTAGTTGTCCGTAACTAATCTAATTATTGAAGGAATTGTGGGTTAGTTTGTTTTGACAGAATTAAGATCATAAACATAGTAATATTGCTTTCTCTCACGCCATTATAAAATTAACTAGTAAATTCACTGATTGTTATAAGCACTAGTTATCGAGCACACCTAAAATAAGGGCTGGTAACGAACAGTAATGTCCGCTTTTACTAATTCTAGGCGACAATTAAATATAATGACCAATGGATTTTTATCTTTAGACGTTGTGCCGAGTGTTGAAAATTCAACAGTGCGCCTATTGTTAGCAAAAACGTCTATTAGCGCAGAAGGGTCAAGGAAACGTTTTTTAGAAGATCATATTTTGTAGTTTTAAAGACACTACAAAGTACATTTAATACGAAACAGTCAAAGTCAAATAATTTATTTCAATTAGGTCATTATAGGCACTTTTGAATGTCATATACAAAAAAAAAGAGAATTGAATCTAGTTGCCCCTTCCAAAAGGTAATTTCGTATGGAGAAGAATGGGCGAGAAACTCCAAACTTACTGTGTTGGTTTTAATTGTTTCTAGAAGAAGAATTAAACAATACTATGCAACAAGTCTCGATTTCCCCATAATAAATACTTCGTATATGAACTTTTCGTTCGACTCGTGCCCAAAGACACACAAATTGTATGATCTAACATCTAACTGAATAATTGTTTTATTGTAATGTGTGAGTAAAGTGCGAGCTAATATAATAATATAAATAATAATGTATTATAGAATTATATTATTGATGAAAATTATATTTTATAGAAAATTATTTTTGGTGTTTTATTGATGTTCAAGTTAGGAGCATTTCTTGAGATGAATACCTACTTCCTAACATGCAGTTTTGGCTACGTTTACTTTATATTATTATGTTTATTAACAAAACCGTTGCATAATATAAAATTTACTAGCTATACCCGCCGTTTCACCCGCGTTCAATAACGTCTTTATTTACTGCTCCTCTTCTGTGAGTCAGCGTGATACCTTAGCGCCTATACTATTCCTTAAGGCGTCGTTCCAGAGATTACCGCGTTTAAACTAACAAAGAATCTTTTTAGCTTTATTATAAAAGTTTAGATAAAAAACTATCTTGTTTAAATAAAAATCATATTCCGAAGTCTTATGTGCCTGAATTAGGCACTAGATAATTCATTTTACACGAATTCAGATTTAGAGCAAAAAATTTCATTAATAAAAACCATAATGCCGTGTCTCCCTCCCTGCCTACATTCATACAACCATTACAATAAAAATATCCCCCAACCATTCCTTCCTAGACAAATAATTCGCGACTCAAGGACGATATTACGCATTTAAATACTTTTAAGCACTTTCTGTGCACTCACTGCGGGCATACCCGCGAACATTTGGAGTGCACGCTGCGACAGCGAGCGTTCATAGCAATCACGGAGCTATTTCGATAATTACTATTGCTGCTTTTAAAATAGAGAGTTGCCAGGATTTTTAGTAACGAGTTTGTTGCCGTTCCTGGCAATACCTATAGCTTACCTTTAGCAATACCTTTTAGCACAAAATAATATATTTTCGCAATTTTAAAGTCAAAGGCCATTAAAAAGCACTTTTGAACTTCATATACCTACAAGGAAAAATAATTGAATCTAATTGCCCCTTCCAAAAGGTACCTACTACTAAAATACTTACTATTTTATTAAAATAAATGTTTTACTTACAATATTTAGTAGATTCATACACGATTACACGTGAATGCGATTTGTGGTAGCATTGATGTTTAGTTTATATACATCATATTTTTTATGGTACTCTATGATCGTGCTAAAAATAGGCTGAACTTGTGTAAACTAAGCCTAACATCAGCCTTAAAAAAAAAAAACAAAATGTGGTGGCACTATGGTTTAGAACCTTTGCCTGATTTAATTTGAATATATTATTGGAACGACATTGCAGATACTATACGAGAGAAAAAAAATATAACGAAAAAGTAATATTTATGCAAAATCTACCAAATATTTATTTGTTCAATTTATATTTGTAAGTATTACAGTTATTCAAGTTACATTATTCTTAATTAATTATTATTATAATAAACTAATTGATAGTTTTTTTCCGTGTCGCTGTCTTGCTTAGATTTTTTGAATTCCGAATTCATAGAAAATTGACTAGGATAAAAAAAAAAAAATTGAGGGTACTTTACGTTGCGCGTCAGTCGTACGGAGTCTTGTCGGTTGATCGGTATTCGCTTTGTATTTTGATCGTATTAATATTGTAATTTTCGATTATCGATGGGATATTGCTCCCACGCGGATTGTAGAGTTTTCTCGTCGGAGGACACGGTTGCGTATAACCCGCTGTGTTGGTGACGATAATTTCCCGATATTAGACGATAAGTTCCCGTGTTGTTTAATGTGAAGTTGTGTTTGGCGATGAAAACTCAACATGTTCACCACCAGGACTTATTTTCAAGTAACTGCGGTACCTGAACATGCACATCATGACATCATGGCCTTTCGGTAAGTACCTATAGTGTCAGTAGAGTTTGCTGTATTCAAGCATCATCTGCCTTATGCAACTATGTTGAGATCGGTCGGTCTTAACGTGTTGATGGCAATCTAAAAATTACTTTGCCTTACACTATGAGTTTCTATTGTATTGTGGGTGTGTTTACAAACATCTACACCATAACACCCATACACTAACAGCCAGACCCGGAACAACTACCTGTAGGCCTAACAAATATTTGTACCGTGCTGGAATCAAACCCGCGATATGCTGCGCAGCTTATTTATTTGTTTATACCACGCACACTCCGCGGGCCTGCGATCAAGTTCAGGCCCGGCTCGGCAGCGCGTTGTGTTCCAAGCGCGTTTTCAAGATATGTCGGCATAGTAGACGGGGCCCGTATGGCCAGTTGTCCAGAGCGGGAGAAGTCATTTGATGATTTCCAATCCTTAAAAAAGAAGAATAGGTACCACACACTCATCACACATACCGGGGACCGGTTGGTCAGTGGGTCGTCTTAGGGGCGGATTTCTGTCTGGGTTTATTGACACCCACACTGTAGATAATGAGAAGAAAATTGAGTAAGTAGTTGTAAGTACGATATCATACTAATTGTATCTACTAGATGACCTATACGTCTGTGGTTATTCGTAAAAAAAAGAAACCAATAATTTTTTGTAATTGAAAAAATTATGATGACCGGTATTATTAACGAATTAACTTTACAAGACGTGCACCATAATATAATTTGTTATCAATCAATCTTTTATGTTTTTATATCTAAGTGCACTTGTCGGAATAAATTCGAACATAATATCAAGAACATGTAAGATTAGGGTATTAAGGCGGTCATATAAAGAATGGATTTTGTCTGTTAATCACATTTTTGGCTAAGCCATAAAATACATTGACTGAACTTTGATAAGCAATCAATGCGGTGTTCATGCAACTATGTCGGTGATTCACCGGAGATAGGGAGTTACGCTCGATTTAATTTCCTTCTTACAAAACGATTTCCAAAAGAAAAATAAATCAGGAAAAAACAAAGTGTAGGAACGTATTAAATGATTGTTTTTACCCGACTGCGGCGGCCAAAAGGACAGTTATGTGTTTGATCTGTAATGTATGTATGTCCATTCCTATGTCCGCTCGTAACTACTCTGTTTTGTTTTCTTTTTAGTTTTTAATTTAGGTACTTTCTTTCTTTAGTAGCAGAATCGGAGTTTGGATTTGTGACTGGTTGATGGCATTAGGCTCGCCCCCTATAACGTGGGACTAACTGGCGAAATGAGGGTGTATTAATGGGTACACCTCTGGATTACAGGCGTGATATTATGTGTTATGAAGCTCGAAACAGAAATAAGGAGATGTTAGATACATTATCAAACCTTTTTATCAGCCGTAGGTAACTTCCCACATCCCATTCATATGCATTCAACAATAAGGGCACGCTTGCTCACAGATACAGGTATACAGATGAGCAGGTATGGCTTACACAATAAGTAGACATAGACAACGATAAGTTATAGACATGCAGGTGAATAAGACGGGACGTTGTTATCCATCGCGCATCGCTGAGGTGAGCGCCAGTGCACGAGTGAGTGTGTGTCCAATGCACCATCGTTTTGTAAGTCAATTTGTAATGTTAGGTGAAGAATTGGGTAGTTGACACCCACCTATTAATTGACATAAGTTTTATGTCCTGTCAAAACATTATGACGTCACTTATTTGCCAACTCAATTGATTAACTATTTATTGATTTTAAAGTCACAAAAAATTTGTAGTTTTACAGTTGATTTCGCATTTTTGTTTAGCATGTTTTTATAATTCTTGTAAGTTATAATAGGTTGAGTTTCTTTAACAACATTGCACCTCTGTGTGGGATTTTCCCGACGCATGGCGTTAAAGTGTTCCTATTTTAATATGCTTACCATACTTTTGACGAAGTTAAAAAACAATAGTTCACCAACAGCAGAAACACCATAAATCCCGACTATCCCTATAATTCCGCATCGTAAAACAATGGGCACAGCACCGCGCGGCTCGGATTAGCCGCGTGCGGTGAGGTCGCGTCGCTGCATTGTGTGCCGGATTAAAAATAATACATGACACGGAGATACGGCGAGATGAGACGACAGCGCGACACACATGCACGTACATGTTTGAGATATGTGTCACTTAAGCATTGCAGCCTCTTACGTATGGGATATCGAGGCAGTTTCTCTCTGAAAAGAGATATTAAGAACCATTTTGAAGATCAAATTAGGTAAAAAGTCTCACTAGGTAACACAAACTAACACAACGTATTGACAAATCAACGTTTTGAGTTAACAGGTTTGACCTAGACCTATCGTAGCCTAACTACTACCTAATCCTCATTAAGTTATCACTGCTATTCAGTATAGTTCAAGACTGCATAGCAACGAATATCATTGTGTTATCATAATTATTATTTATTTTATTTAAATGCAAAAAACACACGCAAATAGATGAACACACTCGCATTGATTAGATAACACAAAAACAGGTAAAATTTTGCTGGTAGGTAGGTAGTTGCCGACGCGGCGCTATTGTGGGTGATAGGCAAGTAGGCATACAAGCAGCCAAGATTCTGCAGTTGTTCTAGGTTATAATTTGTCCTGAATCACTTTCTATTACATGGAACTTTTATTATGGAAAAGTGGGTGTAGGTACTTTGCTATGCCGTCTCCTTCGGAAAATACCTATATATGTAGGCGCGCTGTTCAATTTTATGTTCATCAGCCTCAAATCTTTACCTATTACGAATTACCCTTAGGTGTATTATTATACGTTACTGTATTGCCTCGGAAAGCATGTGTCGCCGTTGGTCCTAGGCGGCCTACGCCTAGCTACGCTATAATGTAGCTTTCCATAGGTGAAAGAATTTTAAAAATCGGTTAGTTAGTTTTTGAGTTTATCCATTACAAACAAAAATATAAAAACTTTTCTCTTTAAAATATTAGTTTAAGTATATTATAATTTATTTATTTATAAACACGATTTTGTGCTCCCATGGGACAATTTAGGAGTCTGACTTAATTCTGAAGTGTAAACAAACGAAGTCGTTTGCCGAAGCTAGTATTATAATGTGTTTATTACTGTGCTAGCTATGACGTCTGTAGCAAGTACTTACGCATGAATGATTAGACGGAAATCACTTTGTCAGCAATGATAGTAATCGAAAGTGAATGTTATTAGCGTAAGGATAGTTGATAACGCGTTCTACTAAATTATTGTGTAACGATTATATTTATACACATTAAGCTGCGTTTATACTAACCCCGCCCCGCGTGTCGCCACGCGTGGGAAAGCTATCGTTTTCATACATTTAGTATAGGAATGATTACATTAATCCCGCCCCGCGTGGCGTGGAGCAACCTGCTTAATGTATGAAACTGGTAGCTTTACCACGCGTGGCGACACGCGGGGCGGGCTAAATATAAACGCAGCTTTATGATACTCTAGGTTATGTGACGTGTTATCACTATGAATCAAAGAGTTATTTGCCCTCAAAGTTATATAAATATAATAGTATAATTGAGTAAGTAATAGATGAGGTTTAGTGTAAGATCGAGTATTTTTTTCTAAAGGTAGACAAGTGTTACCCCATGCTAGAAATTTCTTCTATGTATATCGTGGATGCGTTTAAAAACAATAAACTCACTTACACAAACAACCAGACCCGGAACAACTACCTGTAGGCGAAACAAATATTTGTTCTGTTCAGGAATCGAACCCTGCTTGATTATACCTAGTACCTATGGGTTGAAGTTGTAGATTTAATAATTATTATTGTGTAGGTGTTTGAAATAATTTTGAAATTCGTAAATATGCGAACAAATATTATAGTTACCAATTATATGTAACATAATTTTCGTTTTTATTTTTTATGTTGTCTTCTCCAAAACTCCAAAACCTTAATATTTCCAGGCACATCCAGTATTAAATATAAAACATCTCAAATACAAATATCAAATGAAAGACGGCATGCATGCAGAAGGCCTTTTGTGGAGTATATCGCGAGCGGGTCGCGGGCGGTGGGGGAGGGGGAGGGGCTAGATAGGTCGGCATTGTAGTGAACTACCCTCCGTTGTAAAGTTTTAGCTTATTTGTTGGTGGCCGCGATCTGGATGAAATGTGGACGTTTAGCGAGCTCGATAGTGGCGGGCGGATGACTGCATTTTAATATTTGGTCTCATTTTGTAAACTGCACTGTATGAGGTCTTCAATGTGAATATTATATGAGTGTGTGCGTAGATATATTGTCATCATTATCATACAAAGCTTTTGGTAAGTAGATACTGCACAGTGGTCTTTTTGATTACATGCTTATATGTAACATACAAACCAGGTATGTGCGACTTCTGGTTGATAGAACGTTTTCTGCTCTAGTTTGTTCTGAAAACATTAGATTCAAGATTTTTCTAAAGATTACTATAGACTTACTAGCATTTGCCTAGTGTCAGAATTTCTAAATCTGACACTAACACTAGGGTGTATGGGGTCGTAAGACCTTACTGCCTACACGATAAAGAAGAAGAAGGGGGATGAAGAAAGAAGAAGCTTTTGCCTGCGACTTTATCGCTTAAATGCCGGTTAGCGCGGACGCAGACGAAGTCGAACTCGTAGTCGAATACAAACTCCACAGAATATTGATGACGTACAGACAGCGTACTGTTTACTCGTGTGTCCCCGGAGTGACGTCAATCACGTCGATACTGCCCGCATGCCGCACTTTTGAGCCGCCTCCGCTGCATCACAAACAACGGACTATACGATAGTTAACGATAGCTATCGGAGGCTTTGTCGTGGAGCGGACGTGATTTTGGAGCTTGATTATCGAGTATCGGTATGGGTATCGGTTCTGGTTTTAAACGATAGGTACTGTGAGAATGTGGCTCTCGTTTAAGATCGATTAGGAAGCCCACAGAACGATGTATATGTAAACAACTTAACTTTGGCTAGGCGAACCTTAAAGGGTGGATAACCTAAAAAATTAACATAACATCACGCATGTAATCCCCGAAGGGTTGGCAGAGGTGTACCCATTAGTACACCCACATTTCGCCAGTTATGTTTTTAAGTTCTATGTAATAGGGGGCGAGCCTATTGCCATTAACCGGGCACAAATTCAGACTCCGAGGTTGCTACTGAGAAATTCCTGATGGAAAATTCCAATAACACTATGCCCGACCTGGGAATCGAACCCAAGACCTTATGTTCAGCAGTCGCGCCTTGCGACCACTAGACCAACGAGGCAATCAACCTAAAAAATTGTGACATTTATACTATCTCTCTCTTTTTTCTCTCTTTCACTTTTTTTTTTGTTTTTCTTTTTTTTTATATGGTCTGTTTTTTAACCATACGTAAATTAACTAAATACCTATATATTATAACTCATAAACACGTGGAATCGACTTCAAGATACCGCCTTATCTATCGACCGATAAGCCACTCAAGGCTATCACCAATAACATAAACGTAACTATATAAATCACTTAACTTTCACGTTTACGTTTGAACTGTAAATAATTTATAACTGCGTTAAGTACGTAAACGTTTCAAGCCATTAACTCGTATTAATGCGTTACGTTTGCGTTAACTTTCGTAACGCGTTTCAAATGTAGTTGAAATAATCATAAAATGTATTGTTCAATGTTGAACAGAGATTTTTGGGGGTGGAAACATTGTTTAAATTCACGCACTATTAGGCAGCTATTAAATCAAGGGGCAATTTTGTTTTTTACTAACTCTTGTCCGTGGCTTTTCTTGCTGTAATTAGATACGAATTAAGTAGCATGTATAGTATTATATGTCGTAGATGAGGCGAAAGGAGTATGTAAGGATCGTAGCAGGTGGCGTTCTGTGGTTTCTGCCTACCCCCATGGGAAAAATGTATGTGTATGTATGTATAGTATTATAATCTGGCATTCACACTATTAATTATAGTAGATAAAATAATAATATGTCTGAATACATTACTTGGGCTCCGGGCAATTTGATCCGGATGTTCAGAGCTTTGTATAAGCTATTGCCTCAATGAGGGTTTTCTTATTTATTTAAGACTAGCTGTCCGCCGCGGTTACACCCGCGTCTTTGGTTACTGCTCCGCTCCCGTAGGTCGTAGCGTGGTATATAGCCTATAGCCTTCCTCGATAACTAATCTATCTAACACTGAAAGAATTTTTCAAATCGGACCAGTAGTTCCAGAGATTAGCGCGTTCAAACAAACAAACAAACACTGCAGCTTTATAATATTATTAGTATAGATGAAACACAAGTTACATTAATTAAAATAGAAACAAGTATTTAATGTTGACAATTGTATGTTAAACAAATACTTACAACTAACATGATTGTGATCGTGGAGAAAGGGCAAACTGTCTCTTACAGAATATCAGACCAAGTTTTTTAATTTATCTTAATTCAATTCAACAAATTAATGTTTGGGTGCCCAAATCGAAAACTGCCTGATATTATTTATCTGCTCGTAAACGATATCTCGAACCCGACTATAATAGTCGTTGATCATGAGTCGCTTCTGCTGATCCTGGATTCGATTCCCAGGTTGTGAAAAGTGTTACTGGTGTTCAAGCAATTTTCATTAGCAGCCCGGAGTCTGGATTTTTGTTTATCTAAATGACAATTGGGTCGCCTTCTGCGTATCTACTTCTCTATACCTTATATCACTACATACCTAGTATAAAACAAAGTAGCTTCCCGTTGTCTGTCCCTATGTATGCTTAGACCTTTAAAACTACGCAACGGATTTTGATGCGGTTTTTTTTTAATAGATAGAGTGATTCAAGAGGATGGTTTATGTATCTACAATGCACCCGTGAGAAGCCGGGGCGGGTCGCTAGTGGAACATAAGTGTGATGATATGTAATGATTAAATATGTTGTGTGGTTTTGGTCAATATTATGAATAAGGATCAACATACTTACCCACATTAATCGCACCCACAGTGATCGTGAAATCGATAACATAATTTAAGTAAACATAATGTTCGATTTGCGTCATAAATCACGCCAGTTATCTACGAGGCACCGGCAGAAAACCATTACCCTATCTAATATATTCAGAAAAATTACTGTTTGCTTCACGTTTTTTCAAGTAGGATATGGGAAGTTTTGTATACTGTACTGAATTCCTAACTATCCTGTACTATTACCTAAATTTACCTATTTGTATTTGATAGTTACTAAAATAGGTAGTTATTGAGTCTACGCTTATTAAGACCAGAAGGATAATTCTATAGATTAGAAACGTTTGGTATATACTTACTCATCAATAGCAAAAAAGGCTGGTAAATTAGAGCAGTTTTGACTGATTGAGACTGCATAAATTGAGATTGTGATCGTTCCTTAAAGTTAATAGAATTGTTCGCCAGTTTTCCTGACTTGGGGTTCGGTTCTGATACGCGGTACTAGCACACGTCTTCAGGTATTATTATAACATATCACGTATTATACAAATAATAATAGGTATTGTAAAACATTGATTTTAAAAGAGTACGTATGCAGTTTCTTGCCCATATTCTTCCCCATACAAAACTACCTTTTGGAAGGGGCAACTAGATTCAATTAAATTTTTTTTTCTTGTAATGACGTTCAAAAGTGCCTTATAATGGCCTAATTGAAATAAATGATTTGATTTGATTTTGATTTGTCCACATGAGACTTCGTGTAAAATGGTGGTACCTTAAACTAAACAGATTCTTGCCTATTGTTCCATACAAAACTGCCTCTTAGAAAAATACGTTTCAATTACGTTGAAAATTTGAATAGTCTAAAGGCTGATTTGCCATAGTTATTCCTTCAATAAGAGTTATCTAACTATTAAAAAATCGGCCCTAAGTAGTAGAAATAAACGATTTAACTTTGAAACTACTGTTTAACTCAGGCAACAGGCATGATGTTTGATATTACGTAAATAACCTATACCTTTGCAAATAACTAACTTTTTACACATCCTTTAGATGTAAAAACAATCTCAGTAATCCTCACACAGTCACTTCCCTGTGCAAAACAATTCCTTGCTGCCCTGAGGGCTTAACAAACAAAAGACGTGTGTTTCTTTGTTTTTGCGGTGGTCTGTAAGCTGATGTATTGCGCGGGGAGGATCGCCGACGTTCGCGGCTTTGCCACCGTCGTTATAGAATATGGAAAATGCGTGTACAACTTTTTCAGGGTACCGTACCCGAACGGTGCTAACGGGGGCTTATTATTAAGCCTCCGCTGTCCGTCTGTTTGTCAGCGGCCTGTATCTTATGAACCATAATAGGTACAGACATGTTCACAGAATTGTTCTATTTCTATCGCCGCTATATCAACGAATATCTTTATATAAATTCACGAGGAAGATTAAATTTTTGTATCTACATTGCAAAAATAAAATAAAATAAAAATTAAAAGGGACAAGTACAAGAAACTTGTTTGTTTTTTAATGTAAGTAGTGTTAAATTTTGTAAACGTTGGTACTGAACCCTTTATGTACAAGTTCGGCTCGCACTTGGCCGGTTTTTTATTGTTATGTTACATTCTTTTGTGGTAGCCCACTCTAGGTAGTAAAAATTTTAATCTTCTGTAAGTCACTATAGGGAAATGTTATCTTCTGAAATACCTATGTAGGTTAGTAATTGATTAAAAATTTAAGTTTTCTCTAGGATTTCAGAAAGTATATGTATAGTATAGTAGATTTGTGTACTCATTTACTATCTAGTTGCAATTTCATCTATACTCTTGTCTAGATATCTATGTATGCTTAACCTATTTTTAGAAAATAACCATTCCAATTATCTGAAATATTTATTTAAGTACCTACAACGTACATAGTAACGAAAACGCAACCCAATCTTAATGATATTTCTTTAGATAACGCACTGACGTATTTCGCTATAAAAGATTAACGACAACGTGATGAAAGTAACGAACTAATCGTTAATAACGAGATCATTTAGCTGATAGCGTTCAGATAGCTCTCCGTCGTTTCAAATTCCCAGCCGATACGGACTTGATAGCCTTTACAACATGTTATATACCGATTTACTTACCGATTATTGTATGCATATCGGCAGGTTAATCTCTGGAAAGAATATATAAAGACTTTCCCCAAAGCATTAAATTAGTCTGTTGCAATAATTTGCCAAAATGGTGTCTGACTTTAGAAAGAAGAAGTTACTTCATGTGTTTACCGCTTTCTTTGATACTAACAGAAGTGGAAGCATAGATAAGAAAGACTTTGAACTGGCTATAAAGAAGATTACGGAGCTCCGAGGGTATAAGCCTGGTGATGCCAAATACAAGAAAGTGGAAGACACTCTTCTAAAAATCTGGAATGGTCTGCAAAGCCGAGCTGATTCCAACAACGATGGTGAAGTATCCCAGGATGAATGGATCGAGATGTGGGACCAGTTCGCCAAGAACCCTTCAGCTGCTGCCGACTGGCAAAACCTGTACTGCAAATTCATCTTTGAGTTAGAAGACGCTAGTAATGATGGAGCAATCGACGTTGAGGAGTTCTCCTCTGTCTACGTCTCATTCGGTCTTGATAAGCAAGAGTCTGTAGAAGCTTTCCACAAAATGGCCAAGGGTAAGGACACCGTCTCTTTCGAAGAGTTCCAGCAGTTGTGGAAGGAGTACTTTGTGTCTGAAGACCATGGTGCACCAGGGAACTTCATCTTCGGATGCTATATCTGCGGTCTTTCGAAGCACTCCCATTCTCACTCACATTGATTTTTAGGAATAGTTTGAGATGTGTGCATTTGTGCAACTGTACATTTGTGTACCGATTTGTTTAGGAATGATTCTGATTGTGAATGTAAGTTTAATTTGATTCAATAAAATAATTGTTGTGTTGCCTTATAATAATACTAGATACTGACGTATATTTATTTCCGAACCAATGTACCTAATTTATAACTACTCCATTCAAAACACTATAAACTCAAGAACAACGATCGCCATCTGGAAGTTTCCATAAAAAGTTCCATTAGAGATGCAACATTGTAATGGCGGTCATTACTCTAGGCTTCTAGATACAAGTGGCTATAAAAAATTCTATGAGTTTGGACAATTTGGCAAATGAGTGGCGTACCCCAGGACCAGCCCCGCGCCATTACAACTCTCTTTTATCGCATTAGCTAGACGGATGTACGAAGGTAGAGTTGGATACGGAAAGGATTAAAATATTATCTACTAGCTTTTGCTCGCGACTTCGTCCGCAAGGAAGTCAAAGACCCCATTAAATTGGCCTTGTCGCAAAATTCGTACTTCCCCAAAATATTATCTACCTGCCTTCAGGTTCATAGGTCAAGCAGTTTTAAAGATTCCATATTTAGTCAGCGAGTCAATGAGTGACTCATGCATAACATCATGCAATCATCATGTAATCCCAGAAGGGTTTGGCAGAGGTGTACCCATTAGTACGCCCATATTTCGCCAGATATGTTTATGTCCCATGTAATAGGTGGCGAGCCTATTGCCATCTACTGGGGACAAATCCGAATTCCGAGGCTGCAGCTGAGAAATTCCTGATGTAATTATAACATTCGTCCTCCACAATCATTACTCTTCTCTTTTCACAACCTCCAGATAAATTCTGGTTAACTTATCGAGCAGATAATTTAACTCTGTTCCACAATGCGTATCCAGCTCTTTCTATTAGCCTGTTATTTAGATGCCACATCCATACATCTATTGACCTCCTGTTATTACTCGTACGTTGTATGGATGTCAAGGGGCGTGTTTTGAGCGATGCGTTCTATCTGTCACGCGGCACATCAGCTACCCTTAGCTGCTGTACTCATATGTTACGTAATGTTACACTTTTCAACATAAAGGAAGGTGTGATTTTGGAACTCTGTTTTAAAAATATTATAATTGATATTATTAAAAGTACATATATTATATTAAGTTATTAGGTGTTGATTAGCTCCCGATATCAGAAGGAGGAATTATAAACGTTTAAAATTTTAATCTCATCTCAGTGACAATCAATGTCAAAAAATTCTCAAATATTGTAAGTAAGAGTATAATATTTTTGATAGTAGGTAAAGATTAGAATGTGAACGTTTGTGAACGTACGTTCGTTGTGAAAAATACGAGAATTACTATTCTGAAATAAGACTGATTAGTAAACGAAAACCTACTGTTGAAGCTAGATTTTTCAGAATTAGAAGATTTTCCTCAAAGTCACTCTCTCTCACTCCAGTTTCCTACTCTAGCCTACTCTAGCTTTCTTTGATTAGTGGTGATCTTATAAATGAACCTAAATAAAACCTATCTTAGTTATTCTTTGATGACTAAACTTGCTGCTAAACAAATACTATTTTGCAAATTAACTATGAATCACTGTCTTAAAGTCCACATAAAATGTCGCAATGGCTATCGGCCAGATAACATAAGTCCGAACATAAGTATCTATTTCATTCAATTTTTTTTGGTCGATAAGGTACACAAGGATAGCAGTAGCTGAATAAAATAATAATAGTACCTAAGTACCAACCTACTATTTTTTAACTGCAAGGCAAAGATATCTTCTCATATACGTAGGTACCTAGACAAGCAACGAGTGTTGATCATCACGCTTGCACATTGGCGATTTTAGATTTAAACAGGATGTGCAAAGACACATTACATAACCGAATGAATCCAACCGTACAGTAGTTGTTGTTGGGTAGGTATCTAAAGTATAATTTAAACTTTTAAAAAAAGTTGGAATTTTAACCTATGTCCGTGTTTGGAAGGTACCCAGGTATGATAACGAACAGAAAAAATATCGCAATTTAATGATGAGTAGCACATGTAACTTTCAGCTACCTTTATACCCGTTATTATTTATAGATTACCTCAAGATGTTCTGTACAGACGTCAGCGATATCCAAGATCTTAGACAGTTGTACATATGATTTAAAAAGTCACATTGACTACAGTAGCAGATCAGTTCTTATAAAAAATGACCCAGTGATAAAGTATCTAAGTATGAGAAGGGGGCGAGCGTTGAGTAATGTGTGTCGGTAACCAGGAACATCAACTGCTCTGCTTACACTCATTATCATTTGTTATGTCAGCGATAAGATCGAGGTTTATGGGTGTGATTTTTACTTAGGATCCAAAAATGTTACTTAGTGCCGTATAGATTCAATTATCGAGCCATCCATCAAGTAATTAGCATCGCAAATTCTCAATAGCAGCCTCGGAGTCTGGTTTTGTGCCCGGTTGATGGCAATAGGCTCGCCCCCTGTATTACATGGGACTTAAAGATAACTAGCGAAATGTGAGTGTAATGGATACACCTCTGCCTAACGATTCGGGTATTACAAGCGTGATGTTATGTATATTTAAAGTATATTTTAATGGTCTAATTGAAATAAATTATTTAAATTTTGACAGCACCATTAATATTCTCCAGACCGATTTCTGTCACGGCAGCCAGTCTCAATGAAGACTAAGCAAATACGCAGGAGATTCTTATAGTGCACTAGTATGTGTATAAACACAGGTGCACTACCTCTTCCCTAACCCTCAAAGTCCGATGGGACGGCAATCCGATACAATCGGGGAGAGCTCAGGCACAGGAGCTTTCCGGGTCACGGGGGTGTCACACCAACTTCCAAACTCTGAGCTGTCCTAACTGAGAAACTAAAAATGAAAAAAAAAAAACCAGTAACTCTTTTTCCCTATTAAAAAACGGGACAGTCAAACCAAGTCTGCACCATTAAGTCCTCTACACACCATAGACCCACGCCGCGCCGCGGCGGCGCCTGTAAACATAATCAGCACATCTTTTTCTGTCTGCACGTACCTAATTAGATTATTAATTTGGTGTTTATATAAGCAGTGATAAGAACACAAACACTGAGTGTACAGTTGCCTGCATTGCAGTTGAAGAGATAATGGTGGACGTCAGTGCTATCTTAGAATCAGTATTAATTACTTTAATTATATCTCTATGCTTAGCACGCAGGTTTGTCTGTGGATTTTTGTATTCAATTTTCTGTTAGTTTTTTGAATTTAATACATATACATATTTAACTTCACACACATAACATCACGCCTGTAATCCTCGAAGGGTTAGGCAGAGGTGTATGCATTAGTACACCCACATTTCGATAGTTATGTTTCAAGTCCAATATAGGTGGCGAGCCTATTATATGTTTAACTAGAGAAGTATTTTTGTAAATAAGTGATTACAAAAAAGTTCATATCGTAAACTGAAATAGATTTTAGACATAACGTTGCTGTCGATCCGGAAATTATATTGAACAAAATATTTTACAGAAGACAAAAAATGTTTATCATCAACCAAAAACCAGACGCGCGGTATAATTTGGTTTCCCAGATATATTGCTCCATAGCAGCCCCATTAGAGGGTGCTCCGTGATCCATATGGCTGTCCGAGACATGGGGTAATGTATAATAGATATTTCACCATTAATATGCCATCACTCTATCTCCGTCTTGTGTCGGCTATGGTTTGCTTCGATGGCATCGTATATTCAGACCTATTATGGTTCCCAAGAGCAATTAAAATACCAAGAATTTATTTAATGCATAATAATTTCCAAAACGTTAAAGTAGCCTAAATTTTATTAATGATATTAAAATTTATGTGAAATGTGAAATAATATTATAAAGAGGTAACATTTGTTTGTAAGTTTGTATGTTTGTAAGTTTGTATGTAGGGGGTAATCTCCGGATCTACTGAACCGATTTTGAAAATTCTTTCGGAAATTGGAAGCTACGTTATCACTGAGTGCTATAGGCTATATTTTATTTTAGAAAAAATAGGGATCAGTAAAATATTTGGGTTTTTCGGACCCAAGGTGTAAAAATTCATCCAAAAAAGTTCCTTATTTGGCGTACGCCGCCTAAACTATAAAAGATAGAACCATAAAATGTTCTAATTAATTAAAGACTTTCAAAATATCTACAAAAAAGTCCGCGACACACTATACCTATCTATTTCGAGTTAAACACAACAACCATTTTTTTATTTAAAAATCTTGAATTTTTTTAGAACTTCATTTAAACGCATTTATTCTACACATGACATTACTCCTTATCAAAATAACTATTTTGTCACAAAGTACAGTTTAATGTAGATAGTATTTAGTCTTTTATTCAATAAAATTGGACGTTTGTTTTGAAAGTCATGGCGAAAGCAATCTCTTCTCTTCTTTTCTCTATATATATAAATAAAATCAATTGCTGTTTGTTGTCTCGCTAAAACTCGAGAACGGCTGGGCCGATTTAGCTGATTTTGGTTTTGAAATGTTCGTGGAGGTCTAGGGAAGGTTTAAACGGTGAGAAAATATGGGGTAGGGGTAGGGGTATTTGTAGGGGTACGGGGTAGGGTACGGTAGGGTAGGGGTAGGGGTATTTGTAGGGGTACGGTAGGGGTAGGGTACGGTAGGGGTAGGGTAGGCGTAGGGTAGGGGTAGGGTACGGGTAGGGTATACGTAGGTTAGGGGTAGGGTAGGGGTAGTTGAGGGGTAGGGGGTAGGGTAAGGCAGGGTTAGGGTATTGGTAGTGTAGGATACCACGCGAACGAAGTCGCGGCGGGTCAGCTAGTGTGAAATAATTTGTTTAGAAACAAAAAATAATGTAACCAGGATTTTATAAAAACTTAATTGAAAAGAGTGTCCGTGGAGTTTTTTTTCTCGTTCTTCTCCATAAAGAGGTCTCAATGGAAAAGAACGACCTACGTTTTGGAACGAGCAACTAGTTTCGTCTTTCTGACTAACTGATCAACTCCTTAAAAATTCTAAAGTTTCTTTAAATAGTTTAATTGAAATAAATGCTTTGATTTTGACTTTGAATTTATTGTGCATGGGTTAATAACAACCCATAATAATTACCTCTCATAAAAAAAAATTGAAGAAAAGAATTTGGTTTCAAAACCAGATTCACTATATTTCAGTCTGTATATTTTAAAGAGAAACAATGATAAAGAACTCTTAGAGGTACATTTTAGCTTGTAAAATAAAGTCGGGACAGATTCCGGCTCGCACTACGGCACTTTAATGACCCCAAACCATATTACGATGGCACCACTGGGAAGCTCATTGCAATAACTGTACCGTTTAAACATTGTAACAACGTGTGTGTGGCGGTGACCATTACCGTTTGTAACCATTTTATAATTCCCCCATGACTATTGCAACGACTTTTGTACTTATTGGACGAAACATGCTCATATTTTGTATAATTAGGTGATCAATTCACGTTTGGAAGGCGTGTGTTTATGTAGGACAATAAAATTACGCTAATAGTATGACTGCACTCGACTCTGAAACCGACAAAATAATATTTAGTAGTTTTTGTTATAGATGAATTAAAAAAAAAACCGCATCAAACTCGCTCTATTTGTTTAGGAGCTACGATGCCACTGACAGCCACATAAATACACAGACAGATACGTCACACTTATAACACCCCTCTTTTGCTTTGGGGGTTAGAAACAACGAACAGACAGAAAATCACGAATTTTGATGACGTTACTTACACTTGAACTTCACTAATCACTATTATCTAATGATTCACACACAAACAGACACGTATCACCGGCGATGTGTACACTTCGCGACTATATAAGCGCCGCGCCTGATACCGAGCATATTTACCAGTAAATACTCCACACTCAACAACATGGTGTCCGAATTCAGAAAGAAGAAGCTCCTCCACGTCTTCAACCGCTTCTTCGACATCGACGGAAGTGGCAGCATCGAGAAGGATGACTTCATCGCCGCCGCCGAGAGGGTGAACAAGACCAGGGGCTGGAAGGCAGGCGACGACAAATTCAAATACGTCGAAGAAACCCTATTGAAGATCTGGAACGATATTCAGGAAATCGCTGATTCCAACAAGGATGGAAAGGTCAGCCAGGAAGAGTGGATCTCGATGTGGGAAAGCTTCTCTGCGAACAAGCCCTTCGAGTGGCAGAACCTGTACTGCAAGTTCGCCTTCACAATTGAAGATGCTAGCAACGACGGATCCATTGACGCCGAGGAGTTCTCTTCAGTCTACGCTTCGTTTGGCCTGAACAAGGAAGAGGCGGTGAAGGCCTTCCAGAAGATGGCCAAGGGCAAGACCGAGGTCACGTATCCTGAGTTCCAAGAGCTGTTTAAGGAGTACTTCTCATCTGACGATGACAACGCTGCCGGAAACTACATCTTCGGAAGGACTAGCTACTAAGTATTTATTTGTTAATTTTGATAGGATTTTAAAATTTGCATTTTTTTTGGACAGTTTTGTAAAGTGATCTAGTAATTTAATGTGCAATGCATTTATTATGTAAGTCTAGCTAATAAACTAAATTATTACAATTGTTAAAGCTCTGTTTTATTTGATGACTATTTTTGGTAAATAATTTTATATGTCATGTGAAGAAGAAAAGTTCAGACATGAAACACAAAAATATTTAAAATCTAGTCACATCTCATCTTAGCAACAATCAATGTCAAAAACTATTTAACACTTAACTACTATTCTATTGTTAGTATTTTTGTCAGATTGAGAATGAGATTACAATGTGGACGTTCTTAAAAAAATACGAGAATTGGCTTCGTGGAACTAATTACATACACATGGGTACATAACGTTAAGGACTAAAAAAGATATACACAAATCATGACATACAAATAATGGTCAATGGTCCGTCACTTATAGAAGACCACAACATGCACCGTAAAGTTAACTACAAACTAACAAATCGTTATCATTTCAGCTCGGGACCAATCAGTCCAATGTATATGCCTCCTTTCTTTCTTGCCATTTCTCTATAGTTTCCTGCAACTTTAGCAATCATTGACAATAACTAGATCTAGACACAACATAGACCTGTGCACTTTCTTTATGAAGATGTGGATGACCATGACTGGTGCTCCATAATTAACGTAAAATTTGTTTCTTAAAAAATACGGTTTAAAATAGATAAATGCAATGATGAAAAAAAAAGTGTACATAAAAGTTTTATCATCTGAACCCGAATTAGGTAGAAAGTCTTGCTTTTTTATATAATAGCCATACAGTGCATATAAACATGCTTAGTAGTACATGGTACAGTCTCCCACCAGTCTCCAACCAGGGGGTCTACCCCCCATCTTTCAAAACAGTATTATTTTAATATTACTTTGCCTCGCGCACTGTTAGATTTTCAACGCTCGGTTCAGCGCCGAGAGTTGGAAATCCAACAAAAATTATAAGGCGGTAGGGCCCCTGAACTTTATTACTTTTTGTTATTTAGGCAATGCATTACTTATCTATATTCTGTTTTGGGTTCCTTAAATAAATGAAAACAAAAATTGTGTTTCGGATTTTGCAGAAAATTAGGAGTTCTAAAGGTGATTCTAAGGTTCTAGCATTTTCGAATAAGTACCTACTTACAATTCAAAATTAATATTCATAGTATTGTCTGGCTTGATGCACGGCTGGGCATGAGAATTTGATATCATCTTTTATTCATTTAATCATAATCATACCTATTTCTGCAAACTGATACGAATCAACATGCTATGTACGTCAATGTAATACTTAATCACGAGTTATCAATTATTTTTAATCACGGTTTGATAAAGTGATTTAGGAAAACAACACGCCTACCTATATTCAGAGGTGGGGTAATCAGAGGTGTAGGTAATACGCACACAATATATCATTGAGCATTTATTTTTAAAGATCTAGGCTAAATTTTAAAGTGTAATTTCTATAAAAGGACGACATTGGTGGCACGGTGGCTGAAAAGTTGGCTACCGCGACGCGTGGCGCGGGTTCGATTCCCGCACGGAACACTACTAAAAAAATACAGATTGGATGTCGATATTTAAAAAGATTTTCTAACATGCATTTAAGTACCTAAACTTATTTATTTAATCTCCATGCACATATGTACAAAGGTGATGAAGATGTAACGTGCCCGGTGCATTGTAAAAAGTAAAAATAAATACATTACACAAAAAGATAATAAACTTACATAAATACATAAGTAATTGTATATCTAATAAAACATTAGGTACACGTTGTGTATATTTTAGCGAAATGTTTTATCTATCTAAATATTTGATAAATAATACTGTAATTGTTTCAGCGAGTTGGTTTAATTACACACTTATAATAATTTTGATAAAAACTTAAAATAAATTATATGGTTAGGACTTAAAAGACTATGACTTATTGACTGTGTCGTCGGTCTAGTGGTCATGAAGCGCGACTGCTGAGTATGTAGTCTTGGGTTCGATTCCCAGGTCGGGTAAAGCGTTATTGGGTTTTTCCATCAGGAATTTCTTAGTAGCAGCCTTGGAGTCTGGATTTTTGCCCGGTTAATGGCAATAGGCTCGCCTTCTATGGTGTACTAATGGGTACACTTCTGCCTAACCCTCCGGGGATTACAGGCGTGATGTTATGTAAATAAATAGTTAAAAATAATAAAAATAATGTAGTGAAAGTAATTAAAATAATTATTTAATTAATTTTTACGTGAATTTTTCCCAAGGACCGCGGTCAAGTAAGATCCTTATTAAGATAAAAACGCGGGTTGAATCATAAATAAAAAATAATTTCCACAAAACAGTTGGAATATGGCGGACATTTTTGTTGGAATACGACGACTACGAGTGCTAATTACCGGGTGAATTATCGTGTTGAGCGGACGGTACCGGGCTCTGATATGGTGCGGGGTAAGGTATAAGCGACAGCGGGGAGGGAAAAGAAAAGTAATGAGAACAAAATATTAGAAGGTCTACAATTGCCTAACCAATAAGAAAGTAAATATGTTTTAAAGTCAAAGCAGTTACAGACGGTTTTGTACTGTTTATAGTGCGAGAGCTGAAATGTAACCATGCCATATCAATATCTGTTTGTGTGCCAAACACAAACAGATATTGATATAGCATGGTTACATACTGGACCTAAAGGGAAAAAAGAGCTTTACTTGAACCATCAACTCGAAAAGAAGAAGCTTAACACATACAATTTTTATCCTTTTTTTGTGTTCTTGTAGGATAATTTAGAACTGGCTTTAATTTAAAGTTAACATAGACGAAGTCGCGGGTCGAAACTAGTCATTAATAAAAAAAAGAACAGCTCTAACAGCCGTGCAACATGTTTCTAATTTTTTTTTAAAGTCAAGCTTTGTTTGAGTGCTTCGGCAACATTGCATAGGTTATGTGTAAAACAAAAATCTTTTAAAACTTAATTATACATTTCTCTAGAAGGTCTATTCTGTAGGTTTCTGTAGCTTTAAAATAAGCTGTCATCTGACATGATGCTAAAGATTCACAGCTCACTTCCCCTCAATTCACCGGGAGGCGTTTTTCTAAAATAGCCAAATGGTCTACACTGTCAAAAGACCAATTAATAGCATAAGTCGGTCCCATCGCCTGTGTCTTACACCACACATCCCCGGTCCCACTCGAGGGTTACCTGAAGTGGCTTCGCGATATTTATTGCGGTGTTATTACGTGTAATCGCCGCTGAATCTACCTCCTTTATAATATGATCTCTTGGTTATTAACCCGCCAAATGAAATGTTGCGATGTTGACCTATTTACTTGAGGGTCTATTTTAATTTTCATTTTTGCTGGATGTTCTTGACGATGTTTCAAGATGTTTTTAAGAGTTGTTTTGTTTTTAATTGACTTGCTGTTTCTTGTGTTTCTTTTTTTTCCGAATTAAATAATATTATTATTATTTTTTAATTATTTTTATGCAACTAAGGCCCACAGAAAAGTTCACTCACTCACTCATCACGAAATATCGAAAACCGGTTAACGTATAAAAATAAAATTTGGCAGAGAGATAGTTTATAATCCGAGTCGTTCAAGTATTCATTCTTTGCGCCAATTCGAACTAGCCCCTCTCAGTGCGCGTCTAGGTTATCTCGCCACTTCCTTCTAGGCCGACCTCAGCGATGCCGATTATCCTCAGAATAAATAAATTGAATACGAGGAATACATTAATTAATCAGATATTTAATTAGTTGACTCCCTCATTTGTGGTAAACTAAAATGAGAAAATTGCCCTTTTTTTTTAGTTTTTTTTTAGGTGGTAAAAATCATCAAATGACTCCTTCCGCCCTGGGTGAGGCGGAAGGGACTGTCAGACTTTTACTGACTAAAAAACCACCCTGTTCCTTCTGTTGCCCTTTACGTTCCGGGGCCACGGTATCCTGTTAAGACGTCCCGCAACCCCGGCAGGCGTTTGGCCCCTATTGGGGCCCCTGTCCCTGTGCTGACAGCTCTTTGAGGCGCGCGCGACCAGAACGCGCCGTCGACCCGGGCATGGTCCTTGATCGGACGGCGAGCTACCCATTACTCGCAGTGGCACAATTACGAGCTAATATTGTTATTTAATGCTATGCGCAATAACTTTAAGCCACACAAACGCTTATTTATTACCAACTAAAGGTTCTATATTGCACCAAGTTTTAATCCATGCACCAAAACCTGCGCTAGAAAAATTCGAATGTAGGTATCGACAGAATCTGCGCGATCAAACCGTAGACGCGACCAATCCATCACAGATTGATGCCCATAACGTCATGTGGTTTTGACAGTCGACAGTTTTTTATTTGGGGTTCCATAAGCTTCGCACATACGCCAAAATTACATAAAAGACATCTACTCCCGAAATATTGTTTGAGTCTATAACGTATGGGCTCTTTACGTTTTTTAACCGACTTCAAAAAAAGGAGGAGGTTATCAATTCGTCTGTATTTTTTTTTTATGTTTGTTAGCTCCTAACTTGCGATTGGGTGAACCGATTTTCATGATTCTTTTTTTATTTGAAAGCTGGTGCTTCCCGTGTGGTCCCATTGCCACTATTTCAATATCTGATGATGAACTTCGGAGATATGGAATGGAACTCCTCACAGAATCACAGCAGCAATATCGTAACAAGTGAAATTGCTTTGTTTATACGTGTAGTCGATGACTGACTGACAGAAAAGGGGGGGGGTACGTCAACCCCCCTCCTACCAGTTTCCAAAATTAAATATATCGTGTGAGGTGTTGTTTGAAAGGGCTTTTTGTAAGGATTTCAAACATTAATACACAAGCACTGAAGGCGGTTATCTTTTTTTGTAAAAAAGCTTTTTATTACGTCTCAAGTCATTTAACATCTGAATCTATTGTATCGTACTAAGTTATTTTAAACGAAATGTAAGGATGAATGCATAGTTGTTTGTAACTCTTTAACGCTTAAACGGCTCAACGGAATTTATTTAGATTCTGTATTAAATATTTTGATTTAGTTTTTGTTTCTGTATGTTATTTTTTACTTTACTTATACACAGACGAAGTAGCGAGTAGGAGATGAGCGATGAGTGTCGCGGGTTTGATTCCCGCACGTTACAAATAATTGTAGGGCCTGCAGGTAGTCGTTCCGAGTCTGGTTGTTTGTGTATGTGAACTTAAATGTTTGTAAACGCATCCACGTGCACGAGAAAATTAGTTTAAGGCAAAGGAAGAAAATAAAACTCGTTTAGTTTAGCTTTTATAGAGAACAACAAATGGTCGAAAAATGGTTTGCAAATTCTGAAAGGACAACTTATTAACATACAAACGAACAGTGAAACTAAATAAAAGCTTGTAAGTAAAATAAAATGCAAGTTAATTTATATCAACAGAAAAACGGAACGATCTTTACAATATATCGACGAATGACCTAGCTTAAACTAACGGATATCAAAAAGTATTACCACAATAAAATATAGAAAGCTGAAAGTTTAGTATTTGAGCGGTAACTAGTCGAAGTAGTTGGTGAGAACGTGCAGAACCGTTCGTGATGCGCGGCTCCACGTCATAGCGCACTACTGCAGTGAGTAGGCGACAGGGGAGTGGGTGGATGCGGTACTTCAAAATATTCAAAGTTACATTCAAATAATTTATTTCAATTAGACCATAAAACTTGAATCAAGAAATGTGTAAGCCAGAGCAATGTATAACGAAATAGAATTAAAGTAAAAATAAATAAATAAATGATAAAAATCATCATCTATCTATCTTCTATATAAATAAAATGAATCGCTAAATATGTTGCTAAGCGCAAAACTCCAGAACAGCTGAACCGATTTGGCTGATTCTTTTTTGTTGTGCTCGAAATTTTCCTGACAAGGTTCATATGAAAGATTTTATTTTGAAAAATCCACCGGAAAATTAGGAAAGCACCCGTGCGGAGACGGGCGGTTGTTTAGTAAGTAATAAATTAAGCAAGTTGAATTAGCAACCAGTATACAAGGTACTTACTCAGAAAAAGAATTAGGGATCCGCGTAAAAAAAAATCCAAAATCCTCAGTAAATCAATATTTACGCGAACGAAGCCGAGGGCAAGACCTGGTTTAATATAAAATTACCGTCGCACATGACGCTATGCATCTAGATCAGTTACACAAACTGTGCTCAAGTATATTCGTAGCTCCGCTGTGTCAATGCAGGCAATAGCAGTATCACACACGAGCGCTCGCGACGACGACGAGCCAGCACGATCGTGTAAGACCGGCTTTATTTACATTGCTTGACACCATTCTGGAGAAATATAACTAGATCCCCACATTGCTTTAAGAGGTATATTAGGTTTTACTATTTAATTAAGAGGTCGCTGACTGAGACGCAAAAGTGCCGCCTTGGAGCAGGCGCGGATCATTGGCGCCCTCAAAAAAGCCCTCACTTCAATGCGATCAAGTTAGACATAACATAACACACAATCATAACATCACGCCTGTAATCTCCGAAGGGTTAGGCAGAGGTGTACCCATGGTGTGTCAAGTTAGAGTTAGACTTAATCACGTGTACACTATCGCATCTAAGCTCTAATCTACTATACAGGGTAATTGAAAAAAATACCCGAAACCTGAAAAGGGGTCATTGTACTCAACGTTATGAACAACTTTTACTATGGGACCAAACTTGAAATCATGAAAAAAAATCAGCTGTTCCCTACAAAAATGCTACACAACAAGATCGTAATGTATGGATCAGCTGTTTTATTTTCTTGATTTCAAGGTTGGTCCCATAGTAAAAGTTGTTCATAATGATGAGTACAATGACCCCTTTTCAGGTTTTGGGTAAATTTTCAATGACCCTGTATATAAGATATCTAAGATAATTATAATAAAGTAGGCATGCGCTAAGAAAGGATTTTTCAAAATTCACCTACTTAAGGGATGAAACGGGGGTTCAAAGTTTGTATGAAGAGTTCTATAGTACACTTTAACGCGAGTGAAGTCACGGGCAAAAGCCTGTCTCTTATGAATATATTTCGAAAAAAAGTTATTGAATTAAAAACAAACAGGTATGTGTAGAGAAACAAATTGTTTCATGTTATAAAGTAGCTCATTTGGCATAAAGTATAGCCAAAGCACTCTCGATACAACGGGATTATTAAATATAACTCAATATTTTATTCTACTCCCCCGAGTTACAAAGATGTGTGACAGTCGTGTGGGGCCACGAAGGTAGCGCTAGCACTAGCTAAGTAGTGGCTATTTATTTATATTCTACCTTTTTTTTCTATACATATTAATAAAGCTCAAGAGTCTTTTTGTTTGTTTGTTTGGTGTTTAATAGCATCCTTTAGTCACTTTAGTGAAGTGCACTATACAACAAATGTTCTATTTTTTTAAATCTATAATATATTGCATTGTAATGCAATTTGCATATGTAATCAAAATTTCAGCGCAATCGAACACTGGGAAGTGGGACAAATTTTGCTCACAAGATTTGATTAGTTCCTATGGCCAAAGTCAAAATCAAAGTCAAAAACATTTATTTCAATTAGACCATTTACAGGTACTTTTGAATTGTCAAGGAGTCGGTCAGTTTCTGATTTCATCATCAGACCAGCTCTGTAACATCATTATTTGCATTATCATGCAAATACACATTTACACAAAATTTCAGCTCAATCGAACATCGGGAAGTGGCTAAAAAACAAGAGGTGAACGTAAATAAAATCTTGTAAAATCGCGTGTTTAATGGCGTCGTGTCATAAATTCAATGAATATTTTGAGTATACGCGTCCCGACCCACCTGACGTCACACCGTCATTTTGACGTCGGCTCGTTATAAATAACGCGCGGCTCTGAGGGGCTGCTAAGTTTTTTTGTTGTTGCTTTTATTTGAAAATTCATATTTATGGTTTAACTAGCGTATACCCTCGACTGCGTTTACTTGAATGTCAGTTATCACAGGATTTGCGCGGAATCCTAATTATTAAAAAAAAGTGAGCCTAAGTTACTCCTTATAACATCAGTTGATGTTAGATCTGACAGTGAAGGTCCCCTTGAAATCAATCCAGCCATTTTGGAGATAAGCCGGAACAAGCAGACAGACAGACAAAAAATATAAAAAATGTGTTTTTGGTGTACACAGTGTAAACATTCATAATAATACGCATTTGGTTAAAAGCTTTTATTTTGACAGTACAAATAGACACTAATTTTATTTATTTGTATGGAAAAGCGGTAATGTGACGTCATAGGTGGGTGTAAGGCATCTTTTTACTTGTATTTATGTCATAGAACTTCTAATTAACGAAGTCAATTTGATACCCTTTTAATTATCAAGTGAAAAGGTTGCGCAGTATAAAATTGAAAGGAGTTTTCATTCCATCCCTAGAAACCTATTTTTCTCTTTCACTCACATTCTAATTGATTAAACATAGCGGGTGGAATCGTAACGAAAACTTTCACCAAGGATTCGGTTTATGATTCTAGCCCTCCCCCCAGCATTTAATAAAGAAAAGCTGTTGCATACAAAATTGCAAAAGGTTCAAAATGTATGGAAGTTGATTAGGAAAATGGTAACTCAGGGTCGTTTTAATCCGAGGTTGCGGGACGTCTTAACAGGATACCACGGCCCCGGAACGTAAAGGGCAACAGAAGGAACAGGGTGGTTTTTTAGTCAGTAAAAGTCTGACAGTGCCTTGACTCATTTGATGATTTTTACCACCTAAAAAAAGGGGCGTATGTCATGTACCTACTAAGTCCATGATAAAAAATTTTGTTACGTTTCCAAACACGTATTTTCCTAATAGGAATGAGAACTAACAACCCATACATACGTATATAAACAAAGTAAAACCTACCCTATTAGGGCGACAACATCACACAATACATTCTTAAACGTCCGTACAACCTAAAATCAAAGATATATTTTTTAATCAGCACATACCTACTAGTAGGTCGTCGCTGATTGGAGCAATTCCTTTGACGGCGGATCAAAGCGCCCTGATTACTCGCTAGTTAGATCGACGAACATTTTCACTTGCCGCTCAGTAGATACGTACGTACTTTGTTAGGTATTGGGATATTTTTAGAGCAGCAGCCCTACCATGAACTCTTATCGCGATCCAAAAACTGAACTGGGGTCCTACCATGAACTCTTATCGCGATCCAAAAACTGAATTGTTACGTTGAATACGTCAACTGTTCTTCAAATACGTCAATATAACGCATCAATTTATGTCTTTATATTGACGTATTTGAAGAACAGTTCAGTTTTTGGATCGCGATAAGAGAAAATACGTCAATATAAAGACATAAATTGATGCGTTATATTGACGTATTTAAAAGAACAATTCAGTTTTTGGATCGCGATAAGAGTTCATGGTAGGGCTGCTGTTCTTCAAATACGTCAATATAATGACATAAATTGATGCGTTATATTGACGTATTTGAAGAACAGTTCAGTTTTTGGATCGCGATAAGAGTTCATGGTAAGGCTGCAGTACTGTTTACTGTGGTTCCTTACTTTCTAATACTTTTTTTGCGATAGAAAACCAAAAGTCCCTCTATAATAAGCTTAGGTATCCCAAATTATAGCTCATTTTTATTTAAACAATAAAAATTAAATATGTGAGGAGGATCCCAAAAAGTTAATAACGGTACTAAGGCGGCTTTGGTCCCATTTTGTTTATCCGTTAATTGCTTTTTTAGGCAGAAAAATAAGCAAAATAAACAGTTTTATTTAAAAAAATAAACATTAAAACAAGGTTAGAAAATAAAAAGCTTTTATTTGTTTAAAACTCCGACCTTGACCCTAAACGGATTACGGATGTAAATTACAACATATTTGAGTTTATGTAACCTTCCTTAATTTTTTAAACATAGAAGGGTTAATTTAGATGTTTTATCTTATTTTAACGTGTTTAGACTTTCTCATTATGATACGGTAATAAGCGAACTTTTATTACTTTTACGGATGTCCTACGTACGTAATGTTGACGTATGTACTGTTATAACCTCTGGATACGGGATTACTACTGGTATCCGGCTGAATTAATCTTAGATGGTTGGAAAGTGGTTTATATTCTTATCCATACTAATCTACATTTCCATACTTAATATTATGAATGCGAAAGTAAGTCTGTCTGACTGTTAAGTTTACTACCTATATTATCTTTTATTTTCTTTATTAAAACTTTTGCACATAATGTAAAAAATACATTGTACAAAGGCGGATTTAATGCCTTGGCCTTAGAGGCGGACTTAGAAATAATTCTTATTTTAAAAATAGCGTTCATCTCATAGGCATGTAGTAAATAAATGAGGTTATATCTGACTCAACCAGCCAGAGCCTGCTACTAATTTGTAACAACATACTTTATTCTAAAATTATTGTATTTAACACAGGTAAGAAGAAGTTTGCTAGAACATTATAATTCTTTTTCTTTTTATTATTTTATTATTCCTTTATTTATTCGTACTCGAAACTATACTTTATCCACTCTACTGCTATCGTGAAATTCAACCGACTTCTATCTATTGGATTGATAGACGTCAGGTCGGGAACAGGCCGGCTGACGTCAGTCGATAGATCACGGGCCAAGCTGCAGGAGAGGAAGGGGTGATAGTGACATCGCTCGGCAATATAGGGTTAAACTGATAGGTTGACTGCTATAGTGTCGCGTTGTATGGAGGATTCGGTAACGGAGACTTAGTACGGCTTACACAAGAATATTATCTGCAATGAATGTTGACTATTAAATCCAATTTAGTGATAATCAGTAGAATATAAGGTTGGTTCAAGTAAAGTGACGTCATAAAACAAAAAATAGATTCCTCATGCACAGGGATATTCCAAAATAACCCTTGTAGGTTCTGCGATTATTGATTGTTTTTATACATATTGTGGGAACCGCTTTAAGAAATTCTTATTTTTATGCGGTTTTTAATCAAATTTTTTAGGAAGATGATTATTTTTGTCTGAAAGAATATTCTAGAAAACTGCAAAAAAGAACTGTGGAAAAGCCGTGTATAATAAAGAGGTCTACTCACAGTATGGTTTGAACAGATTAGTTATTGGCTTAATTCAGACGATATTATCGTACCCCAAGTCTGATCTAGCAAAACAACTTTGTAGCCTGGCAGTGATCTCGAATCTGTAATATTATATTTCATTTTTAGTATTAAATAATTTTTAAGTACATTTAGATTGTTTAAGGTACAATGGAGTTGACGTATCCTTCTGGATAAAAACCCCCAAACTAAAAATAAAGATTACAAAAAAAAGAGGTCTACTCTATGTGAAGGTGCTCGGGTATAGTTCTACGACCATAGTTATTTCTGCTGTAAAGCAGCGTTATTGTGTTCCGATTTGAAGGGTATGAGTGCTAGTATAGTTACAGGCACATGAGACAGTTTAACTTTGTTTCTGGGATGACAACACCTCTGGTATTGTCTATAGTCAGCGGTGACCACTTAACATCAGGTGGGCTGACGGCTTATTTGCTATCCGACGACATATAAAAGGTAGGACCTACGATCCCCAAAATTTTGCAAAACCAAGAGAGCTCATCGTCGAATTACGCTAACATATTGTGTCTAAAATTTTCTAAAAATAACTAAATGACGGTCTAACCCAGCTGCCTGTGGTTTATCCTTTAAAAAGCCCATAGGTGAATATATTAGTAGGACGCTGTATTTTATGTCAAAGAGCCAAATATATGAGGTTGCGGCAGCCGGTAGGGTTAGCCCATCGACTCAAGTGCACTGTTTAAATATGTAAAATATTATGGTAAAATCATGCAGAAAACTTCTCCCTTGATGAAGGAGAACTGTTTAGGAATTTCGCTTTCGTTTAATTTTACAAAGTTTTTTTTATTTAGATATTTTAAGTAAGTAGCAGGTTCTTTATAATGTTGCGGTGGAGTTGAAACGTGGTAGGAGTTGCAAGAAACTAGAATTACTTAATTGTGTTCTTTGTTAAAACTTCAAGAGTAATTGTGTCAATTATTTAATTGTCGTCGATACTTTCAGATCAACCTAATTGTATAATGGTATTTTCACGTTGCCTTTTTTACTAACAGAATTTCGTCATTAGATTCGTTAAGGGTACATAAAATTTAAAAAAAAAACTATTTAGGAATTTCTCCTGTATCCTGAACTACTGAACTGAACTACTAACTATCCGGAACAACTATCTGTAGGCCATTCAAATATATGTTATGTGCGGGAATCGAAGCCGCGACACGCTGCACAGCAGCCAATCGCTCAGCCACTGTACCAACCATGCCGTCCAAAATTCAACCCCCGAGGGGATGAAACGGGGGTCCAAAGTATGTTTGAAGAACGCGGGTGAAAAAATCAAGCGGACGAAGTCGCGAGCTGAGCTAGTTGTCAATAATTTTATATTGTGGTTAATTTAGCCTGTCAAAAAATATACGGTAGCCTCTTAAGTATTATACTGATACTCAAAGTAACCTATCACAAAAAGTAAAACCTATAAACTTGTCGGCCATTTGCTGCTGACACCGCAAAACACAAGGCTAGCGTGATAGCGCCCTTTCCAAATGTCGGCGGGTACAAAATAATCGCGGCCGTCACCCGCACTCGTTCCTAAACTCGGACAGACACACGGATATTGGATGCAGGTCCGACATACACACGGATTTTTATATAAAAATGAGTTATTAAGGCATGGGCGGAAGCGGTCTTACAACACCCCTATTGCGTAGGACATAATGACGAAAATACGAAGATGTATTTATTTATTAAAACTTTATGCAACTAGTAAAAAAAATACACTGTACAAAGGCTGACTTATTGCCTATGCAGAGACAAAACATAATAGGTGCACAGGTACGGAAAATTTCCAAGAATAAAATATAATAAATAAATATACAAACATATACAAAGTAGAGAGAGAGAGAGAGAGATAAATAATTAAAAGAAAAGAAAGAGTAAAAAAACAAGCTTTTAATAAAACAAACTAATCAGTTAACAGACCATTTTACAAAGTCCCAATTTTTTTATATAAAAGCGTGTTACACCTTTATTTCTCCTGGCGTCCTAATGTAAAATCTGAGATATCCTAAGATCGACCCATGCGGTAGTTATTACTTAGCCACGAACACTTCTTTTTTTTAATAACCGGTCAGTTATTTAATCGCTGTGGGGTTTAGAAACAGATGCATACAGTACCTACTGAATTATACGGTAAGAGTTTTCGTTATGACCTATAGCAGTAATACTTCAAAAGTTCAAAAGCTTTTATAACTTGCACCACATATCTCATACGGCCGATTATTTATTGAATTGTGCGAAATCTGCCGCCAACGAATATTCGCTTTGATGTGACGCAAAAGGATTGTCTTATTTCGCTGCCAGCCGTGGCTCCATCTACCGCAGTGTAGTACGTACTGTTGAGACTGGCTGGTTTAGCCAATTCGAACCTTATTTTAGTAGTTATAGTTTGTAGACTATTATCCTGACAAAAATGTAAATGTGAAAAAAGGGGTTAAGTTCGGTACAAACTACCTTCAGTGTAGGCTATGTCACCAATTTAGTTGGAGATCCTAATAAATAAATAAATAAAAATACTATGTAGGTCTAAAAAGTTATCAGAGAACATTTTTGATAATTTTTGTTACGGCTAACTTCGACCGATTTTAAGTTTCATAGAAACAGAGATTTATAATATATAATTATATTTTTTTAAATAAGACATTTCGATAATATTCTCTAATAACTTTATGTTTATTTATCCTTTATCTTTTAGGCCTATGTATGCAGCTTATGCGAAGGAAGTTTCATAAAAATCGGTTCATACATTTCGTAAAATAAGGACTTCTCTTCTTTATCGTGTGGGTAGTAAGGTCTTACGACCCCACACACCCTAGTGTCAGAGTTTCTATACCGCCTCAAGGGCCTCTGACATGGTAAAGGACGGAACGACGGACGGACGGCATGGTGGAATAAGGACTTAAAAGTTGGAATGAAATGCCGTAGGTACGGCGTATTACGCTCATATGTAGATAGAAAATTACGTGACACAAATTACAAGACACTTGGTCTTTTTTTTACACGCATTATTTATTCAGAGAGGTTAAAAGAGTGTTCACAGCAGTACCTACTCGGGCACTGGTACAGGAAACTCCACACTATACGCCGAGTTTTAGCCAATTATTCTTTCACAGAGAGGAATTAACTACGTTACGCCATAGTGAGATTTTTAGGCGCGTCGCTCACTGGTTAAGTCGAGGCGACGTCGCGTCAGCGGCGGTGCGGCGTCGCAGCACGGTCGAGGATAGGTCTCTGCGTAGAGTCGAGGCGCAGGCGGCTATACATTTTGAATGACAAAATGACAAAATGGCGGTGGAATCGTGGCTTGGTCACACTTGAGCGCCCCTCCTGCGCCTGCACCTCGCCTCCGCCTCGCCTGCACCTCGCCTCCGCCCCGCCTTCAACTCGCCCTCGCCGCAACTCTTGTATGTGAGCGCACTACCATTCATTTGTAAAGAAAACCTTGTTGCGGCGTGCCTCTTATGCGCCTCCGCCTCAACTGCACCTCGACTGTTAATCGTGTGGGCGACGCCCCCTAGGCGCATCGGGCTTTCAGCTTGCATATTGAGTTTGAGAGGACGGTAGTAATGGTAGTTGACATTGAAGCGTATGGTATCGCGTGGAATTTGAGGCTGTCCGGAGATTTTTACGAAGGTATGTCGTGTTGGTTTATTAAGTCATGGCTTCATGTTAGTGATGGCTTTTGAATGTATTTTGGGCAGGTCTTTCTTTCTTATCGTGTGGGCAGTAAGGTCTTACGACCCCACACACACTAGTGTCAGAGTTTCTAAAACGCCTCAAGGGCCTCTGACATAGTTTGAATGGGACAGTAGTAGTACTGGTTTCCTCACGATGTTTTCCTTCACCGATGTCAGTGATGTCCAAGATAAACTTTAGAAAGTACATATGAATTAAAAAAGTCACATTGGTTCTTGCCCGGATTTAAACCCACAAACTCAAGCATGAGAGGCGGGCGCCTTAACCACTAGGCCATCACGACACAGGGCAGGTAAGTAGCGTTTAAATTCTTAAACTTAATTATTGGTATGAGCTCCAAACTTGGTGTTAAGTAAGCCAGTCAGAAAGGAGGGAGAGAGTGGGGGGCATGAGAGCCCAGGGAGTGCTGGACGTACTCAAAAATACAGAAAAATGAACAGAAAATTGTTGATCCTTTTTACTAAGCAATGTTTTATCAAAACAAATAAAAACAGCCGTGCAGACCTAAGTACAAAGAAAAAAATCATATAACTCCAACCTGCATCGCATGAAAGGGTTACAAGCAAATTATTATTTAAGCATGAAAAATGTATGAATCAGCCACCGTTTATGATAATTTGCGTCGTTGACTCATTTATTCGTAAAGCCGAAGTTAAGGCACCCCTTAAACTGACACTTAATAAGTCTTCGCAATTTTAACGAGGTGAAAAGGGTCACTTAACTTTAGGGGTCGAAATCATACCTAAATAATTAAGATACGCTGGAGAATTATTATGTTTCCATTTTTAGATTTTTTATGGGTTTATTGGTGAGCGCTTGAACGCGTGGCAGCTGAGGGTTGAGAGTTTGATTCTTGGGAAGACTAATCGTAATTGAATTTTCAAATCATCAAATACATATTTATCGTATCAATAAGAAATAAGAGAAATAAACATGATGTCAGTTTTGTGCCGACTAAATTGAATGAATATTTATTAATTTTAAAGCAATTAAAAATCTAATTTTTCAGTTAATTGGAAATTAATTGGGTTTTCAGAGCTAAAATGGAGTGTTTCTTTAGAAAAGTTATGACTTAGAATTATTGGTTAATGGTGTCACCCAATCGTGTATGAATGATTAGAACACCTTCATTTATTGTTAGTCTACGCAATTGTATCAATGGCTATCAAAAAAAGATTATAGGCACTGTAATAGGTCCTTATAAATTTTAAGTGTTCCTCTAAATAATGCCAACACAACATATGCAGATAACTGGCATGTAAAACAATTTTGTCAACTCATTGATTCAATAACTTTTTTAATTTAATTCCGTGAGTATTTAGGAAAAGAATGAAAGAAATAATAGAAGAAAAAGCTCGTCGTGAAAGTTAACGTGAGTCAGTTGGAAAGCACGAGTTTTTCATTATCAATCATTTATGGAGTCATTCTTTGTGGAATTATATGAACTTCCGTAAAAAAAGTAAAAGATGTGGACTGTTAAATGTAAAAATTGTTAAAGTCTCAACTGGGTCAAGCCCATTAAAGACTGGAATAAAATAAAAAAATTTTGCTTAATATTTTTGAAGTTCATAATTAGGAAAGGTTTCTCTTAAGTTTTTCTCTTAATTATAATATTTTTGACAGCATGTTGCCAGGGTTTGCTTAGTTTGGTTTTGGCATTCGCTTATTGCTTTTGTCATGAAGGTAAATTAATTAACCTGCATCTATGATACATTTCCTAATGCTGCAAGTCAAAAATAATAACATATGAGTCCGATATATTTTTACACAGAGGAGGTGCGATGCGATTCAAGCCACATGTCATAAGCGACATACATATGGATGCGGTGGAGCCACGAAATACGCGTTTTCTGCTCATATTAGGCATGTGTCAAAAGCATGGTAGCATGTGTAAAAAGAAAGGTAGAGTGTGCTGGAACTATTCTTTACTAAAATACTAGCTTTTGCCCGCGACTTCGTCCGCGTATATGTCGGTTATCGCGGACGCAGACGAAGTCGAAGTCGAATAAAAAGTAGCTTATGTCCTTTGTTGGGGTTCACACTTACCCTGTACCAAATTTCACACAAATCGGTTCAGTAGTTTAGGCGTGAAGAAAAGACAGACAAACAGACAGAAAGACAGACAGACAGAGTTACTTTCGCATTTATAATATTAGTAAGGATCGACATCTTATTTTGTATACCCACATTCTTCGCAAAATAAATGATTTCTTTCTTTCGTTCTTTCATGTATGTATGTATGTATCAAAAGTGTTTTTGGGTTTTTCCATTAGGATTCCAGGTGGTGGAACATCCCTGTGCTTCGGAAAGTCACGTGAAGCTGTTGGTCCTGCGCGACCAATAGCTTCACTGAAAGATCTTTTTCCTGTAATAAAGGACCAGTCACCAAAACCGCCCGTTCTTTAGCAGCTCTCTGTCAATCGTGAGATCACGGAGTAGGCAGCTCACTTTATGGCCACATACTAAATAGGGCACGCGGCGCGACACAGCGCCTGTGATAAATTGCAACAATCGCTCATCTGTCACTGATCCCCACTGATAGTAAATACTTAGCCGATATCGAAGAGTACAAGTTTGTACTTGTTATCTGTGGATTACCAGCTTCAAATATTGATATTTGAAAATGTTTCCATCGTGTAAATGCGTAAACAGAATTGCCATCTTACAGAAAGAAGTGACAGTCCTGCAAATGGGTTCGATTCCCACCCAGGACAAACTTTGTGTGATGAGCATAATTGTTGGTTCTGTGTCTGGGTGTAATTTATCTATAATATGTATGTATTTATAAATTATATTAAGTATGTATATCAGTTGTCTGGTTACCATAATACAAGCTCTGCTTAGCTTAGGATCAGATGGCCGTGTGTGAGTTGTCCCAAGATATTATTATTATTCTCATTTATTTATTTTTTATACATATAAATTACATTTTTAAATATTAATATAAAAAATTTAAAAATATAAAAAATAGTAGCCCACCGGCATCGGGAACAGGGTCCAAGCTACCGGTGGTCAGGGCTCCTGAGAAAGGAATCTCCTAACAATACGCGCTGTGTCCAGGAGTACCGCTTTCTGAATCAAGCATATTATTATTACTATTAAATTATAGGGCATAGCCGATGCGTTTGTTAACTGTTGGTGGTGTAACCCCGTGCCTCTAAAAGCACGTAAAGCCATGGGCCCTGTTTCTCTCCGGTCGAGCCGGACGGCCGTCCTATTGGACTATGAAAGAGAGGGAAGAGGGAGTGCACTTGTGTTTGTGCTCACGTATATGCACTATAATAATTATCTCCACTATACTTGGCTGGTCTCCATTGGTATTAGCCGCCGTGATTGAGAAACGTTCGAGTGCATATTCATCATCATCATCATGCCAGCCTATGGCCGTCCACTGCTGAACGTAGGCTTCCCCCAAAGAGCAAAAATCATATACCTAAACATAATCTAATAGATTTTTTAGAATGAGTACATGTAAGTACTCATTCTAAAAAATCTATTAGATTATGTTTTTTTGTTTTGATAAACTTAACTATTGTTATTAGTCTAATCCTGCATCCGGAATGGAAATGTAATTAATGTTCAGATTTTAAGAACAGTAATTCATTTGTAAGATCAAAAGTAGCTTTTTGTAACAAAGCAAAGCCTGGCAACAGACTAAAAAACGTTAAGCTAAAGAATTAAAACAACTAGTTCCTTCACAATATCCAAGAAAAATAACGACAGTTTATTCTGCTTAACAGCTAAAACAATTCCATGAAAGCAAATCAAAGAGAGTTTCAAAACTACAATTTTCTTTTCAGAGTTAAAATATTTTTGTAATAATAAGGAGAAGAAATAAGGTTTTGTTAGAATTTCAATTAGCAAATGGTTCAGAGAGGCTCAAATGAATAAGACGCGACTGGAGGTAGCTTTTTGTTTCACTACGCCAATTGATTTGCTCATCTCTAAGACTTTAATTTGTTGTTGGCAAGAGGCAAAACGTTTTTGTTAAAGGTATTTTTAAAATTTTGGATTTTATTTATGAAAAATTAAACATTGTGCGTTTTGTGAAATTGCATCTATCTACTAATAGTTATGGCAAGATAGTAACCTAGGCATTTTTTTTACCAGCCTATTAACTTTTTTTTTTTTATCTTAGAACAAAACTAAAAAACACTAAACTAAACTCACACACGGCTATCTGATCCCAAGCTAAGCAGAGCTTGTGTTATGGTAACCAGACAACTGATATACATACTTATATAATTTATAAATACATACATAATTATAATAGATAAATTACACCCAGACACAGAACCAACAATTATGCTCATCACACAAAGTTTGTCCTGGGTGGGAATCGAACCCACTACCTCCGGCTTTGCAGTCAGGGTCACTAACCACTAGACCAACGAGGCAGTCGATTATGTCCCACTGCTGGGCAAAGGCCTCTCCCCAAACCTTCCAGGTAGTATTATTTATCTAATTTATAATTATTACAAGTTATTTAAGCTTGTATCTTGTCTTGAATTCTTTAATTAAATTTAATTAATTAATGTTTATTTCTTTAAAATAATCCCACCTATATTATGTTTAAGCTTACTAAATCAATTACGGACCTTTATCCTACCGACTCAGATTTACAAAACAAACATCTCAAATTCGATACCCCGCATGTAACTGCACCCCAGTGATATTAAACGCAATCTGAGCGCAATATCTTTGACGTGTGTTCTGTACGCGTGACGAATGATGACTGACGTGTGACAGCGCGCGGGTTACGAGGTAACCTCGGTGCCCCACCCCTTCTGTCACGCGTTCCGCTATATTAAATTCTTTGAAGTGTGGTATGGAAATGTTAGTGGATGTTTCAAATTAATTTAATTTTGGGATGGAATCGGGAGGGTTGAATTATAGTGGTGCTAATTGGTTTATTTTAAAATTGATCAGGGAGATTCCTGACCAAAAAGGTATAAAAGTAACTATTAGGTATAGCTGTGGTATTGATAATATTTCTTTATTTCTTCTTTTTTAGAAAGATTTTCAAAAAGCTACTAAAAAAACTTGTTAATAAATGAAATGGAAAGACAAATAATACCTTTTTCAAACCATTAAAATTGCCAAAAGCATTTGAATTCTGGCAAAAGAGAATCGCAGTTCTCCTTAAGAGCTTCAATAAAAACAGTTGATTGCGAATTGGAAATCATAAACTCGTACAAACTAATAAAAACTGCATTGTAACTGCCCACAATGGATATATAATCCATTTATTTCATTAACTCGTATCTGATTCTGTGAGCTATCTTACTGTTGTTGTGCTAATTTGAACTTTATTGTTGTTGCCATTAGGTTGAGAATGTATTGCGTATTTGAAGAATTGCTCTCTATTGGCCATCCGCGGTGTTGTAAGGATTTCAACGTCGGTTGAGCACTAACTTGAGTTTAGTCTTAGATTTCAAAGTTTAGGAAGAGTTGGGTTAAGATGGGACCAAAAAAAGACCATTGCACTAAGTCCTTCTTACAAACTATTTAGATAAAGCCATTTTTCATACGTTTTTATTGAAACAAACATAAAATATCAAAATTAGACCCCAAAGCTTCTTAAACGAAACAGACAAAAAAAAATTTTAAAAGAAAAGTAAGTTATAGTGAAGTTTTGTTCTCTAAAAAAAAATACATACAGTCGAATATAGAATCTCCTAATTTTGAAGTCGGTTAAAAAGAATAAAGACAATTCAAATAAAAAAACTGGCGACTCAACATTAAATTCCAAGAAGAAACTCCTTTTGAACTTGCTAATGAGCGCACAATTACCCAGCTCCAGATCCTGGCAAAAAGCCGAAAATTCCAGGATGTAGTAATCAAGGATAAACCTCCACAATTTTCAGATAAAAAACGTCTTAAATTTTCTACTAAGCCTATTATTACCGTATCCAGCATTAACATAATCCAAGGTTTGGCGTCCCGCCAGAAGTCTAAACGCGTTTGGCTGTATTGAGATTTACTATCTGAACGGTTCCTAGCTCTGTAGCGAAGAGTTCCCGAATCGAACCGAATTGCCTGCCTTTTTTCTACTTTTTGTTGAAAGCTAATTAGTTTGGGTCTCTTTTGAGTATATTCTGGATATGCTGGATATAGTTTTTCGGGTCAATTGGCTTACTAACACTGAGTAGGAGAAACTTGTGCCAGAGGATAAGTAGTTTTAGTAATGTTTTTTTAAAGTTAAAATCCAACTTTTTTACATTTTTTTTAACCCTCGGTATACGGTCTCACTTTATTCAAGTCACGGTTGGTGCAGTGGCTTTCGGCTGCGTGTCGCGGTTTCGATTCCCGTACAGAACAAATATTTTTAAGGCCTACAGATAGTTATTCAGAGTCTGGATGTTTTTGCAGGTATGTGAGTTTATAATAATATGTTTGTAAACGCACTGACGATTCGATACAGGAAAAATTCTTAATGAGGACCTTAATTTTTTTTTATGAAGGAATTTAATTCTTAAGGACAATAATAGGCTGGTATTAGTATTATTATTTCCTTATTTTTTATGAGTCACTATCACTACATAGTATAAAACAAAGTCGCTTTCCCTGTCTGTCTGTCCCTATATATGCTTAGATCTTTAAAACTACGCAACGGATTTTGATGCGGTTTTTTTTAATAGATAGAGTGATTCAAGAGGAAGGTTTATATGTATAATACATGCACCCGTGCGAAGCCGGGGCGGGTCGCTAGTTTATTGATATATCAATCAAAACTAACAAAATTATTTCATTCGCAACACACGCGATACGAATCGCAAGTTGACAAAACCAAACACTCCATCACTTCCAACTCGATCGTTATTCATAAAAAACGTATAAAAACTTAAAACAATCACCAGCACCGTCAATGAATACGGACATCAATATCTAACACAAAGCCCTTTCAGATTTATTTCCACCGCGGTAACTAACGACAAACGCAAACCAATTACGAAGGTAATTAAAAATGACTTAGCTGATAGTTAGGCCAGATAACCGCACTTTAACTTTATTTGTTTAAGTCCGTGGTAACTGGAAAAAATGTGTTTTCATCTGGATTACATTGTGGGCCGGGAGCTAGGGTACTTTTTAATCCTACTCCTATTTAGTAGCACTGGACAAACAGCAATTTAAACAGCTAGAATTTTTATTTTTATTAAATGTGTAAAAAGTAATTATAATAATTATGTTAAAATAAAGAACACAGATACTATGGAAAATAAGACAATTAGTGTTAGCCGTGACACAATTTTAAAACTAGCCTTGATATCAATACAATTAACACAAAATAAATATTATTTTCCATTCCGAACTTGACGATATTCATTAAATCATTTTAAATAATTATTCATAAAACTACAGTTTCTAATTACAAACTAGCGTTGATTAATTAAATCAATCAATCAAAACGAATCAAAATTAATGTTATAACGCGCGCATATCATTCACAGGTCTATTATTCACCAATCATCAATCGTTTCACAATTAATGATTCCGTCAGATCCGCTCTTTGTTTCACTATTCTGTAAATTAATAGTTGCCTGTCTCTTGGACTATGCGGTGCTGTGGCTCGTAGTCAAGTGATGGGCTATCGAGGAGAAGTAATCGAATGGTTTGTATTCGAGTGAGTGGGGGTTGTTCATTTATTGGTGCGGTGCAGAAGTTGCCGGGCGGCCATGTTGTGGACGGCGTGATGGTTATCATGTAAAACATAGTGCCAATATGAGTAACATACATAAACTCACGCCTTATGAGTAACAGTCCTTTATAATAAATTGGCATTAAATATAATATAGTAATACCCCGCGATTATAACCGCGTTAAGTTACGCTTTTGTCTAGTGATGATTTTATATAGCCTTCCTTGATAAACGGGTATTTATTTAAATCTGATCCATTTTTTTTGCTAGTAGGCATCTACGTCATCTTTGAGTGCTATTGGCTATAGTTATCTTTTATTTTAATTTGACTTCCGTAAAAATTCACACGGACGAATTCACGGGTAAAAAGTAGTATTAAATATGTATGACACTATGATTTCCATTGCAATACTCAGGACCATTTAGCTTTCTCAATACAATAAGCAAAACGTATGTAGGATAGCACGATGTGAACAAGCAAATACTAAATATTCATAGTTTTCTGAATTTAAAATCGATTCTTGAACAGCAATTCGATTAGACTCGATTGCTATTCTTGGTCACGTCACTGGCTCTCATGACAAATGGCCGGCTACAGGGTGCTCCGTTATAATTCGTTTTTAACCGTCGCACGTCAGCGGCTCGCGTACCTGCCGCAATTTATATACAGGTTGTTTTTTTATTATGATAAGATTTTTTTAATATTGACAATGTAATTATAGTTTATGTAATTATACATTTGCCATTTGGTTCGAAAGAATAGGAAGAAAAGATAGCTTATGATTGAACTTGAGGCGCCATAAAATAATTAATTGTTAGAAAACGTGTTTTGTTCTTACTGCTGAATCAAAAATAATTATCTGCAATTTACCTCAAGTGCAGTTATCCAAAAATACACCTTCATCCCTCTAAGGATCACAGTCACGTTAAATAACCCCGTAAGTGGACCCGTGAGATGCAACCCGGTCCACTACCCCCAACCCGGATATCCGCACGCACCCTGTACATACATAGGGCGAGTACATGGTGATATTGAAGAATGATGGCGGAGCACGCGATCGCTTCATTTGGCTGCCCGCATCCCACGACAGAAAGAGACAAAAAATATTAAAAGAGAAAGTGAACGCTTTTGCGTATTTTAATTATTAGTTTAGAAATTGCGTGTTATGATATAAATTGGTAGAAAAACAATGTTTGGACGCAAAGTACAACGTTGAAATTAATTTGTTTAGTTTTGTAATCCATGTGTACTTTTTAAAATTTATATTAGACATCACTGACATCGTTCAGTGCCTCGGAAAGCACGTTAAGCCGTTGGTCCCGGCTGTCATACGTGGATCTGTAACAACCGTTACGGGTCGTCAGAAGTTTAAAAGTCTGACAACCAGTCTTACTAAGGGGTATCGTATTACCCAGTCACTGGATTGTGGAGGTCAGATAGGTAATCACTCCATGTAAAATACTGGTATTCAACTGCATCCGGTTAGACTGGAAGCCGACCTCAACATAGTTGGGAACAGGCTAGGCAGATTTGTAAAACTGGTAAAGTTTTTACTCGTATTTCGCTGAGTAGCGATTGTAAATTATATTACTGTCTAGTTGATTCTTAGTTAAATATTTATCTAGGCAGTTAACTCCAAAATAATAGAAGTAGCAATCGTATAAACAATTAGACAGTACAAGAGGGTAGTACCCAGACGTAGACAAAATGGATGCGATTTACAATGCATGGATGGAGCTCAATTTGAAATTTAAAGCGGTAGTGGCCTAAGGGTAACGTTCGGGCAAGAGACGTATGCTAGTTCGAATCCGGTTCTGTATCCACTTATCCAGTATGTGTGTATAAGTGAGGATATCGCCAAGCACTTTATTGTGTTTGAGAATTTAATGATCATCATTCAATAATCAATATTTTTTCAATGACCTCGCTTGATAAAATAATAATGACTACAAATTCGTACCAAAGGACCAAATCACCAGATTGACAGCATGAGGTCATGCGTGACAAGGACACGACTTGGCAAATTATAATTTATTTAAATAAACCTATTAAATATTCCGGCATTGTCCGCGCGTCCTTAACAAAAGTTGTGGAAAAACAAGATGGTGGAGAAAGATTTATTGCTCATGTTCTTGCCAAGAACGCTGTGTGTCTTGCGAGTTGACGTCACTTATGGTTGAAGAAACTGTAAGTTATGTGAAGAATATGATTTAATTTTCACTTAGGTACTGTACGAAGAGGTAAAAATATAATGTTTAATATTCAAACTTGCTGCTTTACTCCAGACTTTGGGATTTTTCATTTTGGAAACATGTATAGCAGTAGTGCGTTGTAAGATTTTAACGATTGGTTGGTACCTATATCTTGTTTTGTAACAATTGTCATTTAATTCATCAATGCGTAGAACTATTGTAAGACTAATAATACGTACATGTAAAAATATAATTATTATGTTTATATTCGACTGGCACTTGATGTAAACTTAGTATTATTCATTTGTTGAATACTAAAATAGTTCGAATGCCTAAAATAGTTATCAAAACAGGGACGTTGGAACTGTGCCTTCACTTGATCTCAAGGCAATATTACTCAATGCTAACTTTATACAAATACTAGCTTCTACTGTGACTTGGTCCATGTGGAAGTCAAGTACCTATACCATAAAACAAATGTAGTATGACACTCGGCAACAGTGTGTTTTCTATCAGTGTAAGCATTTTTATAATAGGACCAGTACTTCCAGACATTACCTTTTATAGTATTAGTATAGATAAGCGTGGTGTTAAAATAAAACCACTTACCTACATCTCCCAATCTATCAATCATAAACTCAGGTAGTCTCTTAATACCTCACTCTAAAGCTTGTCATACCATCACACTGTGTAATGTAATGAAAGTCGTGTAAAAGGGCTCGGTCCTTTGAGCCGCGGGCGCCGAGTGTGCCCGACGGTGGGATAATAGTGGGCATCACTCGCTAATAGGGTCACGGCTTCTACAGGCGATCGCTGGAGTTGAAAGCGCTTTATCATGTACCGGGATGTACTGCTTTTTAACGCAGGTTAAAGGTGTCTGATGAAAGTGCTAGTGTTTTGTATTAATAAATGGCAATGTTTTTTTGTTTTGATTTTAGATCGGTTTTGACAATTTCAAGTACTAATTGAAGTTTTTTATGAAATCAGAATAACTTTCTTTCGAATTTCATCATTAAGCATTAGTTGTTTATTCAGTAAGACCGTATGAAGTAAATAAAACAGCTTTGTTATGTCAATTTATTTTTCAGACTAAATGTTTGATATCATCACCGCAACTCTTACTCTAACAAGCACTAATCAAATTACTACCTCGTGCCCGAGACTTCTTTCACGTAAAAGTCAAAGTCGAACCATTTTGAAAATAATTGCATCACAAAATGGCAAACAGGAAAACTGGGTGGAAATCGATATGGGAAAATTATAAAAATATGTAAACTAAGCAATTTTTACAAACTAAGCTTAAGTATATTGTTACTAATACTTAATAATATGGATTTTGTTCAAAATGAATATTTTTTATTATTATTATATCTGTTCTTAGCTAACGTCTCTACCTATAAATTACCTACCTGCTAAACAGCTGCATAGGTCGAGTAGTTTTTGAGATATCGTGTTTAGTCAGTGAATGAATTTTATTATTAATATTTGTTACAAAATATGCTAATTCTGCCCATTCACTTACAACTTTACACACCATTTACTACCCAACAAACAGCACACTTTATAATACAATTAAGATGAGATTATTACCTTACCTTTCCCCAAAACACACCATAAAAGTCATTATTACCTGAACATGACGTCACTCACATACACAGCTTCCCATCTCAAAAACCGCCGACTCACTCTCTTCTGAAGGACCCATAGGACCACACACGAGTTGAACGCTTCAGCGATCAAAAGAATCTTCTCATCGAGTTATCTGGTCCTTTTAAATCCTTCGGTCAACTTTATCGTCCAATGATTTGTGGTATTATTGCGTGTGGGGTAAATATTTTAAAGAAGGTCGAATTTGGGGCTACGAAAATTGTTGGGAGTTTGGTGGAGGAATATAATGATGGTGGTTTTTCTGGGGCGTCTTTTAGAAATAATTCTTTTTAGATGCCTCCTAAAGCAAACTTTTTGTTTAACTATTTAATACCTTACTGTAAGAATCAGGTGGTAACAGGGTATTGCTGGGTAGACAGAAAGTTTTATACTAGATATTGTTTTATACTTTCTGGGCCCATAACCTATTATGACCTAGTGATCTATTGTAGTAGACCAAACACAAAAGCTTAATTCTTTAAAAGATAGATTCATAGGTAAATTGGTGTGATACAAGGCAATTACAACATTTTGACCTATTAAAGCTTATTCTTTTCTTACTTTCATTTTTTTTAACAATTACATAAATAAACAAATTCGAAGGTATACTATTTTTACCCGACTACGGCAAAGCCAAAAGGAGGGTTATGATTTTGACCGGTATGTATGTATGTATGTATGTATGTTTGTTTGTTCCCTCAGAACTTCTAAACTACTTATCATTACATGGCAAATGAGGTATCATTAGAAGCGTCTCAGTTGTCCCCTGGTTATAGGGTAGGTGACGTGTCACCAAATCCAATATGGCGCCCTCTAGGGGATGTGAAGTCGTTACCGAAAAAAAAAATATTTTCGCACAGTATCGACATGGGTATCAAATTAAAGGGCTTGATGAGCACATTTGAAATATATATACATTATATAGCTTTTACTAGCTACTTTGCCTGTTTTTAACAATGTCAACATGGGTATCAAATGAAAAGGCTTAATGAGTACATTTGAAATTCACTCGCTACTTTGCTTTTATTATTTAATAATATAACCCCCAAAATAGTGTAAATAAAAAATAAGTTAAAAATAACTAAAACCCGACTACGACAAAATCGCGCACTGAAAAGTATAAAACAAGAACAATATTCATTTGACCGATATTTTCAAAATTTTTAAGTAATAACCGTGGTCGTGTGCCACCTCGTCAATAAAGATTTGTGTGAAACAACCGCAGGTGGCACACGACCACGGCTATTACTTAAAAATTTCGAAAATATCGGTCAAATGAATATTGTTCTTGTTTTATACTTTTCAGTGCGCGATTTTGTCGTAGTCGGGTTTTAGTTATTTTTAACTTATTTTTACTAATATGGATGGGACTTGCCAAGTCATGTGTTATCCTTAAAATATGATTCCATAAAACGTAAGTAATTCTTTGGCAAATTACAAACATTGGACTTTCAAAAGTGCACGCACGTTAGCCCTAAGTGAAATTGAAGCGCTCGCCGTAGCAACGTAGCGGCGTAGCGCGTAGCCAGCGGCTACGGTGAGCTACGGGGTTTCATAGAGTACGGAACTAGTGATACTTTGCATCAGTAGTTTGATGTGAATAATTTAATGGGTGGATAAGGTTGTCTCTAAATTAGAGAGTGGCATAAAAAGTTACAATAATTACGTTTATGTCTGGAATTGGAAACGAATATAATGTAAAGCAAGATAAAGTACCTAAACATTTCAAGAAAATAGAAAGGTGTGTCGATTGTAGTCTAGTAAAGGGCGTGTTTATTAAAATTTGAAAAAAAAATACTGTTAATTAATCATTATTTCATAATAATTACGAACTGATCAGATAGATTATTGGCAAGCAATTTTCAACTCTCTTGAACATCTCGTCACGTCTTTGTTCAGACGATCCAAACTGGTCCTTACATACGCAACATTATCCCACCCCGAAGGACCAAACTAAAACCCATCGATACGTACCAACATTACCAAAGTACCAACTAGTTCGTATTACAAAACTTTTTACGATTTCACTTCAACTTTCTGGCCCATATGGTACCCCCATAAAAGTAACGGGTGTTTTACATAATTTACTGTAAACCCTTGTACACTGACCGGCGGGTAGATTACTAGCTTACTGGCGGTTTGGTTTAATAAAACTATTATTTACTATAGTTTATTGGTGCAGTTTGCTGTGTAAAGTTTGGTGGTTAAGTGTGATCAGCATGCTTATAAATGTTACAATGTGTGTTGTTGTGTGGTAGAAGACTTTTGAGTTACTTTCAAAAATTGGAGGCTGTAAGTGTTGTTAAGTTTTTATGATTGAAAATTGTTTGGAAAATTTGTTTAGTATAACAAGGTGTCATTAAATTCCTTTCAAATAAATCCATTTTCGTAACTACATTGTTAATCTAACTAACTAGCTGCAGTTAAAGACAATAAAATAAAAACGGTCACCATTAAAATGACCACCTACGTAATCTATATCTATCCTAATATTATAAAGAGGTAACATTTGCTTGTAAGTTTGTATGTAGGGGGTAATCTCCGGATCTACTGAACCGATTTTGAAAATTCTTTCGGAATTTGGGAGCTACGTTATCACTGAGTGCTATAGGCTATATTTTATTATCAAAAAATTAGGGATCCGTAAGTAAAAACTCGCGAGTGCGAATTATAATTCTCGCGAATTTATAATTTTTTAAATCGATCTACACTACTCACACTACTAAATGAATGCTTTAATGTTAAAAAAATGATTTTACCTGATTCCAAAAGTAACCATAAAGTTTCTGGTTATAAACAGATATGTAAGTCATAAATTGGGTCTTTGTTACCAGAAATACATACCTACATTAATGCAAAATAAGTAATAACCATTTAAATAAATCAGGAAACTGTATTCGGTTATCCTTTGCATTAACTGTGTATAAGTACTTGATATTTCCGTTTCAAAAGACCAGTCAAAAAAACTTTGCGAATAAGTAAGAAAACAAGAAAGTGTGTGAGGGAGAAGACGAGTATGTGCGAATGAATGTGTGTGTAATGGACCGAAACGAGTGCGAACATCATCTGTCAACTCGAGCGCGAACTATTGACGTGTCATTAACACATCACCCACTAACGACAAGCGATTATCCGTCTTCATCTACGACAAAAAAATCAAGCGTGAAGATAATCCTCTCCTACCATATCTTACAGTGAATGGGTTCATTATTCCCCATCCGGGAGTGTAGGAAAAAATAGAGTACATCAACCGGTTATCGTCCCTTGCGAATTGTAAAAGTCAACACAGGAAAATGGGTTACTGTCGTGTTTCACCCCGGGAAAGAAAAACTTTCCTTAAGTGGCTCGCCCGAGTAATATAGGGAAAAAAGCTCATAAATACAGGGATACTGTTAAAAGATTAAAAATGATCACACTATGGCAATGACCGTAGCGTTGCAATTGACCGCATCGCACCACGTGCGAAACGGAACTTAATATCCCTATCTCTGCCCTACGTACACAATTTTCCACATCCTGGTTAGCTGCGTCCTTGTCTCTCGCGGAACACTGTAAGGGCTGATTCCGATGCTTCAGTTTACGTCGCGTTGTTGCGGCGAGCGGACGCTTGTGGGGTGGCGATTTCGTCCCTTCGTGTTTCTCTCGCGAAGTATTTGCATAGTGAAGTGCGTAAGTTTGTAAACTGTGGAGATTTTTGAAACTTGGTATTTTTGTTTGGTTGAAAAATTGTTTTAGTTGCTATGACTGTGTAGTGGTGTTGTTTATGTTGAATTATTTATTATTATTGTGATTTTTTGGATTATGTGATGTGAAGTGACTCAGTTTGGTTATGAGGTTATTGTTTTAGTAAGTAACTGGTTGATCTTTTAAATCCATATTAATTTTCGTACTAGGATTCTTAATATAGCTATCCAGTAAGTTAGTGTTTATTTATGTTTAATCTATCTACAAAATCAGTTATTTTATTCACTACAAAATTAGACCATATACTAACATGAAAGCTTCAAAATTACACCTATTATAATTTAATTGATAGCCAAAAAAAAACAAAGTCATAATCGATATAAATCTCAACCGGCAATAAAATAACAACATTATTGGTAAATATTTGGGTACTTAGTTATGATGTGATAATTAGGCAATATTATGTAAGAGCTGCTGGTCATATTGGCGCATATTTATTATGTCCAGTTACAAAAATTCCTTTATTTATTCAGGCTCTGTACATGTTTTTCCAAAACAGTAAAAGCTATCATTTCCATTGGTAACATTGCACAATAGTGTGGATAAATTTGAGACGACATATTGCGTCTTTGACCGTGAATTGGAACAAGGGTTAAGAGCTTGTATTCCGACATATTACTTGGTCTTTGTAGTCGTGTTTCCCTCGTTATAATACTTTTTGGTCCTTGGGTACTTTCTTTGAACTGTTGCTTGGAACTGACCCTTGGTCCTTGTCACCGTTTCACGAGTTTTATCTATATTATTTAACGAAATATTTTCGTTCGTTTTCATGTTATGTATGTTGTAATTGACTGACGACCTAGCGCTGGATATGGACAGCGCAGAACCAGTTGTGCCATTTGTGGCTATCTTTAGGGGAGGCCTATGTCCAGCAGTGGACATCGTTCGGCTGATATGATGATAATTATGTTGTAATTTATGTCACAAAGTTATCTCCTTAAGATGATAGACAGGATCCATCTGTTTTTATTATCCTTAAATCATCTTACGATAGTCAAATTGATTTTTAATCATGATAATGTCGCAATTTAAGTTGAATGTACTTATTTTTCTTTTTTACAAAATTAAAATAATTGTGTTTGTCTACTATAAAGAAATTGTTTTAAAGAAATATTCAAACGGTTAGTTGACATCTCTGTGATACAAAGGCACGTTGGCCAGAGGCTAAGCATTGCCATTCTAAGTAGCAATGCCGCCAGTCTCTTGGGGAGATTATGAGTTGACAGCGATACAGAGGAATTGTATGATGCCACTTTGTTTAAGCTTTTTGTTTAATTGTTATAGGGTATTATGTTTTTTTGTGTATGTATTATGTGTGTTAATATTGTATACGGGGTGGAGATACATCACATAATTACGCATACTGCACATCGAATTGACTAACATCGATCAATTTTTACTGGGAAATGATTATACACACATACATACATAAACTCACGCCTTTTTCCCATGGGGGTAGGCAGAAACCACAGAACGCCACCTGCTACGATCCTTACATACTCTTTTCGCCTCATCTACGTTCATACATCTCGTCATACAAGCACGCCGGTTACGAGTACTCCGCATCTGACCTATCAGTAGAACCTCACCAATAAGGTCAGTGTAGGTCATCCTAGGGCGACCCCTAACAAAAAAATGGGCGAAATGATTATATTTGTGAAAAATCACTTTTTAGTTTTTAGTAGTGCGCCATAATAACGCGCTTAAAACACTGTCTTTATGGGTGCATGCAGTATAGGGGCCGCGGGGGTAATTATTACAGTTGTATACCTAACTAGCTGTCCGCCGCGGTTACACCCGCGTCTTTGGTTACTGCTCCGCTCCCGTAGGTCGTAGCGTGATGGTATATAGCCTATAGCCTTCCTCGATAACTAATCTATCTAACACTGAAAGAATTTTTCAAATCGGACCAGTAGTTCCAGAGATTAGCGCGTTCAAACAAACAAACAAACAAACACTGCAGCTTTATAATATTAGTATAGATAGTATAGATTTCTGGAACTACCAATCAAATTTGAAAAAATCTTTTTGTGAAATCATATTTGAAATGATAGCCAGATTTATGAAAAATAGTATAGCTTACATCATTACGCTAAGACGCTTGGGAGCGGAGCAGTAGTTAAAAAAGTAACTTAACGCGGTTGAAAAACCACGCAAACGAAGTCGTGGGCAGAAGCGAGTTGTTATAACTAAAACAAAAATCTTACAAAAACCTAGTACCGGTTTCAGTTTTGTGGTCCTTGGATCCTTTTTTAATGTAACAAAGGCTCGCGATATTCCAACTTAGGACCGAAAAGACCAGCTGGTGTCGGCTTAACTTTAAATAATGCGACAAGACATGTGTGTCACAGATACGCCGACACTCTCGCACAATTCTTCACAGTATGAGCCAAAACGTGCTACACGTACTGATCGTGTCCTTGACACTGGGTAACTTTACTTTATTTTTTTGGGCATCTACGTCTATAATAGGGTTTAGTTCTGTGTAAATTTATCCCATATTTTAGGTATTAGTATTGATTTTAAATATTTAAGTTCAGGTTTCTTCTCAACGTTTTCCTTTACAAATGTCAGTGATGTCCAAGATAAAGTACATAATTAGTTGAATTGAAAAGTCACATTAGTATACGAGAAGTCTTCATATGTTTTATGTTGCCCACAGCTGCTGGGACTGTAGTGGTATGTTCGTTAGAAGTATATTAAAAAAAGACACAGCTTTCTGCTTAGGTTTCCCTACCTTCCCTTCACGTAAGCATAAACCTACGATAGCGATAATTCTACTAACTTTTATTAACGATCGCAGTCTTAATCTGTTGAGCATGTCCCGAATTTACCTAATTTATTTTACATTCATTGTCGTTGAAATGTGATTGCGACTAGGTTTTTAACGTTTTATTTCTTAGAATTGGCCTTGGAATTTTTCTGGCCTCGTACAAATCACCTTTCTATACTTACAGTTTATATTGTTATTTTTTCTTAACATTTCTGATATACTTTGCGCGTCCCAGTAAATATTTTTTGTTACTTTCTTTATATTATGATCTACTCACATAACTCCCAGAAGAACTAGTGTAAGTACATTACAAGCCTGTATAGTAACTATCTAACACATAAATAAACATTAGTTATCGTAGAAGCGTATACTTTTAACAATTTATTATTAATGTCTAAGTTCCGCAGACATTTTCCCTCGCTCCACGGCGATGGTGATAAATTTCGTTCAGAAATTTATGAATAGTACACATAGTTCTAGTTTAAACTACGGTTGTACTAACAACATTGTTGTTTTAACTTATTTAATTAGACGAATGCTTGTGTTTAATTCTTAGGAGTTATTTTAACTGGGTAGAAAGTAAGTATTTTAGTATTAGCTTCTTCTTTTCTTGATTAGCTTCTGCCCGCGCCTTCGTCCACGTGGTTTGGTTACTGCTCCACTCCTACGGCCCGTAGCGTAATGTTATATGGCCGATACTATTCCTCATAAAGCTAATAATATACAAAATGATATTATCTAATGCGGAGATTAGTGCGTTTAAACAAATGAACAAACAAACAAAAAAGCTTTTCAACTTTATTATATTATATAGATACATCTATGATTATGAAATCTGATACTGTAGCATATGAGACTTAGTCTGATCAGGAGATCTGCAATAGTACTGGCTGTCAGACGGTTTTATGATGCACCATTTCCCCAAATTATGTTCGCAGCGGTCTACTTGTGTGCTCAGTCGATCCGTCTAGATAGACTACTGCAGTTCACGACCGGGACGCAGGTGTATTGTTTAGCTAAAATAATAACTTCACTTATAAGACCAGGTCCAAGCAAGCGCAAGGTTTTGATTAAGCGTGGCGATCAATGCTCGTTCCTTCTCTGTAAGGGAGGAGGCTTTTACCCTGCAGTGGGACAATAGTAGGCTTGTATTTAATTATAACTACACACATCAAAAGTGTCTAGGGATCAACATATATTTTTGCAATAACTTTTCTCCTGATTGATATTAATTAAAATTTTCTTTAAGGATTCATCAAATAAAGTGTTTTCGTTTGTCACAGTAACGATAAACCAAGTCACCTTTGCATTAATAAAGAAATTTGCCATTTTCCTAATAAAGGGATTTTTGACATTTGAACCACTAACACAAAAGTTCGAAAAAAAGACTGAAATAACAGTTTTCTTTAAAATTTTATTGGGTAACTTAAACAATTAATAATCCGTGTTTCTACCGCGAACACTAACAACACAAGAACATCGGTTTGGCATACTCAAAATGAGTTCATCCAAATCACGCTGTGGAATGGCCGCCCATGTTCGTTGCAACAACAAAAAAAGGTCTTCTTGCGACTGGATACCCTCCATATTCGGCAGAGCTCTTCTCTGTAGCATATCCCATGCATGCTCAATCGGATTTAAGTCTGGCGACTGAGCAGGCCAGGGCAGGACATTGATGTTAGCTGCGGCGAGAGTCTGTCTTACAACTCTTGCGGTGTGCGGTCGTGCATTATCATGCATTAACTGAAATAAGGGACCGATTTGCACTTGTAGAGGAACGATGACGTCTGATACAATCGTCTCAGCATAAATTTGAGCGTTGAGGTTGCCTCTGATCCAAATCAACTCAGTTCTTCCGCCGATCCAAATACCCGCCCATACCATGATGGTTCCACCACTATAAGGATGGACTTCCTGGCAGGATTTTAATCGCTGTTGGCGTCCAGGGGTTCTCCAGTGTCGTATACGTCTTGTATCCGGTCTCATACCAAAACGAGACTCATCAGAAAAGCACACGAAACGCCATTGTTCTTCTGCCCAATTTCTGTGTTCAAGAGCCCATTGATATCGAATCCTACGATTGTGCATTGCTATAGGTGGTACCCGTAGCGGTCTTCGGGAATGAAGGTTCACTTCATGCAAGCGGTTTCTGACTGTTTGGTCGCTAATTAAGTTCCCTGAAGAGTGATGAAGCCTCACGGCTAACATCATGGCGGTTATTGTTGGAGCTCTTCGAGTTAAGATTTGAATGTATCGGTCTTGTCTCCGTGTGGTGCAGCGATACCGTCCTCCATGGCGCTCAGCCACGGTACCAGTGCTTCGGTAACGTGTCCAAAGTCGACTGATAACACTCTGACTTGTATTCAGAGCTAATGCCACAGTACGTTGCCGGGAACCAGCTTCTATCATTCCCACGGCTCTGAGCATTTCTTCCCTGCTTAAATGACGTCGCCGCTCCATAATAACGTTGGTTTTAATCAGTAGTAGGGAAACAGTAGCACTAATAATGTCTTCAATGCGTTGTATGTTTTTAAAGGGAAAATATTGACAGCTGATTTTCATCTTTTACTCGAATTTGATTCACAGTTCCTGATTCAAATTATGAAATGCACCAAAAAGGATCCATATAAATTTATAAAATCATAAATTTATTACAAAGCCACATCTCAATCTCAAGAAATCCGCATAAAAATGCTTGATCCCTAGACACTTTTGATGTGTGTATTTATATAATATTTACTTATTTTAACGTATATATATTTTGAAAGAGCAGGTATGAAGTTTCTGGCCCATTCTTCTTTATACGAAACTATCTTTTGGAATGGGCAACTTAGATTCAATATTATAATTTATTTATTTCTCTTGTAAATGGCATTCAAAAGTGCCTTTTAATGGTTTTATTGAATTAAATGATTTGACTTTGACTTTAATAATCTGACGTACATACCAGCGCTGTCTAAGAATGATTTAACCAGAATTCTGCAGCACCCCTTTAGAGAAACAGCACGCAGATACTAGGTAACATAAGCTCGATGAATACAAAACAGCTTTCCGAGGAGTCGTCGGTAGTATCCGTTATTTGATACAGAAGCCCTATCGCGCAGACTGTATTATTTCCCTTCCACTGCCAACTCTGCTCCCTCTCTAGTAATTATAATAATTTGTGTGCACTTATCTGCATGTCACCTTTTTTAAGCATGTATTGGTAGTTTTTGGCAAGAGGGTGTGTTTGTGTGGGTGTGTTGGCATTGTCGTATCGTGTTATGACGTCATTACTTTGGCGCCGATTTGTGTTTATTGGCAGCTTGTAATTATGTCTCACTAAGGCCGTGTGGACACAGAATTGAGATATTATTATGTCGACTGTCGCTCTATGACAATAATTGTGGCGGGCAACGAAATAATTTAAGTAGCCTTATATTGTCAAAATTGTCTAATTTAATTAAAATCCTAATCTTACATAATCGCCAATAACAGGCTATCTTTCTAAAGTTTATCTTAGACATTACTGACATCATTCCGTGCCTCGGAAAGCACGTTAAGCTGTTGGTCCCGGCTGTCATACGTGGATCTTTGACAGTCGTTACGAGTCGTCAGAAGCTTGAAAGTCTGACAACCAGTCTTACCTAGGGGTATCGTATTATCCAGCTACTGGGTTGTGGAGGTCAGATAGGCAGTCGCTCCATGTAAAATACTGGTACTCAGCTGCATCCGGTTAGACTGGAAGCCGACCCCAACATAGTTGGGAAAAGGCTAGGCAGATGATGAACAGGCTAAGCAGCATGTTTACAAATAAGATAACACATAAAATCATTTTATTATCTAATGAACAGGAACTATAATTCACCTATTAAGTTTTTTTTGCAAGATGGTTTAGGAAAACCGGCCTCCCGCAGTGGTATATTTTTTTTATTCTATTAACGGAATAGTAAAAGTCGGTCAAAGAAGTCGCTAAAGACTTCCAAACTAATACAGCCGACTCCACAAAAGTTTCCTTTAAGTAACTTATCAAACTCCCTTAGATAACTGATCAGATAAGATTATGGTCTGGTAGCAACTTATCGACAATTTATATCATTAACGTATTTTGTGATAAAAGATAAATAATTCATGTTTTCTGTTCTCTTCTTGTATACCTGAACTCTCGCTGGCGGTATACACGAAAAATAAGATAAAAATATAACACACTTTAATAAAATTGTCGTTAGTTGTATTTGTGAAAAAGGAACCATCCAGCTTCAATACTCAATACTCAATATCTTTATTGCGTACCATAATGTATTACAAGATGGAATAATTAGATTAGTTACAATTAAGGACCCTGTCGGGCACAGCATAGATTAAGTAGGAGAGAGGAGGAAGAGCGTTGAGTGTTTGGATTTTAATATCACCGCTTTTTAGCATATATTAGAGCTTCTCTTACTCAACGTTCATAGTTAATTGTTATGATTTACATTATTTGAAAGTTTTGGGGAGGCTTTTGGTCAGCAGTAGGACTTAACTGGCTTTTAATAAAATAATGATTCAATTACTTATTTTTATTTATTCATTAAAAAAAATAGGAATTTTCTCTAATGAATAAATTAAATTATTGTCGTGGGTGCGTTTTAAAATTCATATACTTAACCTCAAATATCAACTTGTAGGCCATACAAAATAAATATTTGTAACGTCCGGGAATCGAACCAAACACCCAGTCGCGTATCCACTGTGTCGTTACTTCTTTAACAGTGATACAACTCTGAATCCTGCTAACCCAAACAAAATAGTAAATACACACTAATAAAAACAGTATTCACAATACACACACACTTCAAACGAAGCCGCACAAGTCATTGTAAAGTCATGTTTACACCGAACTTATTGACTTGTATTAATAAAACAATAATGCTTATTAGCTACAACCCTACGAGTAGAGGGGTGCATCGCACGCACGTCTTCCACTCGATTACTTTGTATCGATTAACTGCACGCATTACAACTATCGATTATTTTTCGGATTGCGTGACGTGTGGTTTTGAGATACGTTCCTAGTAATTTTCGTGGTTTGATGTTTGTAGGGTGATTTAGGGATAGTCCATTAGCACTTACGTACCATTAATTTAGGTCAAAATACTGTGTCCCCCATTTTCACTTTTAATTTATATTTTTACGAAATCTTACATTTCTTGATTTTACCATTTTAACGACCTGAATTTATTGAGTTAGTTTGTATGCTCTAATTTTTTAGGGTTCCGTACCTCAAAAGGTAAAAACGGAACCCTTATAGGATCACTTTGTTGTCCGTCTGTCTGTCTGTCTGTCTGTCAAGACCTTTTTTCTCAGGAACGCGTGGAGGTATCAAGCTGAAATTCATATCAAATACTCAAGTCTATGGTCTCTTGGAGCTGTGAAAAAATCAAACTTCTAAGTCAACGCGATCAAAAGATACTCCCGTTTATGCCGCAAATTTTCGACACTCGCAAGGGAATCAAAACCTACAGGGTACTTCCCGTGAACTCAGAATCTTGAAATTTGGTATGAAGCAACGTCTTATAGCAGAGATATAGGAAAAATTGCGAAAAGTATAAATTTTTAGTTACATCATATAATAAAAATATTTTTAATAATTTTAAACTTACTACCCCTTTCCTCATGAACGCGTAGTGGTATTATATTGAAATTCATATCAAATACTCAAATCTATAATACCTTTAAGCTGTAACAAAATCAAACTTCTATGTCAACGCAATCAAAAGAAACAGGAATTAAAACCGCATATTTTGAAACTCGCCACTACTCGCAAGGGAATCAAAACCTACAGGGTACTTCCCGTGAACTCAGAATCTTGAAATTTGGTACGAAGCAACGTCTTATAACACAGATAAAGGAAAAATTGCGAAAAGCATAAATTTTTAGTTACATCATATAATAAAAATATTTTTAATAATTTTAAACTTATTACCCCTTTACTCATGAACGCGTAGTGGTATTATATTGAAATTCTTAACAAATACTTAAGTCTATAATATCTTTAAGCTGTAACAAAATCAAACTTCTACGTCAACGCAATCAAAAGATACAGCAATTAAAGCCGCATTTTGAAACTCGCAACTACTCGCAAGGGAATCAAAACCTAAAGGATACTTCCAGACGACCTGGAATCTTGAAATTTGGCATGAAGCAACGTTATAAAGTACACATATAGGAAAAATTCCGAAAATCTTAAATTTTTAGTTACATCACATAGTATATTTTTTTTAATAATCATAAACTTACTATTTCGTACCTTAGCCAATCTAAACCGAGATTGATCCAAATTGTGCCTATTTCTAGTATTAAAATTATGTCTATCACTTCTCTTCTTAAAGAGATGAAGATTTTTCCGAACATACCTAATGTTTTCATATATGTATTGACAAGGTACCGTCAGCTTTCCACATTGTTATGTTATGGATTTCATTTAGCAATAAAAATACCATAACTTTTACTTATATACCTACAGGTTTGTACGGAACCCTCGGTGCGCGAGTCTGACTCGCACTTGGCCGGTTTTTTTTATTTCAGGAACTACTTATTAGGTATTCATTATAAATTACAATTTATGTTATAAGTCGATGTTTTTTATTTCCTTATCTTACATTATCTATACAAGCTCAAAAGGCTGGCAGCATTGCCGTGTTGTACTATGAAAATTGGCAATGCTGATTTTTTGGTCACAGAAAAGGTCAGCCCTCTGGTAACGTGAAGTGTCAGCCAGTCGCTTGGCGATGTCCTGAAAAACAAGGTGAGCGCTCGGACTCCATAGCCCTAGTGTTTCAACCCCAAACGACTCAAACATATAGCTTTCAAGAAGGTTGTTATGTGCTTTCTAAAACTTGGACATCATTAACAAACAGTGTAGGAAACCATCGTGGGGAAACTGGACTTATAGTCTGAAATCGCCAATCCGCCTTAAACAAGCAAAGTGATCAATGCTTGTGCCTTCTCTGTATGAGTAGAGGCTTTTACCCTGCTGTGGGCAAATAATAGGCTTGTATAATGAAGAGAGAGAAACCAGGAATATAAATAAGAGATACCCCTCAGCACTATTAACACTGGGGTGCACCCGCACGTACGTCGACGTTGCGTTCGTCTTCCGCTCGATTGCTTCGTATCGATTATCTGCACGCTTTCTAAATATCGATTATATTTAGAACACGGTGAGGGATGGCGTGAAATGTGGTCACAGGAACATGAGGGTAAGTGCTTCGGTATTTTGGTAGTTGTTACACTGAGAATTGTCAAAAACACATGCGTCCATTTTTCAGTTAAAAGTGTTTTTTATTTTGTTCTGGATATTCATAATAGTAGGTTATTTTTGAGTCAAAGGACCATTGTCCTTGAAATTGGAATTTCACATAAAACCTACGTAAGACCAAAAACAAAAGTATTTATTAGTAAAAGTTTCAGAATCGGACCAAGATTTTTTATTGTTTAGTTTTTTTTTATGTTTAACCTTAGCATTGCTATGTTATGCGTATTCTACACCCTGAGTTGGCTATATTTTATTACCAAAATTAGGGATCCGTAAGAGCTATTTATATTCATAAAGTCCACATGCCATATCATTTCTTAAAAATTGATTTTCATAAATATCTTTGTTCAAATAATTTCCTTACACAGCACCCTATTTAAACAACCTAAGGTTAAACATCTATCAATAATGTTCAGTATACAGTGATGGATAGTTTTCTGTTTTACATTGTCTTGTATTTAGGGTAAGTACTAATAATTAATCGCGTGTCAGTCACTGTGGGCATCGCTCTTAATAATTGAGTGAACAATCTAAGAGCTCTGGTACGCGGCCGTATTTTGAATAAGGAATGGGTTGGTCTTTAGCTTAGAAGAAGGACCACGTTTTCTTTATCTTTGAAAATGGTCCTTAATTTTTTTTTTAATCTCTGAATTAATATAATATATATTTTTAAATAGTATTATGTTTTTTAAGTAAACAGAAGTTATGTAAGTACTTAGTTTTGTTAACATTACGTATTTATTAAATATAACTGGGTTGGTCTTATGATCGTAAGCGCAACGGTACTGAGCATGAAATCTTAAGTTCGATTCCTAGGTCAGAAATAATGTTATTGAGCTTTGTCATTAAAAATTACTCAACAGCGGCCTGGCGCCTGATTTCTTTTCGGTAATGCTGGTTGCAATCCAGAGGATTAAGGAAAGAGGGACTGCACCTGCGTTTGCGCACACACTTGTGCACAATATCTCCTGATCTGGTTAGTCTCAATAATTGAGATTGACTGCTGTGACCGAAAATCGGGCGTAAGAATATAATTAATTCTAATTAAACTAAAAACAATTATGCTATTATCGGAACAACATAATGCCTCTGTCTTAATTGATTTTAGTAGTCAAGGGGCTAAACCACATAAAGGTAACTATACTATAATCAGTATTTAATCTCATAACACACATACATGGGTCCACTGAGTACATCAATAAGATAGGGGTTGGAATGTGCACCCACCATTCCTTAGAAACCTCTCCGAATATTTCGCCCTGAGATATTAATAATATCGATTAGGATAACTCCATCGGTAGGATTAGGTTTTTGTCTCTTTCCCACACTCAGGAATACCTATGAAAGTATTTTGTGAATGGATTGACTTAGTGAGGAAAAGTGTTATACGAGAATGTGAGACTGTTGTAGGTACTATGTTTGTTTTTTTTTTTAATTTTTACTTGAAAAATGGTAATTTATATCTACTGTCTTACCGTTCTTTCTAAAAATACTTTCGTTAGTATTACCTACTGGCTGAAGATGGCTACCAACAAATATGGACATAGATTTTTTTTTAATTCATAGGTATTACCTAGTTTTATACATCCCTTTACAAACACGTCATTAGATTTTGAAAAATTTAATACACAATAAAGATATTGCGATGATAATAGAGTAGGATTAAAAAAAAAAAACATTGTTATAAAAATAATTACCTTAATCGGCTAATACAAAAGAGTTTAAATGTAACGTGTTAAAATACATTCTTTTAAAACACGGTTACCCCCAAAACTGTATTTGTATATACCTACCTGTATCTTGGGGACATATTTAATCATGAAAAAAGGAGTTTAATATGACCCCCACAATATCGCTAGATGAAACTCTAAGCTAACACTTGACAAACAGACCACACATTTGACAACTACCCATTTCATTACAAAAAAAGTCATACAAAACAATAAAATATTCAAAAGAAAAAATGGATTCCAACTTCGCATCATAACAGTTCTTCGCAATGCATATAATTGTAAACGAGCCATAAATAAAACATAAATGAAACACCTAATTAAGCAGCGCATAAATTGGCCGGGTCTACATGAAAAATGACGGTCTTCCAAAGGGTTGCCAGCTCCGTCTGTAGTGTTGCCAAGAATTATTTGAAACTTTTTTGGGACTGGCGTTTCAACTAATCTTATATATTTTATCCATCTTTTTTTAACGGGTTTTTGGGTCTAGATGTAAATAACCTAACACATCATAACAAAACATCACACCTGTAATCCCCGTAGGGTTAGGCAGAGGTACACCCACATTTCGCCAGTTATGTTTAAGCCCCATGTAATATGAGGCGGACCTATTGCCATCAACCGGGTAAAAATTCAGACTACGAGGCTGCAGTTGAGAAATTCCTGATGGAAAAACCCAATTACTCATTTTCCGACCTGGGAATCAAACCCAAGACTTCATGTTCAGCAGTCAGCAGCTTTGCGACCACTAGACCAACGAGGCACGGAACGGGAGTCTAGATGTGGCGTGATAAAAAGGCATATCTGTGAATACACGACTTAGAAAGGTATCATTTTTTCCTTACCTATATATAAGATTTCTACTTTATGGCTTACAGCTGAATATAAAAACGTCTTGGTTAAAACATACCCTATGGCACTCAGCAATAAAGTAGCTTTCTATCAGTGAAATAATCTTCGTAATCGGACAAGTATTTCCAGAGATTAGACACAAACAAGCAAACAATTTTACCTCTTCATAATATTACTTTAGGAGAGAGCTTTCATTATTATGTCTGGGTTTAGAGCTGAATAATTAGATCCCTTATTAATTAAAGCGAAGTAAAATTACACCAGTAATAACTTCAGTTTAACCATAACGTATTTCAAGGTTTAAGTTTGGTGTAACTTTACTCGAGGTTTATAAATAACTAGCACTCTCCCCCCGACTTTGTTCGCGTGATTTTTCTTACGGATCCCTAATTTTTTGATAATAAAATATAGCCTATAGCACTCAGTGATAACGTAGCTTCCAATTTGTGAAAGAATTTTCAAAATTGGTTCAGTAGATCCAAAGATTACCCCCTACATACAAACTTACAAACAAATGTTACCTTTTTATAATATTAGGTATTATAGTATAGACTAGTATAGACTACTCCCTGCGATTTTTTATCCGTAGTGTTTTCCCTCCTTGTCAAGTTACGTCTTTGATTACTGCTCCACTCTCGTGAGTCGTAGCGTGATGTTATATAGCCTATACTATTCCTCATGTATCTGGCTATCATATTATAAATTTTTTTTCCAATCGGACCGGTAGTTCCAGAGATTAGCGCGTTTAAAACAAACTAACAAACAAAAAATCTCTTTAATTTTATTATTTTATATTGTGAGTAGGTATATCATGGAGTTTCTTGCCCATTCTTCTTCATTCAAAACTATCTTTTATAAGAAGCAACTAATACATTCTTTTTTTCTTTTTTAAGACATTCAAAAATGCCTCTTATTGGCCTAATTGAAATAAATGATTTGATTTTGACTTTGACTTTAACTATAGATTGGGTTAGTGTATGTCATTTGAAAACTAGCATAAATTCCGTAAAAGCAAGAGAATAATTATGGTAACATTACCTACAGCAAAAGGGTTGCCATTACAAAAAACACAAAGCGTCCACGTCACACGCTCGTTGTGATTTGGTGAAATTAGCGAGTTAGCGTTTGTCTCTGGTTTGTTTGGTTTTTTGAGAAATGGCGCCTTTTTACGGCTAGCTCGTTTACGGTTTAACTTTCATACGAACTGAACATTAAATTTTGCTGCGATATGAATATTTATTTTCTTTTACTGTAGTAAAGTTTGTTAATAATAGGTTTAAAATGATTCCAGGATATTTAATGTGGACTGTTAAGTTAAAAACCCAATTAGACTTTGTCCGACCGGGGAATCGAACCCAGGACCTCATGCTCAGCAGTCGCGCTTTGTGACCACTAGACCAACGAGGCAGTCCTTTTGGAATAGGCAACTAAATTCAATATTATTTTTATTATCTTTGTAAACGACATTTAATGGTCTAATTGAAATAATAACATACTCTTTCGCCTCATCTACGTTCATACATCTCGTCATACAAGCACGCCGGTTACGACTACTGCGTACCTGACCTTTCTGAAGAATCGCACCAATAAGGTCAGTGTAGGTCTTCTAAGGGCGACCCCTTCCTGCGTTGGTTGGAGGAGTATGTAAGGATCGTAGCAGGTGGCGTTCTGTGGTTTCTGCCTATCCCCATGGGAAAAAGGCGTGAGTTTATGTAAGTTGAAATAATAAATGATTGATTTTGATTTTACCGAGAGTCAATATCAAAAACTTGTCAAACGTGTAGGTAAATTATAATATTATTGACAGATACAGCCTAGAATTAGGACGAGATCGTTCGTAAAAATACACGAAAACTGTCCCTCGGCCCACATCACAGATAGGTATATCTAAAAATATCGGCCAATAAAGTAACCCCAGCTTTGTTATTTTGAACTTGACTCCAAAGGTCGAAAAAGTACATTTAAACCACAATCCCTTTTACATATCGCAAACTGTATTCAATAAAACCTAAATAGAATGAATAATAGAGTTGGAATGCCACGGTATCCTAAAAATATCGTTCCGGTAAAATGATAGAGGTGGCATCCGGTACGTGCCCATCTCCGGTTTACCCGACGGCGACGTGGCGGCGAGAGGGTTATGTGTGAATAGATTGTACGGTGATAGCAGTGAAGGGTTAAAGCGAGGCGGTTATTGTTGGTGAGTCGTGTGTATTAAGAGAGTGATCGTATTTGATTGGCTTAGATATTTTTTTAAGATCGTTGACGATTTCTTCTTTTTTATCGTGTGGGCAGTAAAGTTAGTAAGGTCTTACGACCCCACACACCCTAGTGACAGAGTTTCTAAACCGCCTCAAGGGCCTCTGACATGGTTTGAGTGGGAAAGCAATAGGCTGGTATAAGTCCAGGTTTCCTCACGATGTTTTCCTTCACCGATGTCAGTGATGTCCAGGATAAACTTTAGATAGTACACCGTATGAATTGAAAAAGTCACATTGGTACTTGCCCGGATTGGAACCCACAACCTCAAGCATGAGAGGCGGTCGCCTTAACCACTGGGCCATCACGACAGCTATGTCACTTCTGACCTAGACTACAGTCAAGAGCAACCCCATATTATTGCGACTGCCTCGTTGGTTTAGTGGTTAGTGACCCTGACTGCAAAGCCGGAGGTAGTGGGTTCGATTCCCACCCAGGACAAACTTTGTGTGATGAGCATAATTGTTGGTTCTGTGTCTGGGTGTAATTTATCTATAATATGTATATATTTATAAATTATATAAGTATGTATATCAGTTGTCTGGTTACCATAACACAAGCTCTGCTTAGCTTGGGATCAGATGGCCGTGTGTGAGTTATCCCAAGATATTTATTTATTTATTTTATTTATTATATAAAAAAAGACTAGCACTCTCCCCGCGACTTCGTTCGCGTGATTTTTTTAAGTATCCCTAATTTTTTGTTGATAAAAGCCCTCGTTCTCTCGTGTTAGCTCTCAGTGATAACGTAGCTTCGAATTTGCAAAAGAATTTTCAAATCGGTTCAGTAGATTCAGAGACTACCCCCTACAACCTCACAAACATTACCTCTTTATAATATTAAGTATGGATTAGGAGTTCTATTATAAGTATACTGCCGTCGTAATTAAAAAAGGCACAACTAACATTTTACAAAAAAAATCCACAAAAAATCAGGCAGATAGGCCTTTTTTTCCTGATTTCGAATATATATATAACTCATTTTGACAAAAAGTGTTAGTTGTGCCCTTTTTCGGTAACACGGCAGTATAGAACTCCTAATCTATACTTGATTCAGTCTTTATCAGTGATTGAAAATATGGGTCGAATTAAGAACATTCTCATTTTTTTTAAGTAATAATGAGTACACCTCTGCCTAACCCTTCGGGGATTACAGGCGTGATGTTATGCCATTTTTTTAAAGGCGGTTACAACAGAAAAGAGGTGTGACCTGCAGCTTGTTACCTGCACATTACATAAACATATTTATGTCAATTACACACATCAAAAGTGTCTAGGGATCAACATCCCTAATCAATAACATTGTTGTTGATCCCTAGACACTTTTGATGTGTATATATAGCTTGTTTATTGCAAGACCCATGTGTGACAGTGACCATTTTATAAAACGAAAATTATTAAACCGATTTGATGTAACATTGACTCGTATGTGTATCCTTTTTAAATCAGGAAACATGCCACATAGGCCATAACCCTCACAAAACCCCATAATATTGCTAGATATAGCCCATAATGTAAGGACAAAAACCCTATCGTCCACAGTAAGCATCGCGAGGGTTGCTTGTAATAGTTTCCGGTCCGGCGCACGACCCTATTGCGTCACTTCCGGACGGACAACGACCTTCCAGATGACGGTAATCCATTGCCAAGCAGTTAATTGAAAGTATTTCCCAATCAATTGGTTCGTTAATTGAATTAAAGATTGGTGTGAGATCAATTAATTGATAACATATTTCTTTGGGTTTTCTGGCTCGTTTGCGTGAAATATGGTTATGGGTTCTGATTCCAGGAGTTATGGCCGAGTTAATGATGCTAACACAGATTGTTTTTCTTGAAAGGAAGAAAACTCCTGCAGACTAGATGCATACCAACAAATATCTAACACAAACAGGAACCTACTATTATTTGGATAGCCGGAACTAACTGTACTAATAAATATAATACCAGCCAATATTATGCCAATATTATTGTTCTACTGCAGGGCAAAGGCTAATTTCTCATGCAGAGAAATCACACTTGCTTAAGGCAGATTCAGACTTATATAAGTCCAGGTTTCCTTCACCGATGTCAGTGATGTGTAAGTTATACTTAAAAAGTACATATAGATTAGTTGCGGACCCAGAATCTCCTGTATGATGCACTACAATAATTCTTATTAACTAACTATAGGCCACACAAATGCATTGTTGTTTTGTAATAAAAATTGAACCAAATAAAAGTTTATTTCTGTTTCTTTTTAAACCCTCATTGAAACAAAAATTAATATTGCACACAAGTTAATTATTCAAGCATAGTCTATAAGCGATAAGAAGTATCCATGACTGTCTACTCTTCACAGAATACGAGCGTAAAGAGTAGATACTCGTATCTAATACTCTAAAAAAAAACTATCACCAACCAAATATTGGTAAAAAATATATTTTCCCCGTTTATTTAGTCCAGTTCCCGTATTTCGGAAGCGTTGAAACAATTTCAGCGGTTAACTGAAAACTAACAGACGGACGATTAAACAAATAGGACAACGCTTCGTTAGAATATACAATAGTTTTGTGAACTTTTACACAACTGTGTGAAAATTGTATTTTATGATTGTGCATAGGGAAATATACCTATATTACACTGGTTTACGTTAAAGGGGAATATTAGTAAGGAACTTGGATTAAATCAAAGATTTAAATAGTAATTAATTTGCCTTAATCATCATTTGCCTAGCATTTTGGGTCGGCTTCCAGTCCTATCCGATGCAGCTGAATACCCGCATTTACATGGAGCTACTACTTCTTCTTCATATGAAACTACCTTTTGGAATCGGCAACTAGATTCAATATTTTTTATTCTCTCTCTTGTAAATGACGTTCAAAAGTGTCTTTTAATGGTCTAAATGATTTGACCTTTGATAATTGGATTTTCCTATTACGAATGTCATAGTAGCAGTCCGGAGTTTTTTTTAATTTGGTGATGTGATACTGCTGTGGCTTGAAAAGCACGTACAATCGTTGGAAATGGAGCTCGTGGCTAAGTAATAATAGCCGCACGTGTCGATCCGTCAGGTTAAGCCCGCTTGCCGGGGTTGGTCCGTGGATGGGTGACCATCTTTACACACCGAGACTTCTCCGTGCCTCGGAAAGCACGTTAAGCCGTTGGTCCCGGCTGTCATATGTGGATCTTTGACAGTCGTTACGGGTCGTCAGAAGCCCGAAAATCTGACAACCAGTCCTACCAAGGGGTATGGTATTACCCAGTTACTGTGTTGTGGAGGTCAGATAGGCAGTCGCTCCATGTAAAATACTGGTATTCAGCTGCATCCGGTTAGACTGGAAGCAGACCCCAACATAGTTGGGAAAAGGCTAGGCAGATGATGAATCGTTGGAAATTCATCGGCTGAGCGTATTAAAATCCGTTGTGTAATTTAAAAGATCTAAGCATACAAACGGCGGGAAGCAATTTTGTTTTATACTATGTACACATTACTAACGTAATTAATAAGAATAGTTACTTCAACCTCATCAACTGCTAATACACACCATCCCTGGATCTCGTAAATAAGCGACATATTTACCGATACACGATTACTGAGTGATTGCGTATTCACGGCGACGGCGCTCCCTTTGACATACGAGTTAACTACGTTATATTAACTGCACAGTTTTGCTTCTACGGTTAGCGTGGAGTAAGGCGTAGGAGATAGAGGGTTAGTTAATTCTGACTGTGTATTTGTTACTTGAATATTTAACTGAGTAGCATGGAACGAATTACCAATTAAGTAATTATGTGTTTCATATAATGAGCATGGTGGTTGAGAGCATTGCCATGGTCACTCAAATGTCTCGCTGATGGTGGCTCGTGCGTTGGATTATACGGTTTCTTTCAAGGTGGTTGAGCTAAATGGTGCTGATCCATGCGTCATGTTCAGTTAGGTTAGGTCATCTCTTAACTGCCATGGCTTAGAACGATTAATTTTAAATTACTAGTTTCTACCAGTGACTTCGCCTGCTTTTGACTTTAGAATTAAGTCAAATTGAATTATCCCACTGCTGAACGTGGAACGTAAAGGGCAACAGAAGGAACAGGGTGGTTTTTTAGTCAGTAAAAGTCTGACAGTCCCTTCCGCCCCACCCAGGGCGGAAGGGACTGTCAGACTTTTACCACCCAGGGCGGAAGGAGTCATTGGATGATTTTTACCACCTTAAAAAAAAAGGCCTCCTCCAAAGAGCGCCAACCATCCCGTGGACGGCAATAGGCTGATATGATGATGATGAATTATCCCAATTATGATGTGTGTTAAGCCAGATCAATATCTGCAAGGGTGTCAAACACGTCTGGTGTTCGCATTTTTAATAGTAGTAGAATATTTATTCTGTAAAAAAGTTAAAAATAACACTTCTGCACTTCTTGTTTTTAATTTTACACAATGCAATGATGCAAAAAAATGGCGTGCCCGTCGAAAATGCAAGCCGGTCACGCCATGCCTACGGATTACTTAGAACTTTGATTATGGTGGCGTTTCTATGAGGCTACCTATGATTTCTATGATTTTTGACAAATATCTGAATGTCGTCCCATCGGACTTAAGAGTTAGGGAAATGGGAGTGCATCTTTATTTACGCACACACTTTTGTACTATATTATCTCATGCATATATAATATATGTATAGTTACGGGGCGTCAGAAGCCCGAAAGTCTTACAAAGAGGTATCGTATTACCCAGTTACTAGTTGTGGAGGTCAGATAGGCAGTCGCTCCGTGTAAAATATTGGTATTCAGCTGCATCCGGTTAGACTAGAAGCCGATCCCAACATAGTTGGGAAAAGGCTATGCAGATTGACTGAGCTAGTTTTCATTGAGATTGGCCAATGTGACCGAAATTCGGTCAAGAGAATAGAATTGGATTTCCTCAAATATCTCATAACTTAATACCACACAGATCATATCAGTCGCAAGTATACAAGTTATGAATACTAATCACGTTAGAAATTGAGATGATAATGTGACAACTATTTGATGTTGGCTTTTGATTACGGAGAGTTGCCGTGTCGTTCACGTGCCTTGATGGAATTAAGTTGAATCACAGATACCTATTACGCAATCCATATTTAGTGTTGCCAATTTAATTTCATGGGTATTACGCAATCCATACTAATATTATAAAGATGTAAAGTTTGTAACTATTTTTTTTCCAACTTACATCTATCATTACCGAGAAATCCATTGCGATAGTGTACATTTCTAAACTCTTATCCTAACTTATTTAACTCAATCTTATAATTTTTTTTTTAACGTATTACAAATAATGCATTCTTTGTGAGCTCATTCAGAAAACAACTGAATAGGTCCGTGTCACTTGCTATGATGTGAATGTTTATTTATTTGTTAGAGAGTTACTATCAAGCCTTCTTCTCTCTCCTCTTCTTCTCCATCAGGTCTTCTATGTACATAAACTAGTTCTTCTGGGAGTTATATGCATGGATCATAATTATGAGAGAGAAAAATAGAAACAAAAAGACTAACTGAGAGGTAAGAATATAAGACATTAATTACTACTCATTAAAATATTAAAAATTAAGTCGCAATCTTATCTAAGCGACAAATAATGTCAAAAAATTTAGACTGAGATTGGGTTGCGACCGTTGCTAAAAGTTAATAGCATTACCCCTTGGTGTTATACAACATTGTTATTTTCTTAACTTATTAATGCAAACATAATAGATAATTGCACAGTTAAATCAGTAGCTTAATGAAGAGCAAGTACGTTAAACAAGAATAACAGCATTCCTGCAACCACAATAATCCATAAACAAACTCCATTGATCCAATTAAAAATTACTTATCCTAATTCGCTCGATCATCCAGCCATGCAGTTATATTCACCGCACGCTAGTCCGCAGGCGTACTATAAATGTGTAACATGCTGCATACTGAATGAGAACCTAAACTCGATCGATACACGCTGATTGAAACATTGTGAATGCCGATCACTGGTTGTTGCTTTTTCATCCAGAAGCCCTGCACTTTACTGACGTTCATAGAGTATTTACACTTAATTCACTTTTTAAAATATTTGGCTACTTTTTACGAACTATGATCTATCATCCATATAGGTTCATAATTGGTTTCTCGATTTAAAATAGTTTGTGTAATCTTTTTTATGTAAATGAAGTTAGTTGTTTTATTTTCATAACATTATCATAGAGAAGGAATGATGAAGATTGTCTTTTACAAACTATTGTTGCGTTAAAATTTTATGTTTATAGGTACTTGATGAAATGCCAAGCTTAACTCTACAAGATCTTATTACCACTGAATGCACAGCTGACTTGCTATAAAACTGGAAACTTGTTCTAAAACATCACATTCTAACAAACTCCAAGAATAAAACCATTAAATTAAAACATTAAGAAAATCTCTTTAGGTGGTTTCCTTAAAATATACATAGGTATAATGTCGCTTAAAATTTTTGACTTCAACTTGATCATATAAACTTGGTACATTAAAAGCGAGCTGTTGCAGACGAGAAAGTTAATTTAAACTGCTCTTTACGTATAGCTATTTAACTTAGTTGAGCTAACTTGGATCCCGACTCTATTGGATCAAAGCTATTGTATCTTTTCCTATCGCATATTGCATGCTGAATGCAGGAACTTTTGCAGAAATGAAAAATAGGTAATTTAAGTTGAATGAAACTGTGTGCATGCATTGAATTATGGGTGTGTTCGCGGAAACTTTATGTAGATCGTTGTTAGTTTAGATTGGTTTCCTTTGTTTTACCGTTCACTATAATGAAAGCAATAATTTTAGATTTATAAACGTTATGGTTGTTATATTGTGATGGTCCAGTAGTTAAGGGGTACGCTTCTCATGCAATACCGCGATTGTGACTTTTTGGATTATACAATATCCTTTATAAGTCTTTTCTAAGTTTATCTTGGACATCACTGACATCGGTGAAAGAAAAACATCGTGAGGAAACCTGGATTTATAATTAATGTAAGTCAGAAATCGCTTATGAGCTTAAGCAAGCGTGTTGATCAATGTTCATGTCTTCTCTGTATGAGAAGAGGTTTTTGTTCAGTATTGAGACAATCATAGTAGGCTGGTATTATGGTTATTAGAATTCCAAATGACTAGAATTTTGAGGTTAGAGAGGTTATTAAAAGTCTATTATGATGGTGCAGGCAATATTTTAATGAATAAGTATAACACATGAATTGAGGCCAAATCGAATTAACTTATAATGTTAAAACTCAATAACCTCACCAAAAGAAACAATAACAGAACCAACAAAACACTAACACAAATTCAATAAATTGCCTAAAACAACATTAGAACACTGCCGTATACATCACAATCAGACAATAACCCAGCTAAATGGCAAGTCGTCGGTGGGCACGCTCTATTGAACAAGAAACTTATCTTCTACTCGGGCGGGTTGTGCCCGCACGCCCGTCCTAAACCAATACGTGATTGCGTTCGCTTCATTTGACGACGCCAAACAGTTCCGTTGTAAGATTATCGCAGTTGTGTGTTGGAGCTGAATTTTGAGTTTAGGGAATATGTTGGTGGATGATGAAGGTTTTATTAGGATCTCGTGTGGTTTGAAGAGTCTTTTTATGAAGGATTGTACTAATGCGACTGCTGAGTATGACGTCTTGGGTTCGATTTCCAGGTCGGACAAAGTGTTATTGAGTTTGTCCAATAGGAATTTTGCAGTAGCAGCCTCGGAGTCAGAATTGTGCCCGGTTGATGGCAATAGGCTCGGCCCTATTACATGGGACTTAAACATAACTAGCGAATTGTGGGTGTACTAATAGGTACACCTCTGCCTAACCCTTCAGGGATTACAGGCGTGATGTTATGTTATGAATGTAGGTACCTACTAATAATGTTATAAATGTGAAAGTACCTCTGTCTACCTGTTATCTCATCACGCCAAAACCACTAAACAGATGGTCATGAAAGACGAAGAGGTAGCCTGGGTTTTGTATAAGGACGCAGACGAAGTCGCCGAAAACAGCTAGTAACAGATAAAATATAGGCGACTGCATAATATGGTGATGCAAAGTAATAAAATAAAAGTTCAAGAAACGATTGCTAATGAACTTATAAAATAAATTAACGAACAGCTATGAATAAAACATACAGCTCTTTGCAACTGAACAACTATTTAATATGCCGTATGTATAACAAAGTAAAAAAATTCAACATGTTAATGAGAAACCTGCTACTTCATCTTAAAGGTAGAAATAAACTGTGCAAATAAAATATTTACTGCCGTAGACACAGCATGTTTATGTAAATTTAACTCCCCTACATTTTAAATTCCACATTTTTACGAGGTCAACTTGCAAGAAAAATTGTGGGTAAGATCTTTCATATTTGCCCGCAAAAGAAACACGATCTCTTTATTGCACTCAAAAGAGTTTTATGGACTTACTGCCAGCGCCAGCGCCACGAATGAATATTTCAAATTAAAATTATTCCATTCGAGCTTTCCAATTAAAAGGGGTTCTAAGCATTTGGTCTGAAGACAGAATTTTCTAAACGGATTGGTAGAAAAATTACAGACGAAGCGACCCGTAACGATTATTTAGATGACAGTTCAAAGGGTCTGGTATTAGAGAAAAACGATGCGTCTCATTCTTTTCTTGTACAGAGTACGTTGATGGACCCTGGGTTTGCTTTGTTTGCAGAATTGCGAAAATAAAATGTCATCTGTATTTTTATGTGGGTCAGTGAAATTATTTATATTATGTGGACTACGCTGAACTAAAAATATATGGGTCGCTGTATTTACGTTAAAAGTTTGTACTTCGTTAAATATGTTATACTAGCTAATGCCCGCGACCTTGTTCGTGTGAATGTCGGTTATGGCGAGGTTTTATTTGTGTTCGGGGAACCCTAATTCTCTTTTTTAATAAAAGTGAGTTTAGTGCGAGACCTATCTGTCAGTAAAAGTCCTGTCAAATTCGGCCCAGCCGTTTTGGACATTAGCTAGAACATACGTACAAAAATAATAAAAAAACAGTTTTTTTTTTGGTATAGTTGCCGTTTAAACATAATTATGAATAAATAAATATAAATTTTGCCATTACAAATTACATTACAAACGGACACTTCAATTTTGTTTTTTTTTTGGATTTTGAGCCTACACTAAGAGAGACAACACGTTTATTTGAATTAGCACTCCTTTTAAAATCCAACCCTAGATTTTCCAAAAGATTCTCTCACAAAACTATTAGCTCCCACAAAGCAAACCAATACCTTAATTCTCCCAATCAAACAGAAGGAGATAATTGAAAAGATAAGCAAAGAATTATCTTCCTTTTATCTTTCTCGACCGTATGAAATCTGCGAAGATCACCGATATTACACTGGCGAGCAAATAAATGGGGTACTTAGTACCAGCTTAATAGTCACGTGATGTAGCTCTGTCCACATTATTTACCCGACCGCGGGCAAAGTTAGGTAATGTGTTTGGAAGTAGCGGTTTCTTTGTAGTATCTGTTGGACTATCAATTGTGTGAACGAAGGAGTTTGTGTGACAATTTTTAGTCTCAAAAGATTTGTTCTTTTTACTTCGGGGACACGGTTTTAGTGACATTTTGAGTAAGGTAGCTTTTGCGCGTTTAGTATTTTTATCTGGCAGGTCTGGTACCGTCATGATTAAGATTTAGGGATTACCTTTTTGTTTTTTTGGGCCCTACCTTAAATCCTACTACTATTACAAACACGACAATTTGTGAGGATAGATGGATGGATGTTTGCTACTCTGTCACGATTAAATGGTTCTACGGAATTAGCTGAAATTTGGCACACATTATAGATATTGATCTAGCTTTTACAGAGGAATTTTAAACCGTTTTTGTGAAAATCGGGATAAAGTGATCCTACGTAGACTTCAGAATGAAGTCAAAGTTTTAAGATAGAGTGGCCGCCAAAAGTTAGTTTCGTATCTACAAGTGCAAGCCTTAGCGAGTTTGAATAGTATTTGCTATGATCATACATTTAGGATTACGCATTTATTTTGCACGCAACTGTATAACTAAATCAATTTACTCATTGACAATAAAGCGCGTATCAAAACAGACGATTAAACGTACAGATGTACAGTGCAGTGCAAATAAACTGCAAGTGTGAATTAAAGCGAAATTCTCGCCATTGCAAAGTGGATTGCTGTGTAATCCGATCGGAGCCGATTCTGAATTTTGTATTTATTTACGTTAATGAAATAATGTAAGAATGGTAGATGTTGTAAATGTTGCGGATGCTGTGGATGTTAATAAAGAACTCTTATTGGTTTAAGCAGATACGAGAATTAAGAGGAGGCTGATTAACAGCTGCGTATTGTCTCGCGAATTTAAAGCAGTATTTAAAGTGTTCTCATGTTAATGTGGGTGTTAATTATATTGAAAGGATTGCTGGTTGCTTATTATTTACTGTTTTTGTAAGAAGCGTGTATTTAACTGGTTTTAACTATTAGTTTTTTGTTGTTTTTATTAGAATATTTTGAACTTTATGGAGATTTCAAGTAAGATTATTTTTGTCTCATTTGACAGTTCGATATTATTTTGTTGTATGGCAATGAAACTAAACAAAAGTTGTTATCAGAGAACAAAAAAAGTATCGCTCATAATGCAACTGCTGTTAGACCAGTTAGTCTCGGGTGCGATTCCTGCACGGAAAAAATATTTGTATGACCTACTGGTAGTGCACCGGATCAGGTTCACTACCAGTGATCCAGTACACTACCGGAATTTTATACATTTGTAAACACTCACACGACATAGGACAAATTCCTAGTGTAGAAAAAGAAATATATTACTTAAAGTAATTTGTAAACATCAAAACTACGATTCCAAATCCCCTCATAATATTCTCTTGTACCTGTCAAGTTACGTCACGTCACTCACAAATACAATAGCCCGCACATTGTACAGTAATGTAGTGACAAACAGACGTACACAACGTGCACTACATTATGCCATACATAATTCATGGCTCTAAACGGCTGAGGGTGGGTACAGAATTGTGGTCGGCAGTGTAATAGCTGTATATGAAGGACTCATGGCTAAATGAGCGCGTGGATCGATAGGTATGGGAGGGTAAGTTGAGTTTGCTGCGGTCTGTCTGTGGATGGGTGACCGGGACTTTTTTTTACAAATTCATATGAACTATCGTTTTTGGTGACAGGAGTCAGTGTCTTCATAGTGCTGAAGTCAGTAGAGGTTAGCTATTGTCCAAAACAGGAGAGTTTTGTAAGTTTAACGTGTCAATGTGTATGTATGTGGTATCGTAGGTACATGCTAAACGGCTGAACCGATTTTTTTTTGTTTGATAGGTAATGTGATCGAGAGTGTTATTGTGTGAAGATTTTTAGTTCTTTTCTAGTTGATTACAGGTTTCATACAGTTTTTTTTGTGTCGAGGTTTTTATAAAATTTTAAAGTATATGTAGCTCGTGTCGCCATCTTTAGAATTAATGTTTTATGAAGCGATTTTAAATTCCCATAATGTCTTTTACGTCCACAGTTCAAAAACTCGTAAAACAAACGTAATCTACAAAATGACTGCAAACCCTTCCATTATTCATTGACAGTAAGCATATTATTACCGGACGGTAAGTAACGGTAATGATGGTAATGACCACCGTTTACCGTTCGCCGGTAACCGGCTTTTAAACGGCTTTTCATACATTATTTACAGTACGTACCTTTCAACTGTTTATACTACTAAAGTTCTAAAGAATTTTAAAGAATCGTTTGTTTTTGTTTCGGAGAAGGATAGGTAAAGAAACTGTGTTTGTTGGGTAAAGGTAAAATGTGGTTCATACCATGTTCCCTATACTTGATTGAGCGTTGGATATGACTGCATACAGTCCAGTAAACAAGTGTACCGAAAAACGTGTTTATAATCTTTAACATGTTTGTTTGTTCTTATGTATGAACGTGGATGAGGCGAAAGGAGTATGTAAGGATCCGATAAGACTGGAAGGCGACCCCAACATAGTTCGGAAAAGGCTAGGCAGATGATGTTGTTAGTAGCACGATATTACTTAGGAACATACATGAAGTCACGCCTTTTTCCCATGGAGGTAGGCAGAAACCACAGAACGCCACCTGCTACGATCTTTACATACTCCTTTCGCCTCATCTACGTTCATACCTACCTACACATACATTTACGAACATTTCATAGCTTTATTTATAAGATCAGGTAACAAAAATGCATAAACCATCCTTTTGGATAAGCGATCAATCGAAACCCCCTTTTTAACGTTAATTTCATCATTACTTAGTTATCGACGGCTTTACTGCCTGAAGAAATGGCACATTAAGCTATTAAAACATCTACTTAACATGCACCAATTTGAATAGCACTCCAACCAAAAATAATGAACCATCACGAAACATATTAACGGGAGCTTTGCATTCTTTAATCCCATTAAAAACAAGTAATAAATGATCACGACTTCCAAATTCAACCCCTCGAAGAATTATGAAGAGTCCTTTAACTTCATTAAACAGAGTTTTCGAGAACGGGTCCCATTCAAATGTACCATAGATTAAGGCTCCCTACAAATGGGCCGGGATCTATGACCTCTCGAATTATTACAATAAAAGCCGCTTTGGTAGCTCTAAGAACGGCAATTTGAAGACGATTTGGTAAAAGACAGGGTGTCTGAAATAATGTCTGGGTTATTGCTTAGGACTGAGCAAAGACGGTTTTGACACTTTTGCTTTACAAATAATCTATCCTAACAAAAAGTTTGTTTGTTTTGTGTATAAGAGGGTAGGTAATCTCTGAAAAATTTGGTTTAATTACAAAAAATGTTATATTGATAGAAAGCTACACTATTTTTGATTGTCATAGGATACGTTTAATGTTGTACTTGACTTCCATTCGGAGCAAGTCGCGGGCAGAAGCTTGTAGTAAAATAACTTGGTAACTTGTAGTTTGAAGGTAACATGTAGGTATGTTCTTAATATTACTAGGCAAGAGACAGTGAAGAGAAAGAGGGAGACTATATTGTGTGCCAGATTTTTATGTAAAGTCATATAAAATAGAAGGATTGACAAGCTTCATGTAAGTAATGAAATAATTATAAGTAATGGGCCAAATAAATGTTGGATCAAGAGTTCAAAGTTCTCAAATATTCCCGGTTTAATTACTTTCAATTGAACCTTCTAAGTGTTCTTAATTGTACAATTAAAGCGTCAATTTTGTTTAATGAAATTATTCGTCTTGGCCCACTCAAGTTTATAGAGTAGACCAATTTATTCACAAAACTGAAATTTCTGTCATCGTCGTCCTTATAATATTCCAGTTATCTATACTAATATTATAAAGAGGTAAAATTTGTTTGTAAGTTTGTATGTAGGGGGTAATCTCCGGATCTACTAAACCGATTTTGAAAATTCTTTCGGAAATTGGAAGCTACGTTATCACTGAGTGCTATAGGTTATATTTTATTTAAAAAAAAATAGGGGTCCGTAAGATATTTGGGTTTTTCGGACCCAAGGTGTAAAAAAACATCCAAAAAAGTTCCTTATTTGGCGTACGCCGCCTAAACTATAAAAGATAGAACCAAAAATGTTCCAATTAATTAAAGAACTTAAAAAATATCTACAAAAAAGTCCGCGACACACTATACCTATCTATTTCGAGTTAAACACAACAACCATTTTTTTATTTAAAAATCTTGAATTTTTTTAGGACTTCATTTAAACGCATTTATTTTACACATGTCATTACTCCTTATCAAAATAAACTATTTTGTTACAAAGTACTGTTTATGTAGATAATATTTAGTCTTAATTCATTAAAATTGGACTAAGATATAGGACTAAGATATAAGATATAAGACTAGGGTAAGATAGGGGTAGAGTAGGGTAGGGAAGGGTGTAGGGTAAGGTAGGGTTAGGGTAGGGGTATTGGTAGTGTAGGATACCACGCGAACGAAGTCGCGGCGGGTCAGCTAGTTTAATATTAAAGTGTGTAGAACAGACTTTATTTATAGCTGCAGAGTCTGTTTGTTTGTTTAAATGTACTAATCTTCGGAATTACTGGTCCGATTGTGATTGAATTCTTTCCCTAAGCCTGGTCACCGATCAACCACAAAACGCCGCCACTGACATATTTCTTGTACTTTTCATACATTTTATATGGACTTGCCGTATCTGGTTGATGTGCGTACGATGGTCACCACAACGTCTCTTCTAGCATCAGGTGGCCGCGTTTGTGGCTGTTGCGTGTGGCCTGTGTACGGCCATGCTAATAGGTAACCATTTTATACACGTTATTTATTACTATCTAAAAAAATAGGAATCCATAAGAAATTGGCCTTGTGGTCACAAGGTGCGACTGCTAAGCATGAGGTCTTCTATTACATGAGACTCAAACATAACTGGCGAAATGTGGGTGTACTAATGGATACACCTCTGCCTAACCCTTCGGGGATTACAGGCGTGATGTTATGTGGTATGTGTTCCATAAGAAATTTTAAACCAGTTAAATAAATTAGAATATACAAAGTTGATACGACAGATGGGCTTTCCTTTAAACTGTCTATACTAGGTACCATTTTCAAGCTCTGTACCAAAAATCAATTAAATAGGAGCAGTAGTTTAGTCGCAAATGATTTTTAAGTTTTTGGCCGACCGCTTTGATACGAGAGAATAAACGCGCGCCGCGCGCGTGTGACGTTGCCGCTTTAATACCTAGGTATCTAAGGTCAGTTAAATTTATTTACAAAGGGTGTTTGCGTTTTACTCTGATTTGTAAGCTATTTAGTTTTTTGAAAAATAAAAAGAAAATAAAAAAATATATATATTTATATTTTATTTATTTTATTTATTTTATTGTATAGTATACGTAGTTTAATTTAATGCCCCTCTGTCATATCAACTCTGTATTTGACACACCATGCTTAGCATAATAATTACTCGTATTATTGTGATTTCGGAAAACTTTTATACCGATGGAGGCAGTGCAATTTTGAATGATGTTAAAACTCCACTTGTATGTTTACGTATAGTATTAACTATGATGATTGGCATAAATTGGCCCGCCGGCTTTTATTATTCTATTCAATATGATTATGTTGAAAATGTTATTGTGTTTTCATGTTTCGGTAAATGAGCTAAAACTTTGTGGTTAGTAAAATGTTAGTTTTATAACTAATGGGGTGAAAATCTGGAATAATAATATGGATGTTGTTGTAGATACATACCTAATTGGTCGACAAGAAATAACACAAAATTGTTGTCCCGGCAAAAGGTACGAGCCAGAAAATCGAAAGTGTACCAACTATTTTTTTTAATGTTTGTGGGAAGTTATGATCTCTTTGGAAAGCATACAAAAGTGTTTCCTTATGTATAGGTACTATTTAATTAATCTCTACTTATATTTTAATGTAACATATTAAATATAATAATAAATAATATTTGAAATAATATTTTAAAGCCGAAAGTTTGTTTAAGCGCGCAAATCATAAGAACTACTGATCTGATTTGAAAAATTATTTTTGTGTTATTTATCTACTTAGGTAGGATAAGGCCGCCTTCACATTACGTCGCAAGCATTGCGGCAGCAGCGCGGCAGCCGCAAAATTTTGTATGAAAATCCAAATTTGCGACAGCAGCGCGGCAGCCGCAAATTTGGATTTTCACACAAAATTTGCGGCTGCCGCGCTGCTGCCGCAATGCTTGCGACGTAATGTGAAGTATTGTGAAGGCGGCCTTAAGGTTATACAATATATTAACCTACGACTCACGCGGGCAGAGCAGTAACCACAGACATTGTATTGCTATTTAATTATAATTAACATGATCTTTCTCTTTTTCCAGATGGGACAAAAGACTATCAGATGGATTTCATTCAACGAAAACCTGCCCTAATGCTCTAATACCTTACCAAAATGGAGAGACGTGAGGAGATCCACCGCCATGGCTGCAGCATCGCCAAGCAGACCATCCTGACCACCCACCCTAGTGGTCTTCAGACCAGGGTATCAGTAGAACTGGCAAACTTCGATGCCCTGTGTCTTCATGCAGAATGTAAGACCACTTCCAAAAGACCTTGGGAAGGCAGCCCGTTCACGGCTCGACGAGGTCTTCTTGGAGGTGTATCAGCTCATGCTACCCCAGTTCTTGGCAGAAGAAGTGACTTGGTCAATGAAGGCAGGTTGTCCCAACAATGCACCCCTGTAATGAGGAGGCGAGAGGTCCTGGACAGTCCTGGGGGGTCTCCTCTGCTGTCCAGGAGGTCGGATGTGGAGGAGGAAGACTGCTCAGATGTGGATAATAGTGTCATCAGTGGCTGGTTGAAGTTTCGAGACAACAAAAGGGTGAGTGGAATACTATTTATGTTTTAAAGATTAGAGAATGATAATCTATATTTTTTATTTAGTTTAGGTTTTATAGGTTAGGAGTAGCATTCTAGTCTACTAATCCAAAGATATCAAGAGGTTTTACAATGTTTACCATATTGTAAAACCTTTTGGTCTGTTGATGATAAAATCATAAAACATTGGGATTTCTTGAAAGTTTTAAGTATTCTAAAAGTTATTTTTTTATTTGATGAATAAAACATATTGACCAACTGTTTGGTTTTATCTCACAAAACTAAGTGAGCTAAGATTTAAGGATTAGTTATACCTATGTTATTATGTGTACAACACAAAAATACTCAAGTAATCACAAGCCAAGGTCATCCCAAACGAGTATCCTTTGACATAAAAATGCTTAATCCTGGCTTTTCATATTTATTACGGGAACAAATTAAGTTTCTCATTACAGAGGTCCCGTTTTATGAAACATTTAAAAATTACGGTCTCCGTATCAGGATTTTTAGGAAGGTCGTTCTTGTGGGGTGGCGGTTTTTTTAAAGTAATTTTCGTCCTTTTTGTGTACATGAGAGGATGAAATTAAGAAATAATATTTATCGCACGTAGAATTTGCCCTCATTAAGTACGCTACACCATAAAAAAATAAAGGTAGTATTTTTCGTGGCTACGCTCGTAGCGCTTTCGTAGACATCTACGAGCGTGCTACGAGCCCGTTGTTTGCTACGACGCTGAGCTGTAGCGTCGATACGGAACTAGCTCGAACACTCATTTATTGTGAAACACATCGAGTACTTACCACACTAGGGTGAGTATAAATTCGAGTTTTGAAGTTTTTGTCTGAACAAGTGGTTGTGTAATTACATTAATTACTCTAGACCTCTTTTAACATGCACGAGTTGGTACGTTGTAGATTCAACATGAATGTGACGTAATCTAAATTTGTAATATTTAATTGATTTTAAAGAGTGTAAGTACGAGTAGATACAAATAGAGTATGTGGCTCGGTCTTCTTCATCAAAACCTTCTGTATGGGACGAGCAACTAACTTCAATGTTCTGAGTACTTCTGAGTGACTGACTCCTTGACATTTCTAAGCGCCCATAAATGGTTTATTTGAAATAAATGATTTCATTTGAATTTTCTTTCTGACTATGAAAAATTATAAGTTAAAAGATAATTCACATTCAGCAAGTATATTATAAGAAGGCTATTCGCTCAGGGCCCAAATAATTATATTTGTGCATAGAACTTATCATCATTTCTAGAGGTTTAAGTAATTATTTAAACAGATTTCGTCGAGATTTTTACAAAAAACAATAATACTAGGTACAGTTTTCGTATATTTTCAGTACTCTACTTTAAGAACATACAGGAACACCTATTACGTATTATTTGTCCGTGCCAGGTACAGTTAGCTAGGTATATTATGAGGCGAGAGGGTAATTTAGTGGCGTAGTACTGGCGCGAGTTGCTTCGAGCACAAAATGCTTGTACCTATTACTTTGATGTGTTCTAGTGTTGGGAAGTAGTCAGGTGGGGGTGTCGATAAAGTTTTTTTTTATTAGAAGTTTTATGTTGTCATGTGTTTAATTTGATGATATGTTTCTTTGTCATTGACAAATGGGTTTATGTGTGACTAAATTAAAGACTCAAGTATGTTAACAATTTGAAGCCCAATTCTACTAATTAAAAATTTAAAATCTAGTTGCAATCTTATCTCAGGGACAATCAATGTCAAACTGTAGTTAAATTAGAGGCATCTATTCTATTCTATTCGGTGTTGGTTTCCGCACTTAGTCCTTGAAGTGGACCATTGTACGTGAGCCATGGTGGCCGGTTATTCCAGCCAGCCCACCTCCCTCCAGAAGTAGATCAGTCTTACCGGTCTTCTCAGGGCATCCGCGAGTGATCCCGGTGCTCCGAGAATCTCTTCGCGGATCTGAGCAACGCCGGTGCACTCGAGGAGCACGTGCGCCACTGTTTCCTCCGCCTCCATGCATGCTCTGCACAAAGGACTGTCAGTAATACCTAGTGTGTGAAAGTGTTTATTCAGTGAGCAGTGTCCAGTGATGGTCCCCGCCACCAGTCTTAGGCTATTCCTGTCCATGCGCAGAAGGCGCTTGGTCAGCTTTGTGTCCAAGGATGGCATAGCTTCCTTGGATTGCCTGCACCCTGGTGTCGAGGTCCACCATTTTGCTGCTTGTGTCTGTGTGTGTTCCCTAAGCCAGCTTCTAAGTTGGTTGAAAGGAATGGGGACAATTGGTTCTGGTCCGACTACTTTCGTGTTAGAACCTCTTCTGGCCAGTTCATCAGCTGCATCGTTACCAAGTGATCCACTGTGTCCCTTGATCCATTGCAGTGTCACTGTATTTCGGTTTGGTGCCGTAACGCGTTCTAGAGCGTTGTGGCATTCTAGTATCAGTCTTGACGTGATCTGGGTTTTCTTTAGAGATTGAAGGACCGAGGCACTATCGGAGAGTATACGGATATGGGTATCCGTGACTTTCCTGGCCTCTATGGCGTTCGCTGCCTGGATAATGCCTACACATTCCGCTTGATAGACAGTGTTGAGCATTCCAAGGGGCCTGGATATTCTAATGTTTAGGTCATTTGAGAAAACTCCGACACCAGTTCCCTGGTCGGTTTTCGATCCATCAGTGTAAATCCTTAGTTCTTGCGGACCTGAGTAGTCATACTGCTCCGCTGTGAGTTCTATGTTGTAGTGTTTTTGAAAACAGTGTGTTTTCAGGATTCTGTCGCTGGGTGATGCCATCAACGGTTGTAGTTTGATTGCATCCTCCTTTATGCGTGTGTGTTTGATTCTGGAATCCTTACTGAGGGTGCCGGATATTTCAAGCCTGAAGGTCGCTAGGGCCGCCTCCTCTCTTACAACTAGATGCAGGGGTGGTAACCCAAGCATCACCTGCAGAGCAGCGGTGGGTGCTGTCTTCATGCTGCCGGTAATTGCTACACAGGCAAATCTTTGTAGTTTTTCAAGTTCCTTCTGGGCTGTGCTCAGATTGGTCCTGGGCCACCAAACTAAAGAGCCGTATGTGATAATTGGACGGATGACTGTTGTGGTGTAAAGCCAGTAGGTAATTTTAGGGCTCAGGCCCCAGTTCTTACCAAGCAGTCTTTTGCATTGCCATAGTGCTATGCTGGCTTTTGTTGTGATGTATTCTGTGTGCTTTGCCCAGTTCAGCTGTTTGTCCAAATAGATCCCCAGGTATTTGGCTTCTGTCGATAGGCTTAGGGTGGAACCAAAGAGTTGCGGTAGTTGTAGTGGGGCTAGTTTCCTTTTTCTTGTGAAAAGGACGAGTTCCGTTTTGGTAGGATTTACTGTTAATTTGTATTCCTTGCACCAATCTTCTACTATCTTCAAGGCTTGGCGCATAAGGTTGCAGAGTGTGTTTTCATGTGTGCCATTTATTATTATAGTAATGTCATCAGCATAGCCTACCGTGAAATAGCCTCTATCGTTTAGGCGCTTGATAAGGCTGTCTACCACAAGATTCCATAGAATTGGTGAGAGGACGCCTCCTTGGGGGCATCCCTTCGCCACAATGGCTCTTGTGGTGTCGTTCACCGTGACTTGTACGGCTCTAAGCCTGAGCATGTTTGTAATCCATCCTCGCAGGGTCGAGTTCACACCGTGTTCCACGAGGGCTGCGTTGATGCTATGGAATATGGTTTTGACAAAAGCACCTTCTATGTCAATGAAAACCGCTAGTGAGGAGCCTTTGTGGTCTATCGCACATTCAATCTTAGAAATCACGCTGTGGAGTGCGGATTCTGTTGATTTACCTGTGGAGTAGGCGTGTTGCTGTTTATGTAGTGGCAACTCCCGAAGAGGTCCGTCCCGGATGTGTCGGTCACAGAGTCTCTCAAGAGTCTTCAGTAGGAAGGATGTTAGGCTTATCGGTCTGTAGGCTTTGGGTTGTGTATAGTCGTTTTTACCTGGTTTTGGTATAAAGATGACTTTCACCTCTCGCCATGTAAGTGGTATATAATTGTGTGCTAGACAAGCTTGGTAGATTGCAACCAGCCATGGGGTGAGGAGATCAATTCCCCATTGCAGTAGGGCCGGGAAGATGTTGTCCAAGCCTGCAGATTTATATGGTTTAAAGGTGGCTATTGCCCATTTTATTCGATCTTCTGTTACTATGGTACTGGCTCTAGACCAGTCCTGATCGTTTGGTGTATATAGTGGCTCACTTGCCCATATTCTGTCCTCGGAGAGGCTGCAGTCAGGGAAGTGTGTTTCTAAAAGGACTTTACTTGTTTAATTAGAGGCATTCTTGACGCATTGAGACTGAGATTAGATTGAGCTAGTTCTTAAAAGTTAGTAAAACTAACTGCGTGGTAGAATAATTTATTTAAAATGGCTGTTTTGTAGAAGATGCTTTTTAAACATTCAATCTGTTTGAAAATAAAATTATTTGTAGCTTCACTATGTAATTTTTTCCTATTTCATTATTTCAGGCACTTGTTTCCAAAAGTTTGTAAATCTTTATAATAGTCTTGATTATCTTGCGTGCACATTGCACTATCGCGGTATTTCCTAGACTCCTCATCGACTAGGCCCACCCCTACTGCCACAAGGTGGAAAGCCCTTACCCCAGTTGCAGAGGGGCTCTCGTGGAGTCCTTGCGTTGATACCTATGCACTATAGCTCACTATAGCTCGCCATAGCTCGCTTAACATAGCTCGTTTAGCACGAGTCACGGAAGGTGTATTTTTACACTTACCGCATTATGTGCGACGCCTCATTCAATTGTAAGTAGGAGTAAAGGTGTTGGAATGAACTCTTAAGGGTCGCATACACGTAAGCGCTTCGGCAGAGATGGTTCGGCATTTGCAATGCAACGTTATCAAAAGTTGTATTGAGAATGACAAACCGAATGTGCCGACTCGCTTGTGTATAACGACTCTTACTGTCTTATTACAAACTGGGTTCTTAGTTGAGTTCGAGACAAAATCGTTGTGCCAGTTTTGGTATTTTGTACTTTGTTCTAATTACGGTAAAGTTTTTAATACAAAATTGTGATTAAACCCCAGTCTAGGTTTACAATTATTAAGAACTTTACTGTTATGATAATAAAGCTCAAAATCTACTAGCCAGCTAGGTTTAAGTTTGGAACTAAAGTAGAACCTGATATGTAGTAAGACTGCTAAGGTTATCTCGAATTATGATGAAATCCTTTTTATACGAAGCTTTCGCTTATCTCGTTTTTATTAAAGGTTAATATTATTTCTTTATTCTGAGTGTGAGCAAAAATCCTTGCTCAATATTTACTGAGAGTGGTCCAACACGTACTTGGCAGGTTATTTCCTCTAACATGTCATGAAGACATATAGTCCCAGCGCTTAACGAACATATCTAACAGACAAAATAATATTATCCTTATTTACCCACTATACGAATTTGTCCCGTTTTGTCCGGGACTTTTCCGACATTAACACACTGAGTGGTCCATGTGAATTATCACCACACATTTACTAAGGCCGGGACAAATGCCGGGACAATTTGCGCCATCGTTGGCAAGGACATGTCCTGCGGAAGATCATAAATCATGGGGACCCCAATAAACAATGCTATTGGTTCGATGATCATCGAGCTCGATGTTTTGTTGTTAACGTGATTGAATTTCTGTAATGAAAGGATGTCTGTTGTTTGGAGGGCAAAAAGAAAATAGATAAATGTCTTAGGAGGCTACTGGGTAGCTTCTTGTTCAGATTTGTTACAGGCAGTGGCTGATTAGCTATACAATTGGTTTTGTAAATGTAAATTTATTTTTGACAAACTTGAAAGACAGCAGACGTGTGGAAACTTTGGACCCCATTTCATCTGCTTAGGAAATTTTGGAAAATCCTTTTCTAGTGGCCTACGTCATAACCATCTGCGTGCCAAAAGGCGCAATCTGTTCAGTGGTTGCAGCTGTGTGTTCAACAACACTCCGAATAATTTTACTGTAAAAAAAATATTTTAAAAACAGGCTTTAATTTAAAATTATTACAATATTGAGCATTGGACATTGTATTGTCATCAGAACTAAAGGTGTATGAAAAATTTCAGGTCAATAGGATACCAACAAATGGTCAAAAATGGTTTGCAAATTTTGAAAGGACCACTTTACTTACATACATGGATACGAAAAGTGCAAGCTAAATAAAAGGTTGTAATAAAAATATTATGTAGTTTTTCAAATCTTTTATTTCAAAAAGTAATCTATTTTTTAAACGTTCCAAAGAAAACGACATTTGCTTAGATTGATTTGTGTGTAGAAACTTGTAAGGAAATGGTTTGATAGAGAATCTATTAAAACTTTGCCCACACTCAACCGCTTCGGCCATAGTTTTAAAATCGAATAGCTCACGTCTTTTAACGCTTAGTTCTTCTCGTGAAAGTACTTGAGGCGGTGATGTTCCGTGGATATAAAGTGAACATGACTGTCTACATAAATATGATTGTGACCTCTATCAAATGTTCCAAAATTATGTTAACATTTTGGAAAAACGAAAAGTGTTAATCTCGGCTATGAAAAACAGCTTTATTCCGAAATCTAGACTTTAAATATTATACAGTTAAAGAGTATATAATCTCCGGAAAAGCAGTCCTGAAAAGTATTAAGCTAACAGGAAGATAGGTTATCCCTGATTGCCTGACTATGTTTTATGGCACTTTTGACTTTCAACCCGGATGGAAGCTAGTAGCTAGTAGCTAGTACTTTTATAAAATCACTGAGTAATTTCACACATTACCAATCTTGTTGGCATTAAGGTCATAGTAGAAGAGCCTAAAACAAAAGACAATTTAGCGTGTGTGCTAGACATCTCTGGCTTAATCCATTGAAATAAAGTCAAGAGGCTAAGAGTGAATTTCACCAAACTTTATACCAAAATTTTGAAATTTTTTACTGTTTTCCATACAAAAACTACGTACAAACGTCAATTTTGTTTCCGGATAAAAGACATAATTTAGATGTAAAAGTTCAATGAAATTCATCCTTAAGATAACTCAAAACGCTAATACACAGTGAGGAAGCGTGATCATTAATTTTCGTTTCTTCTGAAGAAGACTTTCCTCAAAAGTAGGACAGGAACAGGCTGATATTAATATAGCAATTCAATGACAGATTAAACCATGCAATACAATTCTGGCGTACCAAAATGGTACCGAAACAAAAGCATATTAAATAAAATGAAATTGTTCGGTTAGCAGTACAAAATGTTCCTTATTAGCGATATTTATGAGCCGTCACTACGCGGCTTCATACAGACGGATTATTTCAATAATTCAACGACGAAAACCAGATAATTTAACTAGCGGGGCGCGAGTCATGAGAGGCAGCGAGATCGACGTTGCTTTACGGGAATAACACGTTTTGTGGTGACATTTGGAAGTGATTTTCTTTCTTGCCTTGGTTATAATTGTGTTAGTCATGTTAATGGTATTATTTATATGAATATAAATGGTATTATTTGAATGATATTACTTTTGTGAATGATTGGGAGAGTTGTTTCATACAAAATATTACCATAAAAAGCATCAATAAAGAATAATAACTCCGGTATAATGAAGGGTATATTAAGTAGGTGACATAGTATAGTACTGCCCTTGGCGACACTAGTGGGCTCATTTTTAAGAGTTAGAGGCCAGCTCTTGGAGGGCTATCTATATGTATCATCCGAATATGTCATTGTTTAGGGAACGTCCGGAAGGGGTATTTAATTTTTTTTGCTCGATGACGTCCTGAAAAAAAAAACACTTTACCCAAATGTCCATGGATTTTTAAGTTTTTGTCTTTCATCGGCAATTTATGTGAGGGTAGCCCTACGCTCTTGGCACTTCAACTGAATGAGAAAACAACCGTCCGTGCAGTCTAGCAAGAATCGCTAAAATTGAAAGAAAGAAAAACTGTTTTTTCACGCGAAAATGACGCATATAACATAAAAAGAAAAAATAAAAATTGTATATAAAAGCAAAGTAGAAAAAAAAAACAAAACACAATCAATCTAAAAAATAAAAATCAAATGAATACAAAAATAAATATGCGCCACTAGCGCGCGAAAGGGTTTACGCTCAGCATAATGCCGTGGCCAGTGCATAGAGGCACTAAAATCACGACGCTGGAAAGAGCCCTCAATGTCTTTTAAACCACCGAAGACAAAACATTTCATAAACTATCCGTTTATATTCCATCGCTTGCGCCGTTAATCGTCGCCGACGTATTTTTACCTCACCTCCGCAAAATGTTCAGCGCGAGGTATCGCAGGAATTTCTCATTGAACGGGACAAGGACGCGTCCTAAACGGTGTTTGAGCTTGTCCCATATTACGGCTCTTTAATGCTTTGGCGGTTTTTTTTAACGTGGATCAAAGATTAGTGGCGTAGTACTGAAAAAAGCAGCTAGCCTTTTTTGCACTTAGTCTGATTCTATTGTACCTAATGGAAAGTTTGTGTTAGTGTCGTGATTTATTGAACCTAGCTTAAATTATATTTAAGCCTTAGGCTCGGCACCTATTACATGGGACTTAAACATAACTGGTGAAATGTGGGTGTAGTAATGGGTACATCTCTGCCTAACCCTTCGAGGATGTATATGTATATGTAGGATGCGTGATGTGTATTATGTGTATGTTATGTATTTCAGCCTTGTTTTGTTCAAGGGAAACAAAAAGTTTGATTTTTGATTTTATATCAGGGAGGCAATTCATTTTTAGATACGCAATCTAATCTTAGTGTGAATCTGTCAAAAATGACTCTAATTTTACTGACATTCATTGTCGCTAAAGTTAAGTAAGTTTGTTAACGTTTTTAGTTAATTAAAATTGGCTTTCTGAACATCGTTTTGGTATATTATAATACACAGTGTAAAAACATCAAATAACCGTTATAATGTCAATTGATAGTCCTTATAGAGGATTAGCAGGTTCTACACTAAAAATGTTATTTGATACTGTTGTTAATTTGCCAAATACGAACTGAAATCCATCCTAAACGTTTAAAAGCCAACATTCTAACTTCACCGAACACAAACGCCACCAAAATGGTGCCTTAACGTCACTTTTTACACAAAATCATCGGACTCCATTCAACAAAGTGACATGAATAGATGCCTCCTTTGGAACGCAAAACCTCAACCCACATCAAAACATAGAATTAATATAACACAACAATAGCGCGAATCTTTCAGAATGCATCAAACGGTCCGAATCGCTTCATTTTCATTCGAGTTTTCTGACCGGAATTCTATTTCCATTCAAATTTCACCTTTCGCACATTGTCATAAGAGTGATAGTAAGTGCAAATGTAACGTTGTCTGTTGAACAATGAGTGAACGTTGTATGACAAAGGCGCTGGAGGTCCGAGCGACAAACGTAACAATAGGAACTAGTGTTGGGAAAGGTAAAGCGATTGCTCGAGTTGTGAGCGATGTGAATGCTCGATTCTTGATCTATTTTTAAAAGTCTTGATTTGCATTCGGCTGCTGAAATGTATTGTGCTGGTCGGTTTACGAGATTGGATAGACGATTTTAGTTGCTGGAATAAAATAGTTGTGCACTTAGCTGTTCTTGAGTCTAGACTAATGGTAGAAAGTAAGTATTTACAGTTATATCTAGTGCGGAATGAGTATTTAGGTGATTTGCAGAATATCTTTCGAATGAATGAAGTTTATATGAAATTCATACGTTGGCGACGCGATTGGCTTCTACGATACAAATACTTGTATGGCCTAAAGGTAGTTCTACCGGGTCTGGTTTTTTGTGTGTTTATATGTTTGTAAACGCATTTGAAATATAAGATAAATCTTAGTGGTAGTAAAGTTTTATTTATTAAAAATGACGACGATTTATATTTTAATTAACCTAATTAAAATTAAATGTCTTCCACTTTATTATAATTGACTATCTTCACTAATTATTTATGAAGAGCCAGAAAAAAAATCTAAGACATGCTTTATTTGTATAACGATTTCGTCCTTTCAATGTGGAGCTCAAAAATCGATTCCCATAATCTAATAACGATCGTCAGGTCCCCTCACTATACGGGTGACCCGTGGTGTTCAACTCACGGCCCGATGACATTTTTGTTTGCAAAAATTATGAATCTGAGAATCTGCGTGTTATTTTAATATCTGTTTTTGTTCAGCACCAGATTGAACCAAGCCGGGCGTTAGGTGCTCTGTAATGGGCTCTTTGTTTGAAAGCCTGTGGGTTAGGCGGACGGTTTTCAGCCTTAGAATTGGATGGGTTGATGAACTTTTCTGTATCAGTCTGAAGTTCCATCATCCCGTCCAATTTTGGGTGTTAGCCCATTGTTCTAACATTGTACCCTTATATTTAATACAAATTAAGGATGTAGGTATCCTAAATAAAATTAGAGTGCCTGTTTGTAATGTCTGATTAGGTATCTGTTTTTTACAAAATGCATACGAGTGCAGTAAGTATTCTTGTACCTAAGAAAAAAAATGTCTTTTTCTTTCTGTCTGTTTGTTTCAGTCAATCTCTTAAATGGCTAAACCGATTTTGATGGGATTTAAACTGGCGATAGCTGATGTTATAAGGAGTAACTAAGGCTTCCTTTATTTTAGAAAAAGAATTATGGATCCGTGTAAAAAACATAAGACCTCGTGATAACTGACTTACGAACGAACCAAGTCGCGGACATAAACTAAAACTATATTCACACTATATTCACTAAAACTATATTCACACTATATTCACTAAAACTATATTCACACCATATTCACTAAAACTATATTCACACCATATTCACTAAAACTATATTCACACTATATTCACTAAAACTATATTCACTAAAACTATATCCACACCATATTCACTAAAACTATATTCACACCATATTCACTAAAACTATATTCACACTATATTCACTAAAACTATATTCACACTATATTCACTAAAACTATATTCACACTATATTCACTAAAACTATATTCACACCATATTCACTAAAACTATATTCACACTATATTCACTAAAACTATATTCACACTATATTCACTAAAACTATATTCGACAAATACAAATATTGTTTCTATCTAAAAACATCCAATAACATGTATTCGAAAGCTAATTACGCGGTGACGTCACAGATCCGTAAATAATGACGTCGCCATCTCTGCAACATGGCGGCAATATTTGGGATATTACGCTAAGGGCTGTCTTTCATCCCTAAGAAACGTCACATTTATCACCGGAGCCTGAGGAAGTGCTGTGTTTGGGACACGTGCGACAGGAATCAGCATGTGTTAACGGTATTGATATTATATTATAATAGCTTTGCTCGCGACGTTGTCTGCTTAAAGAAGATAGCACACATGGATAACGTAGGTTTCTATTAGCGAAAGTATTTTTTTAATAGGACTAGTAGTTCCGGAGATGAGCGTGTTCAAACAAACATAATTATTTTAAAGTCTGCAAATCAAATCAAATCAAATTTTTATTGCTGAACACAGTTTTAAATACATTTCAAGATGTTGAGTGAATGCGCAGTTCACTATGTTCTACCGATTAAGGCATGCAAAACTATCAGTAATTGCTTACACATTAAAATATATTAATAAAGATTACTTTATATTAAGACATTATATAATTTAAATAATTAATTAATTGCAGTTTTACAATATTATTGTAAATTATTCTTTTGATGAAAGATATCTTATTTATCATATATAATAAAATTCCGCTTTCAATCCCCTCAAAACCTACTGAACTGATTTTAAAAATTCTTTACATATTATTTATTTAAAAAAAGAGGGATCTATAAAGAAAATCCACATGGACAAAATCTCATCCAAAAGCTACTTAAAAAGAATTATCTTGCACAGTTATCATTAAAACCAGCCAAGCAATTCCGCGATATACCTGCGAGAAATATGGTAAACAATCATAAACTTAACTTGCTCAAGCTAAGTTTATTTTAGAAAGAAAATTCTAATCTAGTCTCTCCGAAGAGAGAATAGTAAATAGTAGTGTAGCTTATCTTAAATGGAGTTCTTTGCTAAGGCAAGTAGTCAATATCCACTACTTAGGCCCTAGACAGACGGACTGCTTTTCAACTGCACTCCGACTGCCAAATTGCAGTTTGAATGCAGTTAACACGACTGCAGTAAAACTGTCAACCAACTGCACACCGACTGCACGCCGACTGCAATCGGGCTGCACTTGGCGTGCGCGTAGTCGTTGGAACTGCACGCCAACTGCACACCGACTGCACGGTCGGTTGGCAGTTATGGTAACTGCATTAAAACTGCAATTAGGCAGTCGAAGTGCAGTTGAAATGCAGTCCGTCTGTCTAGAGCCTTAGGCTTGACTAATATTATACGAAGGTGTTATATATGTATAGGTATACACTAAGAGTTGATCGGTCTGGAGAATAATATAGCTTCTGCCCCCACTTCGTTCGCGTCAAATTTTATTTCTCCATACAAACTTTAGAACTCCGTTTCATCCCCTTAGGGGGTGAATTTTAGAAAATCCTTTCTTATCGGATGCCTACGTCAAACAAAGAACACACCCTCCAAGTTTTAGGTCTCTACGATCAGCGGTTTAGGCTGTGCGTTGATACGTCAGTCAGTCAGTCATTCATTCAGGACAAAGTATTTTATATGTATAGAAGATACTATATACACACTGCGTATAGAAGATACTATAAACGCACTATAGCATTTACTCGCAATGGAACATTAGAGCTGCTCTTATGTGTCACACTTAAAAATTGAGCACGACGCTCAACGCTTTGTTACAACTTGATTTCACAAACCAACAAGCGATTTTGTGTTACATTTCAATTAAACCAATTACAGGCACTTTTGAATTGTCAATGACTTGATTAGTTAGCCAGAAAGCTGAAGCTAGTTGCTGTTTTTAAAACGTAGGTAGGACTCTAGGAAACTCCCCGGACACTCGTTTTAATATTAAGTTTTAATAAAAAACCTGGTTACGTTATTCTTTTTGCTTTTATATTTGTGAAGTCAGTGAAGGTGTTTAAAACATTAAAAAAAAGTGATAGAGACGTAAGTAAGCCTTTGCAGTTAAAAGATGACCAATGCCAGCTGACAGCGCCCGTTCACGAAAATGATGCGCGGATCAGCATTTCACCAGCGAAGACACGCGACCTGCAAGATCCAATATTTCAACGAACAGTTAACACATAAAAAGCTTTTTTACAAAAAAGATAACCGCCTTCAAAACTACAAAATAAAAATAACTTTAGTTTTGGAAGTCGGCGGCTTTGATTTTGTTTTGTGTTATGTAGGTAAGTATTGCCACCGACTTCCAAAACTAAAGTTATTTTTATTTTGTAGTTTTGAAGGCGGTTATCTTTTTTGTAAAAAAGCTTTTTATTTTTCACTTTTTAGTGCTTGTGTATTAATGTTTGAAATCCTTACAAAAAGCCCTTTCAAACAATACCTCACACGATATATATAATTTTGGAAACTGGTAGGAGGGGGGTTGACGTACCCCCCCCCCTTTTCCTTCAGTCAGTCATCGACTACACGTATAAACAAAGCAATTTCACTTGTTACGATATTGCTGCTGTGATTCTGTGAGGAGTTCCATTCAATATCTCCGAAGTTCATCATCAGATATTGAAATGGTGACAATGGGACCACACGGGAAGCACCAGCATTCAAATAAAAAAAGAATCATGAAAATCGATTCACCCAGTCGCAAGTTAGGAGCTAACAAACATAAAAAAAAAAAATACAGACGAATTGATAACCTCCTCCTTTTTTTGAAGTCGGTTAAAAATAGAAAAGGAATGTTACAGATAAATGCTTACTCACCTTAAGTTACACATCGAACACAGCGTGAAGCATTCGTAGGAACGTTACATTACATGAAAATGCTTATTTAATTTGAGCTTTTATTTTTATTGTACCATTCGCTCGAAAAAATGCTCTAGTGTATATTTATTTTAAGAGCATCTCGAAAAGCTCATTACAGCATGAGCACTGCATTTTGTCAGATGGAAGCGTAAGTTCAAGTTAAGTCTCGTTTCTGAATGTCAGCCTAAGATACGATAGCAGCAGCATGATGCGCAACAACCGTTCCTAAGCTTTTTCCTCAATGCGAAACTACATTTTGAAATGAGCTGTATTTCTTTGTTACTTTTTAAAGTGATCTGCTGTTGTGTTATTCTGTAGATTTTCCCTTAGGAAATGTAGGTGAAGTGAGTTAGAGTTGAGCTGTTAAACCGGGTCGGTCGGATTACAACTCACCTCAAGCTCGCTCCATTTAAATTCCTTCTGAATGGACCTGTTGTTTGATATAAGTTATGTTAAAAATCATTATTATAATGTTTCGTGTACTCGTAGTATTTAATTTTAAGCTATCCGATGACCGGACGGCTTCTCGGCCAGCCGGCTGGTAAAACAAAGGCAAAACAAAATCAGTAGAAATCGTGTCGCCCATCATTAAAATCAAACTCCATACATTATGTAATAAAAAACGTATAATCCTACTAAATTATAATGTTGGCCCCAACTGCGGGTAATTTGAATAAATTAAATGAAAGACGGCCGTTTCGGAAATTCGCCGAAAATTGTACGTATTACATTATTTATGCAAAAGCGTTGGATTGGTTGCGTTATATTTTGTGACACGCGACGATTAGGACAATCTGCCGGGTGTTTGTCGACGTGATCTTAATCAGATGGTTGGGAAATGTGAGTTTGACTATCCGGTTACGTAACCGATTAATTGTGTTCAACGCTTCTTCGTTCAGAGTGGTATTTTGCCACAGTACAGTAAAGCCAAAATCGATAATAGCTCTTAAAATTTAATATTCAGTATTGCAAATCGCATGGTAAAAACGTTCGCATTCTAAACTCAATATCAAAAGCTTCCCCCTAATTTTCATGTAAGCGATGCAATCACAAACATTAAGAATCAGAGTCAAAAACCTTAATCCACACCATAAAAATCTCAGTCAGAAGCACGAGAAAATTCTAAAAACAATTTGAAACTGCTTTCAAAGCGTCTTCATATAAATGTAAATGTATGGGGTGTAAAATTTCTCACCGTATCACAATGGGGTTTGATTCCCACAGCCAAGCCGCGTCCATCGCCTTTTATACGACTTTTTTGGAACCCAAGTCAATTGGGTTTGCGTCATTTGTTTTTCGTCCTACTCTTTCTTCTTCCAAAATGTATCATTGTCTCGTTCATGTGTCTAACAGTGAGGTAGACACTGTTAGGATAAGTGGCTTGGTATTAAGGGTATTTTCGGTTTCCTGTATCATCACGGTCGTTGGAGTTATGGGGTGTCTGAAACTCTATTACTGGTCATGATTGTATTGGTCTGGTTCCTGGTCCGATTAAGGAAGGTTCTTGGGTTTTACAAGCCTTCATATTTTATTTATAGGCTTTGGGTAGAGTTAAAACGTATGAAAGATCTTACTGATGCTATCTAATCTTTAAAATTACCCATACAAAAGAGTACCTACATTAATATTTTGGTCAATATATATATATTATTAAACTAGATAGGCTTGTGGTTAGTCAGTTTTCCGTCAAATAACTTTATTTATCAAATCATTAGTAACCAACATATCTACAAAATACCATTGAGTTTAGCACTATGTTTGTAAGAAGCATAACCTCCTCATTGCCGTGATCATCTCGCATGCACCAAGAACTTCCCGATGGTGTTACTGCATAGCAACATCAATGACAGTTAACCCTTCTCTTTATAAATCACAGTGGAACGTGCCTCATTACAAACAATACGTACCCACGAAGCAGTCACATAAGTACCTAACCCGTAATGTAATTCAAAGTACCTACTTATACAATTTTGAAACCGCCTCACGTCCAGATTTAACTTTTAATTTTCGATGCACGGTAGCACACCCGCCAAGTTCTGGATACTTTGTCAATTTTCACCCCTAATGTAATTCAAATAAGATTCAACAAAAGGGTGAGTTACCAACATTGATTGTGCCTTATCGTAAAGCAATAAGTGTTTGAATGACTTTAGGGTGAATGTGTTAACTATGAAAAATGGTGGATTTAATGGAAATAAAATAGTTTTAGATGGGGATTAGGATCAAGAATATTGGGACTGGGACTGACTGGGAAGTCATCACTCTTGTTGATAGTGCAGAGTGAACAGATCGATTACTACATTTTTTTATGAGGTATTCCTGAAGTGCTCGTACACATTGAACTATTAATAGAGCTGCAGTTATAGACGACATAAAAAAATAACAATGAATCTAAGGCATACTAATTTGATATACTATCTATCTTTATCAAATCATTTTATGCACGGAGACACGGTTTTCAGTTAAATAAAAACAAATACAGCTAAAAAAACAAAGTAAAGTTATTACATAACATCAAATACTTCTTATAAGAAAACTCACATAAATGTCGTTACAGACATACCTTAGTGATGGAGAATCATGTATGAAATGGCGTAGTTTATCAATACCCTAAAATAGAACTGCGTTTAATTGTATCAAACCAATAACTTTATCGAATTTCAAACAACAAAAGAAAACAAATATCCGTCACATTTTCCAAAGAAAATTAACACATACCAAGTAATGATTTACACAAAAAAACTAATATAGGACCCCACACTACTCCGAGTCATTATGGACCCCAAGGGGGATGAGAATAATTTCCCGTCCCCTATTCCACCCCTAGTGACGGATAGTGGAAATAATCGGTCTCTTGATTGAAAATTACTACTTTTTAATACATAATCATTGATTTTGTTATATATTTTTGGGAAATATCCCCTTTGGTGATGGGGAGCAGAAAATGTCTTTGTTGTAATCACTTTTGATGATAGTCGATTAAACTTTTGTGAGTCAATCATGTAGAACTTGGCGCATTCTTTCCGCGTATCTCGTTAGGGTGTAGTGTGTGATGTGTAATTGATGGAAGTCTATTATTTAGAGGCAATTATTTTGAGATGTCAATGTGATGGCTCAAAATGTCAAAGTCGCCAGACTTATGCCATTTTAAAATGGCAGCTTTATGAATAGACTAGCACTCACCCCGCGACTTCGTTCGCGTGATTTTTCTTACGGATCCCTTATTTTTTGATAATAAAATATAGCCTATAGCACTCAGTGATAACGTAGCTTCCAATTTGTGAAAGAAATTTCAAAATCGGTTCAGTAGATCCAGAGATTACCCCCTACATACAAACTTACAAACATACAAACTTACAAACAAATGTTACCTCTTTATATTATTAGTATAGATATTAGTATAGATAGAGGAATATGCGAATTAAATAATATGTTTATAATAATATCCTAGCTTAAATGTTGGGCACTTTTTTAGGTATAAGGTAGGTACTAAAGGTACCTACTTTACTTACTTATGTACGTAAAGTACCTTTAGTACCTTTATCAACTGGATTTTATGATGTGTTTTAAAGGATAATGTTACAAAACCATTGTTAATTATTGCCATGTATCATAGATTAAGCAAGACGATTTAAAGGTCAAGACATGAAAGTTTGCGGCTCAAAGACTTTGGACTTTGGTTATTTTCCGATTTCAATGTTAGGTTGGTAATATGGGAGCTACGGTGTTATTTTGAGCTTGCACAGGTCAATGATTTTGAAGGCTAGGCAGGCTGCCTGAATAACGCCTAAATCTGGTACCTATACCTACCGTCGTATTTTTACTTTGTATTATTTTACTCATCTTTAATTATAACTGCTTAGTATTCTCTGTTATTTAGATCTTTAATTGCACAAATGTTATACAAGTTTGAATTTATATTTATATGTATAAAAAAATATATTACTTGTTATTATTTATATATTTTAACATTTTTACTAATAAATATTAAAAAATGTTGTTTCAATATTTTTTTTTAAATATATAATTATTAAAATACTGCTCAGTCTTCAGCGAGGTGGTGAGACCCAAGCTGATGGTGGTAAGGAATCTAGAGCAAGGAACCAATGCTCCAAGGCTCCAAGACTCCAAGGCTTTTTGCATATAAAACTAAGTTTATTATTACGATAGCTATTTTATTCTCATATAAAATTATTACTGGTTTTGTTTTGGACATATTGTATGGAAATGTATCATTTCTATAATTTTGTTCAAAACAAAACGAAATTCGTAAATATTACGCACCAAGACCACACAGTAAAGCCCATTTCCAAGAACAAACCTTTACAAAGTACATACAAATTCACCGGAAGTAACATTAACAAACACAGGAATGGAACAAACCGGATGATATAAGTACATAAATACTAAACGGCACGAGTGTACTGACAACAGCAAATTTCAATTTAGTAAAACCGCGCCTCAGCGGTGGGATTAGCAACGCCCACGTCTGGGCCATGAAGTACGAAACGTGGAGGCGACGTGTGCGCTTCCGTGGAATTGAACCAGTTCAATTTGGCTGGTGTAAGGGTGGGTATATGCTAACGGCCTGTCTAGTCCGTCCAAAGAGTATTAGGAGAGACCAGAATAGTTTAGAAGGGGATGTTTTGGTTAGAAGCATTCGCTCACAAAGTGTGCTTACTGTTTGGTCCTTTGGTCTAATATTGCCTAGTTTATCCTGATGGTAGACCGTTAAAAGGAAATTATCGTATAAAATGTGGTACTTAACTAAAATGTCCCATTGAGGCAAAATTTATCATGTAGGTAAATGTCACTTTCTGGTCCTTGGATACGAAAATACATTTCGCTTAAAATTAGCAGAACTTATAAGAAAGTAGCTAGGTAACAATCCTATTTTCTTACTTCCTATTACTACTACAAATGGATAGATGTTTGTTACTCTTTCACTCTTTAATACATTCACCGCCGGGCCAAAACTGTTGAAGGTCAAACCTCCACTAGCGTCGGTCAGCGTTGACCCGACGCGGCGTGGAATGTGTTAACGGCTGAACGGAATGACAACACAAATTAATATAAATCTAGCTTAACACATAGGATATACCTATTTTATCCTGTTTGTGTGATAATAAAATATCAATTTTGACGAATATTTTTTGATGAGTATTTTATAGGCTACTTAAAACAACAACCAAAAAATAAACAACAGCTTTCTCCCGTCTGCGATCAACAACAAACAGCCTTTTCAGCGTCCTAGTGACGTTTTCCAGTAGAAGTTCAAGGACCAATATTACGGTTGTAATCCAAAAATTACGTTACGTAAATTATAATGCTTAAATAGCTTCTTCCATATTAATGCATCTGTTCACATGACAAAGGTCAGGTCCGTAGTATGACGTAGTTGTATACTTGACCTTTATAGAGGTCACTAATAGGTCAGTAGTCCTTAGTGAACTTCTATTCCTGTTAAATGTTGGGGATACACGTTGTCAATACTATGACGTGATGGAAGATGTTTACGTTATCGGTAAACAATAACGCGTGGAAGGGATATCTTAACGAATATTTTTAGCATGGATTCAGTAAATGATTAATTTTTAGGTTACCGACAAATTCAAAATGTTTATAACAGCTGATTTTTTTTAAGACCTGCCTAAATTGCTAACCTTGTAGGGTCTAGAATCATTTAATGAATCCATGGTAAAACTTTTCGTAAATACAATATTTTATACGTGAATCTTTGTATGAATCTTAGATCTTTTGAGGAATATTATGGACATCATGAAATTTGCGATTTGTCATACTTCAAGTTTATAATATGGATGAGAAACACAGGAAGCCAAAATAACGCTTTGCAACTAGTGTTCGAATTTTGACCGTATTCTTTAAATTTTATTTTAGCTTTTATGCGCTTTTACACCACATAAATGAGTAATAATAAATAATCTTAGTATTCTCTGTTTCCGGTACTTGAAGCGTCTTCGTACATGAATGTTCGCTCGCATTCTCTTGATATGTTAATTTCTTCACTGAATAAATAATTCATTTGTTAAGGCGTATCACTCAGCATTGTTGCGAATTATGCCACGTGTTGTAACGACATTAACTCTTATTGCACACAATTTAGAGCTCAATTTGCTTCGTGGTACCAAATGAGTTTGTAACCAAGATTTATATTTTGTTTGCCGCTGATTTGACGCAAGGTATCAACGGGGATTTTGCATTTTCATATTTATGGTGAAGTAATGAATTAAGGTACAAATGGAAGCAATTCTGGCAATGAAAATATTTAGTCTTGGATATTTTATTTTGGCAGTTAGTAACAGATATTTCATAACCTGACTGCTGAAAACAATTCTTCTAATAACTGCTGGGATAAAAGTTTAAAATAAAACAAAAAATGCAATGAAGGTAACCACTTTGATTAGCAAACGAACTGGGATCACAGTTTATTAAATTCGGAAACAAGTGTACCTATGCTGATGTGCATCTCTGACGTAAGCTTATTTGTTGAATGACACGCCGTTTGCGGACTTCTGTTTTGTCGCTTTGAGTGAAGTACAAGCAATTTTTTTTAAAATTCCAGCCTATTATTTGTCCCACTGCAAGACAAAAGCCTCATCTCATACTGAAAATGCACGAGCATTTATCACTATAATATACCTAGTGACTGCAGTCATTACCTATTTGCTTTTTTTTATTCTCTACTAGCTGTCCGCCGCGGTTACACCCGCGTCTTTGGTTACTGCTCCGCTCCCGTAGGTCGTAGCGTGATGGTATATAGCCTATAGCCTTCCTCGATAACTAATCTATCTAACACTGAAAGAATTTTTCAAATCGGACCAGTAGTTCCAGAGATTAGCGCGTTCAAACAAACAAACAAACAAACTCTGCAGCTTTATAATATAAGTATAGATAATCCTTCTAAATTCTGTAAACCTGAATTTACTCTCGTCATAAAACTTCAAAATAACACCAATAACCACTCTCAATTAAAAGGGTCCATCCAGTCCACCAACTCCGAAAGGAAGATTTCAAAGATACCAAAAAGGTGACAATTAGACCGTAACAAACACAATTAATACACAACGATCAACCCTTGTGTCGGTCAATGGGAGCGATGCGACGCAGTGAAAAGTGAAATACGCGCCAAATCGGTCGGAAGCCCCACCTAGCCAAGATGGCGAGAGGCGGCAGACATATTGACGAACGTCCGGAAACGACAGTGACGGAACGCGATGGTACGCGACGAGCTTTCCGTTTGGATACGCGCTAAAGAGGCCGATCGGTCCTGGTAAAAAATGAGCCAAGTTATTTTTTCGGAAGTCAAGCTTTATTGGTGACGGATTCGTAGGCTGACGCGGAAATATGTGGGAAACACTGGATTTACGGCTCGTAGTCTCATTTAGTCTTTTCTTAAAAATTCTTCTTTTTTTTGTCATAAAGGTACTACCTACTTTCCTAATTTATTTTGGACACCACTAACATCAGTGAAGGAAAACATCGTGAGGAAACCTGGAGTCATAATTAATATAAGTCTGAAATCACCAATTTGCCTTGACTTGTTCAAGATAATCCATGCTGGTGCCTTCTCTGTATGAGAAGAGGCATTGTCTTGCAGAAAGTTAATATAAGACTAAAATCCTCAATCCACCTTGAGCAAGGGGGTTGATTAATGCTCGTGCCTTCTCTGTATGAGAAGAGACATTTGTTTGGCAAAGGGATACTTATAGGATGGTATAAATGTCAAACAGAGAAACACACTAAATCACACAACAGTATGAAAAAATAAAAAAATATTCTCTAAAGCCAGTCCGCACTTTGCATTTTCAAGGAACAGTTCAGTCCGTCCATTCAGCTGGGAACTGGGAGGTATTCACTAGTTCCTTTCAAAACTATTTTAACTGTAATACATTCTGACATAAAAAGTACGCAATAAAAACTCTGTTAGAGACGAAGAATATTAAAGTTCAGAGCATTATTGTGAGAGAAACTGTTTTTGTATTCATAAGATTTTATTGTAAGAAGATACGAATGAATGAAAGAAAGAAATATTGAAATAAAAACTTTATTTTTGTATTTTGAAGATAGCAGACTTACTGCAATCATCAACGCGTTGCCTAAATGATTTTGGCAATGTCCTTAGCCTTTTTTGTTGACGTGTGGATGTTCTCTTGGATACTCTCCATCTGGGGACAATGGAAGGTTATGTCGGACTCTTTCCGACGTCCGTTTTACTGGTCCGTTTAAACGTATATGTTATTAGCGTATGTAGTTGTATGAGCGAGTTCACACAGAATACAGTATTGCGGATCCAGTAAAAAATACGGATCCGACATCCAGTAGCGACGAATCAGTTAAAATCAATCCTGTAAATGCTGTGTGAATATTACCTCCAGTAGCGACGGATCAGTTAAAACGGATCCTGTAAAATCGGACGTTCTATGTGAACGCGCCCTTATGGGAAAAGAAAACAGAAATTGATAACATAGAAATAATGTATTGTAGTCTTGTGTATGTAATTAATAAAGCCTATTTTTTAATCAATGTCGTGTCAATGTCGCGATGGCACAGTGGTTCAGGTTATAATTATAAATCGCCAATTCACCATGAGTAGGCGGGGTAATCAATGCTCGTGCCTTCTCTGTAAGAGAAGAGGCATTTGCTTAAATGATAAATGTAATTATATTATTAATAACCGTAACTTATTATTAATACGTTCAAAATTGTTTAATTTGATACATAATGAGTGTTTTAGCCATAATGGATATTATTTATTATTAAAGTTGTTGTATTGTTTTAAGTTCTATTGTTATGTGTATCATTCTCATGTGTACACATATTCGTTTTTGTTACGGATCCCTATTTTTGGTAGTGAAATAGCCTATACACTCAGTGATAACGTAGCTTCCAATTTGCAAAAGAATTTTCAAAATCAGTTCAGTAGAACCAGAGATTACCCCCTAAAACCTCACAAACTCACAAACTTTTCCTGTTTATAATATTAGTATAAGATAAATATAAATAGTAAAGAAGATTAATTATGTTGAACAACCATAAACAATGCGTCTATTTTTTATTCAATAAGAAAAACAGACCAGATTTCGTAATCCTTTGACACAGTCTCCTACAAACCATAGATTCTATCTCCAACACAATACGCGCAATCAAAAATGAGCTTTGTCACGTTGATAATAAGATTGGATGAGGCAGCAAAAAGGTGGGAGTAGACAAAACGTCCCCTGGAGAGGACGCTTGGCTGTGATGAAACATTTATGAGCCGGCAGTGACAAATAGTGGAATTGCTTGAAGTATTACCTTTGTTTCGTATATCGATGTAATTTTTGTTTTTGGTGTAGTTTGCTGTTCTGTTTTCTGGGTATGCAGTAAAAATGTCTTTTGTTTCTGCCCGCGATTTCGTGTGCATAGGCTTCGGAATTAAAAATCGAAAATTATCCCACGGGAACACAAAAAAAGGGGTAAGAATATCCCTTGTGTTTGCTAGATCAATGCCTATATTATTACTAACTTCGTTTGTGTCAAAGTTGATCCTGTAGTTATTAAGTAAAGAAACTGTATTTTAGAATAATTGCCGTTTTATTTTAACCAACAGATCACAGTTACCTAGTATGAAATATACTTTACGACCTATTCTCGTACTTAAGTCTGCATAAATATCAGTTATCGCGGACGCAGACGAAGACGCGGAAGAGAAAGTAGCCTATGTCCTTTCATAGGGTTTAAACTAACCCCATACCACATCCAAATTAAATAGTGGTTCAAATTCCTTTGTGTAATGTACATAAAAATCGATCTAGCCGTTTCGGAGGAGTAAGGAGTTCGATTACAAACACCATGATACGAGATTTTAATAAGATGGGTGCTCAATTTTAGACATTATGCTCACGCTACAACATTAATATTACTTAATTACAATGTTTGCGTAGTAATAATTAATTATAGAACTTATCTTTAGCTAAGAGACCTTTTAAACTTCTAAAATAGCTTACCTCAATGTTTTATAGAGCGTAAGAGAAGGCTTGGTGGAAACCTTAAAGGTAGAAACAAACTTATAACACGCTACGCCACGCCACGGCATTCAAGCGTTCTCATTGGCCACATTTCATCTCGAGAAACTACTCTTTGTGTTTTGGCCAATAGGCACGCGTGGGATGGCGTAGCGTCTTATCAGTCTGTTTCCGCCTTTATTGTCCCCCCTTAAGACGTAGGTACAAGTTATATGTAACCAAACCTTAATTTTTCGATTTCATTTATTTGTAACTATCCTCTGCCCGTGAATTCACCCGCGTGGTTATTTTCATTCACCTTAAGTTACATTTTTAGTTGCTGCGCCACTCCTGTGAGTCATAGCGTGATGTTGTGTGTGTATTCCCCATGAATCTGGCCATCCTTTTATACTATACTAGCTTCTGCCAGCGACTTCATCCGCGTCAAAGTTGATTTCTCCATACAAACTTTGGAGCCCTGATTCATCCCCTTATGGGGTGAGTTTTGGAAAATCCTTACTTAGTGGATGCCTACGTCATAACATCTACCTGCATGCCAAATTTCAGCCCGATCCGTCCAGTGGTTTGGGCTGTGCGTTGATAGATCACTATGTCAGCCAGTCAGTCACCTTTGAGTTATATATATTTAGATAGAAGATATTTCAAATATTTTACCTAGGTATGTAAAATGATTTTTCCAATCCAATTGGTAGTTCCAGAGACAAAGCAAATCACCAAACAAACAGAAAGCTCTTCAGCTTTTTATATTAGTATATACATGTTACATAATTATTACAAACAGGTTAAAATTACAGTTAAAATTACTGAGATCAGTTTTATTATATTTCAATTAATATTTGTGTTTTAGCAATTATTTATAATTTAGATCATGTTTAATATTTATAATAATATGTAGTTTTTGCTTAATACAAATCATTTTAATTCCCAAAACTACTATATTTCTAATTTCTTGATTAAAACATAACACTCCATCAATTAAGTAATAAGTAAACAGATTTATGAGAAACACAATAACATTATTAATTCCATTATCAAACCATAATAGCCCCAAGTCCCCTTAATCTCAAACCGACATCGCTAAAACGTTTGTTAAGAAACATAACAACGTAGGTATCTGTCGACGATGCGCGTTGACACTCCGCAATATGGCTGACATAAAAGGATACTTTAAATTGTTAATGCAGCCTTCATATTTTACGTGATACTTCGAACGTTTGCTAATATATAATATACTTAGGAATGTATTATTGCTGGTAACAGAGGCATGTATCATTTTATTTCGCTACTAAGGAAGTACGTGACGTAAAGAGATGTGTGCTTGCGAGTTTTTAGAAGGGTTGGATTTCGCTTTTATACTACTAAGGTTATGTCCGTGACTTTGTCTACGTGAATCGTCGTAAAAAGTAGCCTATGTTCTTACTATCTGTATTGCTTTGCTTCTACCTATCTACGTTTTGGAACGAGCAATTTACCTTCATTTATTTATTTATTTAGGTTTGCCAACAGCTTCTGTATACATAAGATTATAATATTTCTATTACTGGTTTAGTTCTTACACAGTTGCCAATAACAGGCTTACCAGCATGTTTGGAATTTGGATAACACACAATGAAAATTAAAAATAGCACATAACATAAATAGAATAAAAAGAAATAATCATTAACACTAAAAATATTTTTTTTAATTTTAAAACAAAAATAAACTACTGGAGCTAAGCTCATTCAACACCTAAATTAAAAACAATTAAACAATTTAAAATAGTTACTACAAAAAAAACAGTAATTGCAAGTAATGGCCTTCAACTTTTTTACAAACTGACTGACTCCTTGACAATTCAAAAGTGCTTGTAAATGGTTTGATGTTGACTTTGATTTATCCCTAAGAAACAGTTTTTTTTAAATAAAATATAACACTGCCAACCCTAGAGGGTTGAAAAAGTCTTAGTTTAGAAGATGAAAGCCCTGCACAAGAGTACACTATATACCTAAGTACTCCCACTTCAATTCTATGAACAACAAGAATGTTCTAAACTTTTGTCTAAACGCAACAGATTAAATTCGCTGCGGTATGCGGAACCCGGAGAGATTTCCCGCGAGATGCTTAAGGGTTATTTGTCTGATGGTTCGCCTAGCTTTGTAGCGGAATCCTAATTCTAGTGCTAGGAATACTGGAGTAGTGAGTAGTGTATGCTTTGTGGGAGTGACCGCAGGATTCTTTGGAGTGTAATGTTTAATGTAGGGGTTAGAGGTTTTTATTGGACGGTATTGACACTAGTTGCATTTAACTTTTAGCATAGTTTGATGTTTGAGTTACAAGAATGAGTTTGGCTACTTAGGTTTATTTATTTTTGAATAATAATGTATAAGTGAACCTATAATATTGGTCTAAAATCGCTTATAACATCCGAATTTTAAACGGTCTGCCAGAAATTATGGCCTATGGGAAGTGTCTGGCAATGATGTATGTTGGTTTATAAGAATATACCTATTGAGTAAAACCTGTTTATAAAAACCAACTGTCACAAGTAAGTTACCTTTTATATCTGATAACTCTTATAAAAGCGTATCATCTTATCTACATATTCCTTTGCCTTGCTAAAATTACGTAATACTATGAAACGATGAAACGCATGTGACCAGGAGAGTTATGAATATGAATGTGGATGGATGGAGAGCAAGACGAAGGCCAAAGAAAAGATGGATGGATTGTGTGAAGACTTAGACCTCAAACCGTATGTTTTGATTGGATTTAAGTATCGCCTGATTTCAAGTTGAAACTGGTTTTTAGGCTCTTTGATTATCATTGACCTTTTTCTCTATTATTCCGTAATTGTTAATAACCACAACAAATTATTATTTGCCCTATATCAACATAGAATGTAAGTAGTTGTTACCCTCACGTTTGTGTTTACATTCAAATATTTTTACATCTGTGTTAACGTTCCTACTTTATTGTATACGCACACAGACAGCAATTTTGTCGCCTATTCATTAAAAACCGCAGTCTACAATAACAAAACAGAAGCACAGTCCAATAAAGTTCTTCACTCCCCCCCTCAAAGCGTCATACACCTAATGCGGAACGAAAAAGTGCTTTTTTTGTGGTGGAAACCCCTTTTTTTCCGTCGAGTTTCCCGAGAGGCGACAATCCACGTCACTCAGTCGGTTTAATTGCGAGTAGTAAAACAAACGAGGGATGCCGCGAGTGTCGCTGAATCGCGCGTGTGTAGTGTGGGGGCGAGCAGACGCGCGGGCGGTGCCTAACGCGTGAACTATCGTGTAGGATAGAATTGTACTACAACCGATAAATACCGCGAGTGTTCCGTTTCGTTAACTACATTTTGGAACGAGCAACTAGCTTAATCTTTATAACTAACTAACCGTCTCCTTGACAGAACTGAAATAAATGCTTTGACTTTGACTTTGTCCTGTCATTGAATCATGCGTGTTGTGTGACGAGCAGACGTGCGGGTGAGTCGGACGAGAAGTGAGAGAAAGTAGGTATTTTGTTGGTAGCGTATGTTACTGGGGCATGTTAAAACGATTTAACACACATTATTTTTTTATAATTGTAATAATTTTGGATGTCTAGCAAGTAAATATTTGTCTGGTTCGCTGGTGGTGTCGGTGAAGGAAAACATCGTGCGGAAACCTGGCCTTTAATAAGTCTAAAACCGCCTTTGGCAAGCGTGGTGATCAATGCGCGTGCCTACTTTGTATGAGAAGAGGCTTTTGCCCTGCAGTGAGAGAGTAATTTGAAATCTATTCTTTGCTTGGGCTTTTACATTAAAATAATTTTGCTAGGCATTTGGAATATTGAATTAGATTGACGCAATTTTTTTTTAGAGTAGTTAGACGTTAGTTCTGTCAAAACCAGCCAACCCACAAGATTGTCTCGTTTTGACAGAACTATGGTCAATTAGAGAAACTAGGAAATCTGTCTGAGCTTACAAAACAAACTCAAATTGTCGTGCGTTTCCCTCCAAACCACGCGTGCTATTTAAATCCACGTTTTTGTATATTAACATATAAATTGTTAAACTTATCCAAGTTGTATGACAATGAGTTACTGTCTGTTTCGCTAAGTTTGAGGAAGTTTCTGAAGAACATTAATTTAATTGCAAGTAGTAAAACAAGCAAAGGATGCCGCGAGTGTGGCGGTAAATAGCATGAGTTTTGCGCGTTGGGGCGAACACACTGACGGGTTAAATGCATATTACCCAGTCACAAGTTAGTTAATGTGGTATTAGAGCAGACGACCGTAGGGGTCGTAAGGCTCGCGAGTGGCGACCTCGTACTGGAAGGCGCAGTATGGGAACCCCCCCCTCCTAGGTAGACTGATGACCTGGCAAAGGTAGCGGGAAACCGCTGGATGCGGGCGGCGCTGGACCGGTAATTGTGGGTCTAATCTAGTATAACAAAAAAACAAACTAAAACTATGCTTCTTATTTATTCTAAAGTTTCTTTTAATGGTTTAAATAAAATTAGGTAAGATGAGGCGAAAGGAGTATGTAAGGATCGTAGTAGGTGGCGTTCTGTGGTTTCTGCCTACCCCCATGGGGAAAAGGCGTGAGTTTATGTATGTATGTATAATTAAAATTAATGATTTGATTTTGTTGACGTTGAACAAAATTACTGGTTCTTTAAAAATATTTCTAATGATATTTTTATTTGTTTCAGGTAAGCATTTTATTCAAATATTCATCATTGAGAAGGTAAATTTTTAAACTCATTTTTGTCTCTTGAACGTTTTTCCTACTATCGGAAAACCGCTCGTCTACACCGCCACCACTTCACATTGCAACAAGATATACAAACACACACACACGCACATACTTAATCCCTTATGTATGCGTGACGTGACGCGGTTTGCCCGCGTTTCGGACAATAGCCGGACAATTAAAATTTAACGATTCTCGTCAACTGTAGGTCGCCAACTAATTGTTTACCAATTGCTTTATTGAGTACCTCTTTGTGTTCGTTATTTTGATTTCCGTTATAATTATTGCCGTGGTAAGCGGATTTTGCTGTTTTAATTTTTATTGTTTTGGTGCGTGAAGTCGGAGTGTTTTAATTGCAGAACTGTTGCATTTCAAGGGCTAATATTAACTTTTGGAAACAATTGTATTATAATCTTAGTACCTAATCTTAGTAATCTAATCTTGAAAAATACGTCTACATTTTATGACATAGATTGTCACTGAGATGAGATTGCGACTCGATTTTTAAAGTTTTTACAAGCTTGTATTTACTTTTTTCCTTTAATTTTAAGTTATTTTTCCTTTTTTAACTTAAATTTTATGTCAACTTTAAAAAATAAACAGTAACCGCAAATTGCATGACGTCGCTTGCATATTATTTCACTTCAATATCCACCAAGCAAGGCTTATCCGCTAACAGCCTTCCTTAAACCATACCTGAGGATTAAGAATTTGAAAGGTTTTATATTGATTTCTTTTATGCCAATAAAATAAATTTAATTAATATAACCGTTAGAAACGAAAAATAATATTATCATACTTGGTAGGTATTCTTTGTAAAAAGATAAATTCAACGGTGGTATTGCCGTCAGCCAGAACCTCAAAAGCTTGATAATAGTGGTATGAGCGGGATCTATACGTACATACTGATTGTGAATGTCGTAGACTTGAATGTCACCCCAAATTGAATCTTAACTGCTTCTGTTTTAAACTAAAGACTGAAAATCTCCAGTATGAAGTAGAACTAAAAAAAAAGTTCCATCCTACAATTGCACCTTCTGAATAACACTGAACCATTCTCAAACCTCCCAAATGTATTGAACATAGTTCAAACCCGAACTATTGCATAAACGGAACATATTATCATACAGTTTGACATACGACATAAGTTACGACTTAACAGTGTAATTTGTGTGCCAAGTTAGATCACTGACCAAAGGTAAGTTAGAGCTCAAGTTAACGGCACCCTATAACTAAGTTAACGGAGCCGTGACTTAAGCTCAACTTCAAGTTACGTTGGCTTCGGTAGTGTAATTTAATAGTTGCGGATTGGTCTAAGTTAGGAAAAAAAGCGCCAATCAAAAAAGTCCCTGAAAGTATGAATAAAAAAAAATTATAGGTCATGGCTACCGATCGATATTATCAATGGAGACTAGCCAGTTACATAGGATAGGTGCGCAAGTGTGTGCACCAACCTCTTCCCTGATAAATGGACTCCCTCTTTCCTCATATTTCGATGCGACGGTAAACCGATACGATCTGGGAAAGACCACGCACAGTTGCAACGGTTTTACGTAGTTTTCGAGACACGGAGGTATCACACCAATAACTTTCAAACTCTGGGATGTTATTGAGAAATTCCCTAATGGAAAAACCCAATAACGTTTAGCTCCACCTTGGAATCTAGAACTCAATGCCCCGCGGGACCCCATGTTAGCTTAGTATAAATTTACTAATTCATGGTTAGTTCCTCTCAGTGTGACATGAGGCAATTGCTTCGTGTTAAATCCTCCAAAATATCCTATTAGAAGGAAATCTCTGGTACAAAATCTTGGATATTTTAAACAGAACCTCTGTACTCTTCCAACTTGGACCAACGCTTACAATACCCACTAAATTTAGTGGCGCGAGAGCTATCGAAAACTGTCTGTTACAACAATACAAAGTACATCTAGCATGCAGATTAAACAATTACGTAGTTAGCCTGGCTCGCTGCTGTACCGGTATTGGATTAATTGAGTGCGATGATAGCTGGGTGCTGGGCAGCGAGGTAGGGTTACATGATGAGATAATTGGTGTGAGAGGGTTATTAGTTAATTCTTTCGAGGTAGCCCTGTAGGGTTGTAATGTTTTCTATGTTGATCAAAATAAATTGATATGTAGAAATTATGATGATTATATACTTATAATCATCATTTAAAACATTAAGTACTGCGCACTCCTACATACTCCTTTCACCTCGTCCACGTTCATACGTCTGGGATGTATGAACGTGTACGAGGCGAATGGAGTATTTAAGGATCGTTGCAGGTGGCGTTCTGTGGTTCTGCCTACCATCATCTGCCTAGCCATTTCCCAATTATGTTGGGGTCGGGTTCCAGTCTAATCGGATGCAGCTGAATACCAGTATTTTACATTGAGCAACTGCCAATCTGACCTCCACAACCCAGTAACTGGGTAATACGATACCCCTTGGTATGACTGGTTCTGCCTACCCCTATGGGAAAAAGGCATGAGATTATGTATGTATGTAGTTTAGCTATCATTGGCAAAATTGGGCTCAATTGTTTTGTTAACTTGACGGAAGCTCGTGGAAGTCGAAGCTCGTCTTCCATTACTTGTTCCAAGTTATAATTTACTGAATATTAATTGTTTATTCAGTGTTTGGTCGGCCCATCCTAAACAAATGACTTTTTGAGAAGAGTCTGTTGGTACTTGTTTGGCCTTTTTAGCTTCAACGAGCATTGTTTATGACTGAATAGAAATTAAAGAATTTCGAATGTTGAAGAATTTAAATGTTGTTTATTAAAAAAAGGTTCCGGCTTATTCAAACCCATCATCTGCCTAGCCTTTTCCCGACTACGTTGGGGTCGGCTTCCAGTCTAACCGGATGCAGCTGAGTACCAATATTTTACATGGAGCGACTGTCTATCTGACTTCCAAAACCCAGTAACTGGGTAATACGATACCTGGCTTATTCAAACCACGGAAAATTAATATAAATCACTAGCTTTTGCCCACGGTTTTGTCTTCGTGGATTTTCTATACAATATTTCTTTTATATAAATTAAAGTTTATGTTATACTCATTGATAATGCAGCTTGCTACATGTAAAAGAATTTTTGAGTATCTCCATTACCAACAAAAATACAAATCTTTTCTCTTTATAATATTAGTTTAGAGAACACTATTTATGAATATCTCTAGCGCACGGTTGTGGAGTTGGTACGGTTGAACAAGCTATTTGGTTTACAAACAACAATAATTACCTATCTGTTACATTGCCATTAATTGTTATTTTGTGTTCACTTTTTGGATTTTAATGTTTTGGTTTTTGATGTTCATTTTTTTAATTTTTTGTTATTTTGTAATTTATTACAACGATATTATTATTTTTAATTACTTATTTAATTTTAAGAGAATGTTCCAATTAATATTTCTTGACATTTGCACGTCACATCATGTGTCAAACATATCTGTAGGAACCCTAAGAATGTTATTACCATCTTGCATGCATGACTTATCTTGTATGTATGACACATGTTTATGCAAATAAATACTATCAATCTATCTATCTAAACTTGTAGGTACTTATTTAGAGTGATTTAAAAGAATTGACACACTCGAAACATTGTTTAAAAATAGTTGCAAATTAGCTGCCTGTATACCAAATGACTTTTTCGACTGTACCGGTATGATCTCAGTCTATTCTAGGAATGAAAGGAACTTTTTCAGCTTCGCTCCATATGTTCATCTCTGGTAACTTTGCCACAATAATTGCTGTGAGCAATAGTTGCAGTAAGTTATTTGTCGTCTAACTTATGGCCAATAGTTACTATTAATTATGAAGTTTGTAGTTGCAGCATCATCTGGAAACCAAGATCAATTTCGTTACTAACATTATAAAGCTGAAGAGTATGTTTGTTTGTTTGTTTAAATCTTTGGAAATATCATACATAAACACACACATACATAAACTCACGCCTTTTTTCCATGGGGGTAGGCAGAAACCACAGAACGCCACCTGCTACGATACTTACATACTCCTTTCGCCTCATCTACGTTCTTACATCTCGTCATACAAGCACGCCGGTTACGAGTACTCCGCACCTGACCTTTCTGAAGAACCTCACCAATAAGGTCAGTCGAATTTAAAAACATTTTTTTGTATATGATAGCCAGATTCATAAAGAATAGTATAGGCTATATAACATCACGCTGCGACCCACCAAAGCGGAGCAGTCTGTACGTAATTAAACGAGGGTTGAACCGCAGGGTACAGTTAGTCATTTAATATTGCTCAAAGTTTGTTTGGACGCGCAAATCTCAGGAACTACTAGTCTGATTTGAAAAACAACTTTTGTGTTATATAGCTCGGTTATCGAGGAAGGTTATAAGGTACATAACATCACGCTACGACCTACGGAGGCGAAGCAGTAACGTAACTTAACGCGGGTGTAACTACGGGGAAATTATTATGAACGAGCTTTTATTCGTCGCTCGCGTGCACTTTTATAAATTAAATAAGGAAAAGCCCTTCTCCTTATTTTTAAGCCAGTTAAAAAGGTGATCTCCATCTTCTCGCAACTTGCGTAAGTCAACAGCGAGAAGTGGGAAGTGGGTTAATATGTTCCCGCAGCCGACGTGGCCATCGCCCGCGGGTAATCAGGTCCCTCCGTTGACTTAATGGGAACATGTGTTCCTGTCATTTGTGGGTTATTTACATTTGTCTAACTGCTGTGTAACTAGGGAGAGGTAAACATATTTTAGACGGTTTTAAAGTTGGCTTTGTGAATTCTGTTTTATGTTAAACTAAAGCTCTTGAATAAAACACTCCTCTTGATCATCATAACGAAAGTTGCAATAACCGTTAAAGGATTGTTAATTGAAGGTAACTAATTGTCTGACTAAATAACTTATATACAGCGAAGTACAAAAAACTAAATTCTAAAACTCACTGTTCATCTAAACTAATAAAAAAAAAGATTTGTATTTTTGTTTGTAATGGATTAACCTAAAAACTATAACCGATTTAAAAAATTCTTTTTCCTATGCTTCCCATGCTTCATTTTTAGCAAGTTAAGTACGTAGGTAATACTTTTTTTTTTATTCCAGATCCATAAAGAATATTCTAATAAACCAGGATTTGGGACAGGATAAGATAGATTTGATCGATGTGAATATTTTTCTATTCTATCACAGCGAAGTAGGCTTTACAAGTTTACAAGTACCTACCTAATAGACGATGGACTTTTAAAATGTTCTTGGAGATGTAAGCATTTAAGGAACCTTACACTGCCCGTACTCTAATATGCACTTGACTGGTTTTCTATTTCCTATCATGTCGTAAAAGTTTTTTATTGATTTTTTTAGCCTTCTCTGTCCCTCTTCTGGGCAAAGGCTCTATTTAGAATAGATAATAACCCTCCTTATGACTCCGCCGTAGTCGGGTAAGAAATATTGTATACAAAAAAATATCTATTGTCTATAATACTCCAGAAGTTAGACGATAAAGAACAAAATTGGTTTCCTAAGATTTATTAGAAACATAAACATCAACAAATTATCGATATCCTTAGATTTATTTGTACATACTTCCACTCTTAGTTCCACTAAACTAGAACATATGTGAAGTATGAACAAATAAGAGATTGAGCAGACGAGAACACTTCAAATAATAACTGAGAGGTGTTGGTAACCAGTACAGCAAGACCTTTACACCCTTACATTTGCAATGTTACGATGTGTCAATAAAATTGGTCGATGGTAAATAGGTGTCCAATTTAATAAGACACATGTGTTATATATGTGTATTAAAGAGTAATATTCCAATATATATTGGTGTCCAGATTTATATAGGGGTATTTACGCCATGTGTGGTCTATACTATAAGTGCCGAACTTCCCTAAGTGGGCTTTTTGTTAATGAGATATTTTCCTTCAGATTGTGTTCGGAAATGGTTTTACTTTGCGGTATTATACTGGGCGTTAGTGACAGGTTGGCAAAAACTGAAACTGTAGTTTCAGACCACGATTTGTGATTGAAAATCGTTGGAATTTTTCTCCGGAAAAATCTCAAAATTTACGACCGATTTTTCACTTGATTCGTGATATATTGATATGTAAGTACCAAGTCCAGGCCTCTAAACATAAATTTAATGAAAACAACAATAAAAACTTAACTCGGCAATGTAAACACAACAAAAATAATTCTAGGTACCTACATTTAAGCTATGTAGGTTTAGGCACAAATAACACGCGCCGCCCGGCGTCGCCGCATCGGTGCGATGTCCTCTGCTAGAGCTGTACCGAACGAAACCTTAAATAGTTTTTAAAGTTTCGTTCGGTTTTCTTTTAATTTTGAGAATTTTCCGGAGAAAAATTCCAACGACTTTCAATCACAAATCGTGGTCTGAAACTACAGTTTCAGTTTTTGCCAACCTGTCACTAACGCCCAGTATATTCTGTGGCTGATATGAATTGTTATACGTGCTATGTAAATGGTTTTTTATATGAATAGAATATCAGGTAAAGTTGACGTTTTATAATTTGAAAGGATTATTGAAAACTGCCTCGTTGGTTTAGTGGTCGCAAAGCGTGACTGCTGAGCATGAGGCCTTGAGTTCGATTCCCAGGTCGGGCAAAGTGTTATTGGGTTTTTTCATCAGGAATATCTCAGTAGCAGCCCCGTAGTTTAGATGTTTACCTGGTTTATACATGAGACTTCAAAAACATAACTGGCGAAATGTGAGTGTAGTAATGGGTATACCTCTGCCTAACCGTTTGGGGATTACAGGCGTGATGTTATGCTATGTTATGCACATCAATCAATTACTAATTGCAACCACATACCATAACAGACAAACTAATACTGCTACACATCCATCAACATCCAGAGTTCAGTTTCATCCCGTTTGTTAGACAGCAAATAGGATCCAGACTAGACAAAAGCAAGTCCTATTTGTAGCCGGCCGCACAACATGCTGTTTGCGTAGCCTGAATAAATTAGGCCGGATAGTTTGACCGGATATCCGGTCTAAACTTGCGCCGGAAGTCCGGTGTAAACACTAGTCACTGCATATGACATTCATGTTGGTAAGAATCTGTGAGTTGCGATGTTTGTACGTGTATACATGTGCTTGATATAAACCTATGCCAACTATGATACATAGGTAAGGTATACACGAAATACTATATTACGAGTATTAAAAGTTTTTAGAGGTTCACGCAGTGATTCTTAAAAGATATACATTTTTTGGACTTTGGAAAACTTAATAATTTTTTTATCGTGTTAGGTAACTTTTAATTGTAGAATAAATATGGCAGTTTGCCATATCTTTATTATGTATAAAAATTCGGCTGATCGGCTGCGTATATTTGTATGTGCAAAACTCGAAAAGTAGGTAGTCAATAGATTTACTTGATTGCCACGTTGTATGGGAATGCTGATTCTTTGGCCAAAGAAAAGGTCAGCCATCTGGTCATGTGAAGAGTCGAGCAATCGCTTGGCGATGTCTCGAAATACAGGGTGAGAGCAAGTTATCAGATAATTTTAAAAATCGAAGAGGTGTAAACAAGTACTAAAAAAGATTTAATCAAAACACTCTCATAAAGTAAACTTGTACCGTATTTTAACCAACCAGTATTACAGTAACCTACTCCACTCAATTGAGTTTCCGAACTCGATATACCTCATCCCAGGAAACGAGCCCGTGAGCAGGTAACCTCACGAACTCTTAACAGTGGAACTTCCAAAAACTAATTTGTTATAAGAAAAACTTCCCTCTTCCCCCGGCATTCTAATCAACCGTCAAATATTTTCAAACAAAAAACTTTTTTTAATAACATCTCCGTTTTTCGCAACAAGAATTCAAATTGAAATGTCATCGCGTCCCGTCAGCGATGGCTGCGTGGCATATTGCAGGGGCTTGAGAAAAACTTACTTAGAATTGCACTTGCATCAAAGGAAATTAGCCTCTATGTCGAGGTAGCAAAGATGTGGTCGACTGCAAAATATAGTTGAGGGTTTCTTTACTCCTATTAGTGCAGCGGGCCATGCAGCGAATAATCGGTTTTTAATGAAAAGATTAGTGCTCTGAACTGCTATTGTCGTAGCTGAATCAATGGGATCCCGGACACTTCGGGAATTTTCCAATTTGCCGCTCTCGCTGCGACACGGTTTTATTTCCTAATGTTTGGTGATTTATATCGCGATTGTCTGTTTGCGTTTTGTTTGAGTAACTTTGTGATTAAACGTGGCTTTTGAGTAAGGGGAACGTGAATGGAAATGGCGCTGATTTATTGTATATTTTAGTAAGGAGTTAGCAGATTGCTTTGTGGTGCTGTTCAATTTTTAAATCCAAAATTAATACTTTTAGGCCCATGTACGTATCTGGTACAGTTCTATAGTTCCACTTGTGCCTTTAACACGTCCAATTCAAAAGAAAGCCAATGTTTATTGTTTTTTAACATGTTTATTAACTTTTATTAAAGTTTCTAGGGTTAATTGATCTATCCTAGTTACCCTAAAACACAGTAAAGCCACATAATTTATTTCGATTAAACCATTTATAGGCACTTTTGGATCGTCAAGGAGCCGGTCAGTTCGAAAGTTGAAGCTAGTTATTCGTTTCAAAACGTAGGTAAGTCTCTATAGAGAAGAACGAGCAAGAAACACACACAGCGCACTTTCTTTTTAACGTTATTCCAGGTTAATTTAAAACGTTTTTCTTTTGTTAAATTTTTTGAAGGCGTTATGTTTTGCTCTTTATTACAATTTTGATGCACATTAAAGTAAATTCTATCTATCTACTTTCTTAATGAATAATTTCCTACATTATCAACCAAACAACATCAAACAATACACTTCACTGTTACAAAAAACGTCATTCAAAGCTCGAACGTCCGTTCAATCTTTGTCTGTTTGTCTTTGAGCAGTCTCATCTCCTAATGCATTCATAGAAAAGTGCGTCAATCGCGACTGAGGCCCTGAAACAATGGCGTTTCAAACAAATCGTTGACGACGACGAATAACTGCCGATTTTCTTAATTAAAAACGTCTCACTATTGGGACAATGGATGGGGGAGAGTGATGAGTTGGGGCTTTTAGGAGATACGATTGGGGGGATTTTGTTACCATGACTTTTAGCTAAAGAAATATAGATTCTCCCTTTATGATATTATGAGACCTAGACCAGTTATAACTATCGTAATGTTGGGAATAATAATTATACATCATAAAATACATGAATTTTGGACTGTGTAAGCTTTTTAATATTGTCTCACTATAGACAAAGGGCCACTTCTCATACAGTGAAGCTACGAGCATTGATCACCACGCTTGCTCAAGGCGGATTAGCGATTCCAGAGTTACATTGATTATAGATCTGATATTTAGGATATTTTAATTCACCGATGTCAGAAATGTCCAAGATAAACTTAGGAAGTACATGGGAATTCAGAAAGTTCAGTTGGTACTTGCTTGCTATCGAACCCTTAATTACTGGGCTACCATGGCACTTAAGTAAAATCTCACTTTTTAAATAAAAACAGAAAATTTGTACCTACTTCACTTCAAATATATTTTCGATTCGAGAATAAAACCTTCTTTACTAGATGTTACGAGAAGTGGAATTTAGGTTTTCCAATCTAGAATAACCTAAATTTAGCGTCACTACAAGAGCTGGTTGGTAATACGATCATTATTTGCTATTAAAGTCACAACGAGTAATCTAGGTCAACTATTTACGATGTGTGTTACTACGGTTTTGCCTGGAATGTCTATAAACCTTTGCAATTTTGAGATTTTGATTCGGTGGTTTAGATATTCTGACTGGTTACCTACTATACAGATACTACCTTAATTAAAGTAGACTTCTTTTATAGTTTACTGGCTTTGCCCGTGACAGCGTTTGGTAAAGGTCGCGGGAAACCGCTGGATGTAGGTAGCGCGAGAGGGGGTAGGGTAGGGGAGGCCTACGTCCAGACATCTTTCGGATGATATGATGATGATGATGAAACAAGGTACCTCTGAATTTTTGTAGGCATAAGCAATGATTTATGTGGAATCATTGAAGATAGCTTAATGTACCAAGTTTTGGTAATAATATCAACGTTCTCTGATTTTTATTATGGAAGTTATTTGGAGGCTCATGTTTAGCACTTAACATTTATAGTCTAAAATACCCTGAGTCGCCAGGCCTTAATAATTTAGCACATAACATTATCCTTTAAAACATAAAATCCAGCCGTGAAACTTGAACGTAAGTGAGTACTTTTTATACCTGATTCCTGAAAAAGGGCCCAGTATTAAATCTACCAAGTACGTACTCTTTCTTAACTATCTTTATACTAATCTATCGATTCTCAAAATGTCAGCCATGTTGAAATGACGTAAATCTGATGACTCGGGGTCTCTGTCTATTGCGGGTAAATATTTTGAATGGACCAACCTATTGGGGAAGCCTATTGCCCTGTCATGAAAAACCTCCTACTTCATTGAAAGTCGACACGGTTGGCGCAAGGACTGAGTAATTGGCTATTGCGCTACGTGTCGCGGGTTCAATTCCTGCACAAAACAAATATTTCTATGGCCTACAAGTAGTTGTTCCAGGTCTGGATGTTTGTGTATGTGAGTTTGTAGTTTGTAAATTCACCCATGATACGTAAGAAATTTCTAAAGCAACATGCTTTTTTTTTAAAGAAAGAATAAAAAAGATGTTCCGTTCGACATCCAATCGTATCGCAGTCGTGTCGCCATTACAAAGAGTTCCTTTATGTATTTTTTAATTAAAAAATGTCAGGATTGTATTGTTATCCAGTGTTGGGACTGTCTCAATCCTCAGGAGCTACATTAGTAACAATGTACTAATAGATCTAAACATAAAGGAGATGGCTAAATGACTGCCCCAAGCATGTATTGAAATCTTACATTAACGCGTAAAATTTAAATATTCAATCATTAATTATTAAGTGTTTAATAATTTCCTACAACTTTTGTGAACTGTAAACATTAAAAAAGTATTTTAATTGTATTTTAATATTTTCTTTGTTTGACATGACAAGCTAGGGAGGGGTCACCAGAAATCAGAATGTCAAATCATAACTATACATCGATTTTTGGTATCGGGTATCAAAACTATTTATAAGTATTATCTCTACTCGATTCCAATATATTCTAATCGAAATCAAATAAAAATAGCTGAAAAGTTTGGAATGTACTTCTTCGTTTAATCTTAATACCTAATAAATATTAACTAAATAATGGTCGACAGTAACAAATTCAATCTTGCAACACTTTCGATTATTTTATCGATTCTGTTGCACTTGAAGTTCATTTCCCATCTCTATGGAAAAACCAACTTGACACATGACACATTTGTATTTGGACGTTTGGCACATGTTGCTTCAAAATAACAATGTATACATATTATATTCGAATTTCACTGCAAACCGAATTGAAGATATAATCGCTTTAGTAAAATCTGACCAACCTAAGTACATTTGATTTTGAAAAGGTTGCTGAAATGCAAAATGTGATGTGATATGCCACTATTGGACAGGTTTAACAATTGCCAATTTTTATAACTTATTTAATATTTTGCCTGCCCTCACTTTCAATAGGCCTAATTACTGCAGCTGTATTGTAGGGAACAGAACTCTGGGTTGTTGCTGTCATGTCATGACAGTGATCTGGTATCTGGGGTGGGCGAGACACCAGAACACATTGATTTTTAGATAATGTTCTTGTAAGACTCACAGAATAACAAATAAATAAATAAATCGCATTTTTGTTGTTTTATTTCAATATCTTTTATGTCCTTGGTTACTCATTGCGTTTGTTATTTAGTTCAGGCAGGATTTATCAATCACCACATACTAACCAAACTAAGCCCTGGTGCGTTTGTTTGTCAGTCTGTCTATACGGATGTATCAACAAGGGTTGTCATTAGTAGGTAGATTGGTTCTTCTGGAAGGCATATTCGTAGATTTTAATAACCAATGTAAAGTCAAAAAAATCCTGCCGCCTGAGTCCTTTTCTTGCATGCATTGCTTAAAACAAGAGTTTGTTTAAATAATGTTTAGCAGAATTGTTTACCTATAACAAAATGTAGAGTTGTTTATGTCAGTTAATATAAATCTTTATCTTTTCAAATACGTTTATCATTTCAACCATTTATTTATTGTCTGTGAAAACTGTTTTTATTTTAACTCATTTGGATAAGTAGTTTAGGTTTTATGTACGTTTTATCACGTTTTTTAGTGCAATTACCCAGATATTTACTCAAGTACCACCGTGCGAGATCGGGATGGGTCGCTAGTCAATACTACAATTATTAAAATCATCGCAGATGCATCAAAACGCCTAGGTAAAAGTTCATAGCAATGTCATTTGTGTGAAGCTTTTTATAACAATTGACGTAGGAGTTACACGATTTTATTTTCAGGATTGCAAAGATATGAAAAGTTCCTGAAACCTTTTTTATACGAAATACTCATATTCAGCTATTCAGCATTACATTTTGCTAGGTACCATGTTTATACATTGCTTAGCCATCTCCTTTACTAACTTTCGCACAGTTAGTTAATCAGAGTTTTGCATGTTTTTGGCAATTACATTTTTGGCAATTTTAGTAAATGAATGGATTGCATGAATTTTTTAGAATTTTAAGTTGATATAGAGTGTTCATATTTTACTATTTTTTTTTGGTCTTTAGTGTCAAGTTGATATAGTGTTTATTTTATTATCATTTTTTTGGTCTTTAGTGTCGATTGTTTTCAGTAAGTTAATTGTTGAATGAATATTAGAATTTATGGTGAGTTACATGCAGGTACTGAACTTCTTTAATCTTTTATGACCAAAGATTTTTTTGTATTTTTAGTTATTGTTATATTTCAGACACATACTCCATAATATATCTAGATTTTAATTAACTATTATCATAGTTTTCGGTTATGTATCCATTTTAAAAGTATCTCGCAAAACGTGATCTTTATTAAATAGTATAATTTTTAATAAAAAAAATATTAATCAATCTCAACCTCTGTTTCAACGAAACAAGATTTAAAATCACTTGACAAGCTCCCAGACATTACTTCCACCAATTACACTTACATTTTTAAAATTACAGCCACGCTGAAAACTCCCAAAGTTCTCTGCAAATATCCCATTAGCCCCTTTCATAAAACTTTTGTTAAAACTTGAGAAAAATGTGACAAAAACAAAACTCCGTGGGTACATCCTTTAATCACATTGAAGGACAAACAAACAGAGTAACTTTCATATTATGCTGTAACACAATAAATCCTTCGCGGACAAGTGGCGAAATTCTAAAGTCGAGATCAGTGGAGGCGTCGGGTTGTTTGGGTGTAAAAGAGGAGCGATAGCGGGGAGGTTACGGAGGTTACTGGAACCAAGAATAGGTAGACAGAGAGATCTTTCGTAAGCGCTGAAGAAGGTCAAAGGTCAGGAAGTATTTTAAGAGTGAAAATCACTTACCTACCCAACAGGTCGTTAGGTACATTCGTTGACAGTTCACATAACATAGGTACGTTGTTCAAATTAAAACAATTAGATAAATTACTTACTTAATTAATTTACCGTTACTGGACCTATTCTTTCACACAGGACATCTTGCTAGAATTCTTAAACGTAAAACCGTAATATATCTTTCTCCTATTTCCAGGCTATTTTCACATTATTGTTACCAACTTTCTGTAGCAATGCAAATTAACCAACACCCAAGTTATAGAACTTTACCATAATTACACCACTGTAGTGCACTCAGGATCAAAGGACCACTCAGCACCAAAGGACCAAATAACTTTCGCCCCTCCGCGGTCCTCTCGTCACCTGTCCACGCGTTAAACTTTTAATCCGGCGTCGACAGGCCATTGTTCGGCGGGCGCGGCTGATTACCGCCAGACGGCCTCCGCCCACTTCGCGCGTTGTTGCCTATCTTTTTGGATACTGATTTTGATGTTGGTTTTTGGCTGAATATGAGTTCGTAACAATGGATGTCAGGATTTTAGAGTTAGAATGTGCAGAAGTAATTAGTAGTGACAGGTTTTATTTAGAATAGGTGGGGTTCTCATAATGCTTACATTTGTGTTTCCCCAGTTATAGTCCTTGGTTTACAGTGAAGGAAAACATCGTTAAGCAATGTGGTCTTAAAAGTTTAACTCCCTTATAATTATTATGTTTTGAGTGTTGTTTGTGATGCTTGTTTCGTTTATGTCTGTGCATTTCTGCAGTAAAAAATCGAAATACTGGATTTCCCTGCCACTTTATCCGTATAAATTATGGTTGATGCGGACACAGACGAAAAGTAGCGCGTGTCCTTTCTTACCCTGCACTAACATTCATTGAAATCGTTTTAGAAGTTAAGTTGCGGAAACGTAACAGACATACCAGCGATACTTACGAATTAATAATATTAAGTATGGACCGTAATATCGTGAAGGCTGAAGGTAAATAAAAATAAGTAATTTAACAAAACAAAGCTGTTCTTTTTATCTCAGTGAATAAATATCCGCTACTCCTACTTAATGTTAGCACTATAAATGAACAAGTAAAACACGAAGCTATCGTTCAGTCTAGAACCGTTTGATAGGCAAAGTTAGCGAGATACAACTTGTTTGATAGAATCTAGTGTTAGTTTAACAATGTAGTAATAAACGAGGGTGTGTTCAATTAAGAGTTGCATTGTATTTTATTACTAACTGCCATCCGCGAGTTCGAACATTATTCTCCATGCGACACTACCTTTCGTAAGGCGCAACCAATTTTTTTTAACGTTCAATAGTGCCTTTTTGTTTAGTTAGTTTATAATGTCCCACACTGCTAGGCAAAGGCCTCCCCTAAGTCCTTTCAAGTATTGTGTTCCTGCGCCACCTAGGACCATTGCTCTAGGTGCGGGTCTAGGTCATAGTTAAATAGAACCTTCAAGTGATGTAATTAAAATAGATGATGATATGACTTTGAATGCGAAAACAACCAGTCACTAAAACACCTACAAGTATTAAATTAAACACACCCAAACAGTACAGTCTTTCACATTTTCTCAAAACATTAATTATGGGAAAAAGATAGCACATTAATCTACGTTAACAGAGACGGCGGTGCAGGAAGTATCGTCCTACACACACATGCACACGTCTCAGGTAAAAGATACCAAGTACATTTAATCACGGCACAACTTTGCCTATAAGGCGGGACTCGACGAAGTTTGATGAAAAACTTCTGATACGCGATAGTGTGGGGTATGCGTCTGTTTCGTGTGCGACTAGCTTTATAGGTTATATTGATAGGGAGTAAAGTCGATGTGATCGATAATAGCAGTTAACGTTAAATTGTTGTGTATTTTTATAGTTTATAAGTTTATTAAATAAAATATGTATTAGTTTATAGTTAAGATGTGCTTATTTATGTATTTGTGTTTTAAGGGCCTTAGTTGCTTGAAATAAAGGTTTATTATTATTATTATTTTTAAATAATTTGGGTACGTATACTATGAATAAATACAAGCGAAGATGACGTTGTCAAAATTTAAACCATTTTAAAAGATATTTTCTTAGTTTTTTCTTTACAAAGTTGTCGAATGTGATCATTAATCATTTAAAAACAGTATTATTATTATAAATAAGTAGTTAGGTACATGGAAATTGGTTTAACGTCCTTCTACTTTCGGATGACTTTATAACACCCATATTTTGTAACAATATTTTACAATTCCATTTCGCTTCGTCGATATAAAAGCAAAAATTTAAATTGCAAACATGTCTCAAAAACTACAAACATCTTCAAAACAAACAAGTGATAAACGTCAAGCGTTGTTCAATTAGCTCCTATGAACTTCAAAATGGTATGCTGTTTAAGCTTTTGAATTTCTTTAATTAAGCGCCAGGATTTATTCAAACCGTTAAATCTGTGAGACGGGAAACAAAACGTGATTGCTTGCCGACTTATAATTTAATGCAATTTCCTCTTTTATTGTGTGGTGTAAAGAAGAGAAAATAGCGGGTGCATGTTTGAAGGATGTGTGGTATAAAAATGTAGTACATTTTTATTGAGATATAAGTCTGTTCGGCTATTTAAGATAATTGTTCAAATTCAAATATTTTTTTTTATATTATTAAACAATTTCAAATATTGTCAATTTGAATATTGTTATAAAGTCAACCTAAAGAGTACTTTTATTGCGTCAACAATTTCTTTTCAATGAATAACTTGTCGCATTTATTCCAAAGCATTGATTCCGATCGACATGTTTAACGGATCACAAAATGAACTTTATATTCAATATAAAATAATATAATTACCGTAAAATCAAATTAAAATGAAATAATAAAAATAAACATTATATCCAGACACAAAAATAGTCTTACACCAAAGTTCCCTATAACTAATCACTTTCATTTTCTCCAGCCCGCCCCCGCTACTGTTTCTGCCTTACATCAAACCCAAAGAAGGGTGCAGAATCCTCTTATTGCAGCTCGGTGGGCCGGACCGGGTCCCGCCGCGCGCTCGGTTCGTTAACGCTAATGCCCAAAGCTGACGGATGCAGTTTCGGCCCTACACGCCGATCATTTCATGCTGAATTATTGGATACCTACTTTCTGCAACCATTTTCGTTTTTTGAAGCTGAGTAAAAAACAAGTTTGATATAAACTTTTGGTTCTTTGCTGATCTTGTTTGTAAGATGACACATGAAACCCAGGTTTTTGAAGTTATTCCTTTTTAAACCATATGTTAACCTAATATTCATTGCCCTTGCTTTAATTACCCTGGCTTAGTAGCTACATTATTAGGGATTAAACAGCTGTTTATAGTGTAAAACTTTTTTTTTTCAGAAAAATCAATAACGTGTATTTTTTTCGGTTAGGAAATAAGTAAAGCTTGGGATTCTAATGAAATTGTATCCGATTAAAGGCAATAGGGTCGCTCCCTATCACATGGGCGTATACGCTTATGGGCCGAGTGAGGGTGCGTGAGAGTATACCTTTATTATCTACTGCCTGACTTTTTGGGAATAAGCTTTTGTTTACTATAATATACTGTAGGTACTTAGAACAAAAGTTTTTGATTATTACAAAGGCACGTGAATGAGTGAAGTCAATTTTGTAATTATTTCGCGTGGCATTCAAAGAACCCCTTAATCCGGCCCTGTCGCAAAATCCTTTCTATCTGTCAAATTACAGCTTCGTCGTTTAAGTAGTTATCAAGACTTCATGTTATAGTCATTGAACGAATGAATGAGTAACCTTTCACTTTTATTTCATAAAGATAGATTTACTTATTTAGACCACAGGTTATACAAAAATAATATACATTTTCTCTTTACTTCCCTAAGCCTAATAAATAGAATTCGGTAGCTGTACTCATAAATAAACTCTAATCCCTCATACTTCTCCCTAGCTATGAATATTAAACGTTTTAATGGCGTTGATTATTGTCTCAAGCATTTAAAACCAAGGAAATTGGTCGACGTGACCTCACTGCTGATGCCCCGACTCTTATTAGGGAAGTTGAATGGGATTTTTCACCCTGTGTCCGTGGTGAATGTTAATTGACGAGCTCCTTGTTGGTGGTGCTCTGGGACAGTGTTCTAAATTATAGACGTTTGATTCCATGAAATATTTATTACAGTACACTTACACGTTATTCCTTTTTTTAATGGTAAAAAAATCTCTTAGCTGTATCTAATGTGACAACGTTTGAGAATGATGAGGTAGATAATACGTCAATGTCATCTTATCAATTTTCCGACTCGTCGCTAGGTTCCGCGTCGGTAAAATATTGGTCTTTTGATCAGCGAATGATGTGATAGCTACACTAAATATGTAGTTCGTAGTCGTTGACGTTCTGTGTATGTTAAGTAATAATACATAGAATTATTTTCAAAAATCTCCATGTATCTATTATATTTATGTGTAAGTTCAAATAGGCATATTGGAAATAAACAAAACCAGCACTCTTGAAGAATACTAACTCAAAATGACTAAATTAAATTGTATTTTAATTTAGTCATGTAATACAGCGCTAATTTAATTCATCCACCTCTGCTAGGAAATAAATAAAAATGGCTACCAAACTCCATTTCATTTTTCTCTCTCCGAAATAGTTAAACAAATCGTTAGACTTGCAAACAGAGAGCGCAAACATTGAACATCTTTAGCAGGGTCTTAGTGAAATAATCTTAAGTTAAAGATACTTAGGCATGACTTGCCTGTCAGTTAAGAGCGCAGATTTGTGTACCCTTCGAAGGGGACATTGTTTTATGAAGGGGACGCGACAATCTGCTCGCGTTATGACTAAAATCAAAATGGTAATGTTTTGAATCCGTTTAGGGTAAGCAAATAAGTGTTTTGTTTTTTGAAATGGGTGTTTTGGTTTTTTGCTGAGTGTATTTTATGATAGTACATAAAAACATTAGCCCGTTACTTTTTTTAAAGTTTATTTTGGATATCACTGACTTCAGGAAGGAAAAACGTTGAGAAAACCAGGACTTGTAGATAATATCCTCATGGAGTGCGAAGCGTGGTTAATAATGCTCGAGCCTTCTTGATGCCTTTGCTTTGCAGTGGAGTGATATTATTATTGGTAGTAGGTAAATGGAAAATAATCTGGCAGATTTTGACGCAATCATGATGAATTATTGTTGCAGACCAAAACAATTGACCTTTTGTGATGTCGATGAATCGACAACAACAAAAACTAGTAAAAATAAAAATACGCATTTTACCATAAACCTAAACCAACAGAATCACAAATCTAAACAACTGTCTGCCTCCATTTTCCCTTCAAACATTTTCACCTTTGTTTCGTGCGACCAACTAAAAAAATCTATTCAGAGAACATCACTCACTGTGTATCGGCGTTAACGCACGACTGCGTCTCATGTGTAAATGCCTTAATAATAGGCCCACTCAGGTTGAAAGATAATGTGGCAGCCAAATACTTTGTTGGTCCTGCTTGTAAGGTACCTAATGTATTTTTGGTACTTGTAAGGTTGAATTTTATCTCATTATTTTTGGTGAGTTGCTTTCAAGGAACCTGATCGGAAAAGTGAAACAGTGATTTTATCATTACATTACAAACAGTATTGTATTGTGTTTTCTGGAAATGGGATTCTCATTCAAAATTGATTTGTGGTAAGGACCAATTTTTGTTTTTATATTAAATGATAACTCAGTTTTTAAGGCGCCCGACTCTCATACACGTTGTGGGTTTGCAATCGGGCATGTGGCGTTTTCAATTTAATAATTTCTTTCTTAGTTTATCTTGGACATCACTGACGTCAGTGAAGAGAAACATTATGAGGACTGAACTCTGGTTCCTGGGCCTAGAAATCGCCAATCGGCCTACACCAAGCGTGATGATCAATACTTATTCTATCTCTGTATGAGAAAAGGCCTTGGACCTGTAGCGGGACAATAACAGGCCGCAATTATTATCATACTGTTTGAATAAGGTTAATTTAATATGTAATTATAGCAGATATAGGCATATACCTACAAGATCTATAAACGTTAGTTCATCAAATCGTATCTTTTGGCATTCCACGGTTTTTGCCTACCCTAATAAGAAAGAAAAGCTAATCTATTATACAAATGTAAATATTTACAAAGCGGAAACATATTCAGAAAGCATATCAGCATGCATTTTCTACACCCATGTTCACATTAACGTAATCAGGCAAAAACTGCTTGTCACTTTCTTGCCCGCATCGCAACAAAAAATGCCCATGCAAGTATAAGTGGTGGTTCTTACGTAATGCTCGCGAGCACGCGATCGTGCTCACAACTTGCTCGTAATGCTCACTGAGTTAATATAACATTATTATGGGGATTGCAGACGGAATATTAATCGTTTTATTGGTAGAGTGGTAGGTTGTAGCTGTTTTCGTGCGTGGCTTTGATTTGCGTGGCAACGAGAAATTGGTGATTCGATTTTTTTTTCATTAAACTTGAAGTGAGTGTTTGTTTGTGGAATTACAGGTAAGTACGTGATATGTATTTATTATCTTGGTCTTTGAAAAACAACCTTTTTGGAAGCTAATACCTATTTGAGCCGTAAGTGGTTGAAACGCTAGGACCATGAGGTTCGAGTGCTCATTTTATTTCTTGTACAGAGAATATATGAGTATTGATCACCACACTTGTTCAAAATGAATTGGCGATTTTATTAAACTTACATTATTATAAGTCCTAGAATTCTCACGATGTTGCCATTCACAGAAAGAAAGAAAGTATATAATTATTATGAAGTATAAAAAGTAACACACAATTTCGTGCATCACGGCAATCACGACATATAATAAGACTTAAAAAGGTAAAAGTATTATTGAAAAAAGAAATCCTAGTGCTACCTAACTTAGACTAATACTTGGTTGAGTAAAGAAGGTCTAAGCCTCAATCCAATTACTGGTCCTTATATACGAAACAAAAACTTTTCCTTCATTTATTACCTTAGCACGACCTCTCTGGTGCTATTACCTCCAACTAATAACTAATACAAGTTCTTCACCCTTTCCCAGGCACACTTGGCCAGAAATAATCAAACTATTCTTTTTTCTTAAACCCGCGTCAAGTTGACGGAGGCTGATTACGTCAGGTGTTCCGTACATCGATGCAGTGACGTCACTATTACAGGGGAAAATAAATCGTCAGAGGGTCACCCCGGTTGAAAAAGGGTTGTTTAGTTTTCTTGAGACCCTTAATAGTTGGGTAGTTGGGTATTTTGTACTGAAAATAGCCCCAACTGTTACCACACCGCGGCTTTGGAGTCGGTCCCTTGACTATAAAATTGCCTAATTTAGTTTGTTAGAGATAGCCATAAGAATGTGTTGTGGCTTTGTTTTGGATGTTATATAAACTTGGGTGCTTTAATGTTCTTAGTAATAATTAAAGAAAACAACTTAAATAATTGTTTTAACTTTTCTTAAGGGAAAATAATAAATCACTGGCTTATCGCGTGAAAGTCTAGTATAAATAAAATATAGAACTCTGTAATAGTGTAACTTACTATCAGTGGATTACTTTTTTAATCGAACCAGTATTTCCAAAGATTACCTTTTACACAAACTTTAGTTCTTTATAATAGTTCGTTAATACTTAATATTAGATACTTTATCTTAATATTATGTCCATATCATATTATGTATTTTACCAAAAGGTACATTATGAGACCTAACTAAAATGTTCATTTCTCTAAAGTAGTTTTTCCCTCGCCACTTACAAAACCCAGAGAACTTAATAAAAAACTATTTCAAAACACTACAATACTTTAACTAAGTTTCTTCTCAAACAGTGCATTTTATAACCGTCTCTCCTCCTCCGATACATCGTTAAAGACGTGGACTTTTTCCCGTATTTCACTTGGCAACACCAAATTGTTTATGTTGCAGCACTTGGCAGTTCTCAGACAGTGTTGCCACTTGCAGCAGTTTTAGACTTTCGAACGGCATAAAAACTAGCCAGCAATTCCAAGTTTAACGAAGACATTGCAGAATTCCAATTCAAGTTGTTAGTTTGTAACAAGTCATGGACTTGGGCGGAGTTGGTCTTCTGAGACGGATTTTTGTATTGCGAGTTTATCGGATTTTTCGGCTGGAGTTGTGAATTGTAAGCGTAGAGAATTAATCTACATTGTTAGAAGTTGTTTGTTAACTAAGTTTTGCATAACACTCATTCGTGAATGATTGTGACTGTTTGTACCATGGAACTGTTTACAATAATCTATCATAAAAACCATTGAATTGTTTTAATATCACCACAATAATGCTACTTTTTGCCCAGCAAAATTGCATAATACTCGTATCTAAACTATTATTATAAAGAGAATAGATTTTTATTTATGTTTGTATGAAAAAATTTAGAAACTAACTTACCAATTAAAAATATTCTTACACCTATATGGAAAGCTATATTGTCAGCAAGTAATAAGGCTATATTACATTTAAAAAAAAATAAGGATCGAAAATAACAACATCCTATTGTTGTCTCCAAATAGTTAAAAGAAAAAAAATTAAGAACATGCCCCGTCTTTATTGCCATTCTTAACTACGAAAAGAACAACGTTTCTAAAACGCTGACATCTTAACCCTTTCACCGCTGAATGAAAGAAGGGCGAGCTCCAATATTGACAATGCTCTCTACGACAGAGCGCCAATTGGCGAAGCATCAGCCCCAGCGATATTTTCTCTATAAACACTAAGATATTTGGTAGGGAAATTGTAGTTTCTTGAGTGAGTCTTGTTTTGACAGGTTCTTGTACTGAAGTACTAGGCCACTTTGGAAGGGAGAAAATTAGTTTGTCATTTGAAAGTTTTGTGCTAAAAGTTTTCTAGAAAAAGTCAATTTGAAAGCTTATAAACTAAATAATATTACAATAACTATTACTAATACTGACTTACTGCTGGAAAAAGGCTCTCATACAGAGAAGGCACGAGCATTGATCACCACACTTGCTCAAGGCGCATTTGCAATTTCAGACTTATATTAACAACTCCAGGTTTCCACACGATATTTTCCTTCGCCGTTGTTTATGATGTCCAAGATAAAAGTTACATTTGTAGGTACTTGTAATGGCCGACAAAAGCTTGTAAACCAACAAAACTTTTTTTTATTACGACGCCAACGACAAGCCTTGGAAACTATCATTAAAATATCATTTACTCTCTTAGTTGAGTAACATAATGAGAAAATAATACCCCACAAACAAATACAGTAACCACACAGCCAAATCAATCGCACGCATCTCCCATAATATTAATGAGCGAACTTGCGCGGCCCTGTGTACAGCACACATACTATTTGTCTTTGTTACCGACTGAATTAATTCGCGCAACGGTTAACTAATTGAGTTATAGGCATGTGTTAATGCTGCTCGGCGATCTATTAAGGTCGAAGTATTGATGTTTGCCCACGATAATTATTGTGGGACCCTGATAGAGTGGTGTTTCGGAATGATTTGACAGTTCGTGTGTCGGTGACTAATATGGTAGTAGCGGTTGCGGGTTGAAAGTCAGTTAATCGGTCACAAAATTAACCTACAGCGATGTGGATAATGATTTGGTTTTAACCGTCCTGTAGTCGCGCATTGGTCTGTTAGGCCGACAAAACATTATTTGCATTTTTTTTCGTGAATGGTGAATGTTTGAGTAATGGGGTTTACAGTAGCTGCATGATTGTCTGATGATGGCTTATTTATTAGTGTGTTAGAACTCAACGCTTATTGGCCCATTAACCAGTGCCCGTAATTAAGTTTAGTAATTTTATGCAGAAAATAGATAGGAGATAAAAGAGAGAGATTTTATAAGAGACAAAATATAATAATTGCATCAAAATTAAATAATCTTATTTTTTATTATGTAATCTGTGTGCATCATGTGTTTTTTTTTCTAAATAAATCAATATAAACCATAACATGACATATTATTAAATTCGTGTAATAACTTCAAGACTATAAAAAAGTCTACATAAGTACCATATAAGTAGCCTTTAACACAGCCTTCAAAAGTTTCGGTCTAGGAGACCGTGCGCAAGTATATGTGTTATTCTATTTGGCACGAGTATATGAAGGTTAAATAACTAATTGGGTTGTTGTGTTCCGGTTAATCGTAAGCTAACTCTGAATTTGTGATTTCCCCTCTATTCAATATGCACATGTTGCAGTAGACCACTGGGATTTTATACTCTCCGCAACTAATAATAAAGCTTAAATCAGCAAAGTTAACCAAAGCTAATCTGAAAATACAAAGCCTTTGTATTTTAAATAAAATACTTAAAAGAAACTCTCTTACAAACTATTTTAAAGACTAGGAAACTTAACAGTAATTTGACCTGAATACAAGCCGTCTTCAGAATGTTGAGTCTCGAGGCAGTCCCAATAGTAACCCAAAATGAGTTAAGCTACTTTAATCAAAGTAAATCTTTTCTCAATTAATGAAAAGGGTCTTCTTTATTTCTTAAATCTATTTCTGGCAGCTTAAGAAATTCTTCATTCGAAAGATAATGAATTTCTTTTATAGGAAAAGGATTAAAAGGAATGGCATTTTAAGGAAATGTTGGCAATGGGGTGACAATTAGCCCGTATGGTTCTTCGTGGTTTTTTTACTTTGCTACTTTGAGTTTTATTCGTGTAATGATAAGGTCTTGAATTGCAAGGCATTCTAAAAGTTGATAGTAATTACAATTATTTTTGAATGACATTCTCTAATTATGAATTATGTAGACTGTCTTAACGGTTTCAGTGATAGAAACCGAATTATATAATTTTTGATTTTGAATCCTCTTCACATTCATAATTTTATTAATGTACTTACCTACTTGTATTAATTCACACTCATTTATAAGAAGTGTTATTTTATTTTTATATTTAAATTTTATTTTTGTTTTATTTTTATTTTCAAATTTTTAATTTTAGTTATACCCAATGTTGCTGTGCCCTAACAGGGTCCATAACTGTACCTTAGCTTTAAGCCTTATGTAACATCTATTACACACATTATGGTATGCAAATAAATGAATACATGAATATTGTAATTTTTTTTAATTTAAACTAGCTGACCCGCCGCGACTTCGTTCACGTGGTATCCTACACTACCAATACCCCTACCCTACCCCTGACTTACCCTACCCCCTACCCTACTCTACCCTACCCCTACCTTACCCCTACCCTACCCTACCCCTACCTTACCCCTACCCTACCCTACCCCTACCCCACCCCTACCCCACCCCTACCCTACCCCTACCCTACCCTACCCTACCCCTACCCTACCTTATTTTTTTTTTTTTTCGTATTCTGCTATTCGGGACGGAAACAAATCCAACAAATCAAAAACCATGGCAATCGGTCCAGCCGTTCTCGAGTTATAAGTGTTGTAACAAACGCGACTTTCTTTTATATATACACATCAAAAGTGCCTAGGGATCAACATCCCTAACATTGATTAGGGATGTTGATCCCTAGACACTTTTGATGTGTGTATATAGATAGAGTAGGTAAGTCTGGATTTTCTTGCCCATTCTACTACGACTATTTAGACTCAAATATTTTTCTGTCTAATTAAAATAAATGATTTGATTTTGACTTGGAATAATGTACATAGGTATCTATTTTTAATTTACTATACCATTTTCAAATCTGACAGTAATAATACCAGCCTATTACTGTCCCACTGTAGGGCAAAGGCCTCTTCTCATACAGAGAAGGCACGAAAATTGATCACCACTTTTACTCAAAGCGGATTGATGATTTCAGACTAATACTAATTGTAAGTACAGGTTACCTCACTCCTTACAATGTTTTCCAACATCGGTGACAGTGATGGCTAAGCTATACCTACAAAGTACATAATTAAATAGAAAAAGTCACATTCATTATTATATTAGCATTCATTTGTTAACATTCTTTATCATGTTAATTTTCCGTAAACATAATAAACAAACGGACTTGGTCGCCTAATACAGGACACCGCATACATCTTATTGATTCAATAGATAAAGGTATTTATTTACTGGGTGAAGTCATCTATCTTAATCTAAGGGTCGGGCCGAGTAGTGGAGCTTGCTCACTTGTCACGGACGAGGCGAATGGAAATGCCTTTTAGATGTCCAGTCTACGTGGAATGGAATCAGTGAGGCGTTACCGATGTTTGTTGCTGTGATTTTTAAAGCTAGATGGTGTTTTTATGTAAAATTTCTGTGTTTAATCTATCTTTAGAAATAAAAATCTGTTGCCGCATGTATGAAAGATCGTCACTTGAGAACAAGTCTGATTTGATTGTTTTTTTGTTGTGTTCATAATAAATTGTCTGGACTAATGATAAAATACTTTTTTTTTTGTAATTTTACAAAAAAAGGTATGGTCGGTTTGCACCCGTGTGAAGTCGGGGCGTGTCGATAGTCATTAATAATTTAATAAAATCTATAAATAGAGATAAATTAAGGATTCATTGATAAAAAATATAATCGCGGTACCTAATATTACAAGAGATTAATTGCAAATCTGCTAGTATTTTCATAAATGCCATAAAAATAAAAGTCCTGTTGCCGATTGAATTGGGCTTCAAATTTTTATGTTTTTATTTTTATTAAAATAGGTACTTATTTCAAAATGTGCATAAAGTTTACAATTTTTTTATGTATGAACGGAATATTAGTATTATTAAAAATATATCTCCTGTTTTTAACCTGAGTCATTTAACAACTCTGTTGGCGCAAACTAGGAACATAACTACTTAATAAGTTTTTTTTAATAATACGATTAATGATTTTGTGTCCAAAAAATCTATCCAAATAAATCTGATCTCATCTCGAGGCACACACCTAGTGTGCATTACCCTCAACGTAAAAATAAATAGGCGTGCATTAGTGACGGTAACTTGATCTTAAGACGTATTAATTTGGAGAGCATTCGTGTGCACTCAACTGTCACGTGTGCGCTGTGTCTTAGTTGGTGTATGTACTGTGTGTTTGCGTGTTTCGGTCCGATAAATGTTTGTTTTGATATTCTTGAGTATATTGTAGCATTGTTTTGTGTGGGGACATAGTTTGTTAATCTCTTTTCGAAGGATTTCTGTGAACTTATAAGAAGGTCTCTTGTACATAAGTCCATTGCTGGGTTTGGGAATGGCATTTGAAGTTACAGAGATAAAAAAAAAACGAAACGGGTTGCTCATTGTAATTTTAAAATGGTTTTGGGCCAAGATTATAGCCTAAATATAATTTTACATAAATACACTTTTTTAATGACATTATTGTTTACTTTAAAACGTACAACATTCAGTAGCAATCTGACGATAAATTGCTTATTATTTGGTCCTTAAAAATACATTAAGTCATAATTATGTAAGCCAACATAGAAATTAAGCAACCACTAACATATATTTAAATGGACTTTGTCTGAGAAATTAAATAAATAAATATCTGTTTTAATCATTAAAAAGCACTCAGGCGCTGCAATTACCTAATTCTAAAATTCCCCAAAATTAAAAAGTTAACCCTGCATTAGCAGAACCATAAATCATAACCCGTCAGTGCTCACAAAGCCGAAATTTGGCACCAGCCCAGCGGCCTGTATTATAAAATAAACCCACTTATAAGTGAATACCACAAAAGCGAGTTCGCAATATATTAATTTTAATTAGCCGTTCCCACCAAATAACTAAGTTGGGGATTAAGACTCGCGTTGTATGTTTAACGCAACTCGGAAACTCGAAAAGTTCCAGTCTATAACTCGAGTTTCGATTTTGTTGAGATTATTTTCTGTTTGTTGTTAAAGGTTAACCTATTCCGTTTATGTACAACTTGTTTACAGATTGAAATTCAAACTCAAAAACAACTTTGTGTATGTACCTACTTATACTTTTATAGATCTTAGAGGTAAATATTTTTTGATGTTTACCTACTCGTCGTGTGATGCGAAGATCTAATAATAAGGGTGCTATACTGTCTCTGCCTGCGGATATGCATAGAGTGTAAATCTGTATTTTAATGTGACGTGTAAAAGTGTTATTTATAACCAATTTGCTGAATAAACATCATTTCATTTCATTTCATTTCATTATAGTGAGAACTGTGAACGTTAACTATTGCTATTATAGTTTATTATTCTTATTTCCGTACGAAAAATACGCGCTGTGTCTTACTCAGCCCGTTATACTATATTAGTATACACATTTTCTTAAATCATTGGATTTGCTCAAATGTGTAGCTGCTGGGGATGTCGCAGGTCGAGCTACTAGATTACTTATTTTATGGCTGAATTTCAGAAGAGATACAGAAGCTTATCGAAATGATAGAGTAAGAAACGTGGCATGTGCCTGATTTTTGTCAGCAGTTAGATGACACTTATTAAGGCTGTTTTGTAAAGATAACTAGGTACTATGTTATTGACGAACTAACAAAAAGGACTGTTTGAGGACCAAATCACTGTCATATTGGGCCAGTGTGTAGTATTATGATGGAGTAATTTAGTCGGTAATACTGATACATTGGCATTTCCAGCTGAAGCAGCTAACACACACATCTGAGCCCACCACATCTCCATCCACACAGTAAGCCGCATGACAATTCGTCCATGTATCATGATAAGCCTCGAGTAAGTGACGTCACTCCTCATGAATATGCAAGCCACACAGATTGGCCGTCTACAGCCAATCATGTGCAAGTAAATCCACAGTTTACATATTGTTATGGCGAGTGGATTTTATGGTAAGCAGGGAACGGTTAATATTTAAATTAGGAAGGTTGATGATAATGTCGTTTGTAATGATTTTGGCAAAATCTGGCTTCATTTCTTTGACAAAATGGTCAGAAGGCCAGTTCTCGTAATTAAAAAAACCCAATCTCATCTCAGCTACAACTAATGTCAAAAAAATATGTTTGATACCGATAATATCATGCAAACGTTCCTAAAAGCTATGAGAAGCCTCCTTAGTCGCGATAGCCACGCTCGAACTACGATCTATCTTATATCACTTCGACTGTGTTACTTAGTTAGGCTACAGATTACGGAACACAGAACTTTGACCCTTCTAAACCCTTTTCACCTTCCATCTTTCAACCCTCATGATCGAGCACCGTCCAGATTCCTGCATCTATTTTAAAATAAACTTCAGACCGAACTGTCAAGCGTGAACCGCACTCGTGGGTGCCATCCGTCTTGCGGACGATCCATCACCGGCTCAGCGCCACCTAGCGGTAATGCTTGACTTGCAGACGGGTTGGCGAAGTGCAGGTAACTCGTGGACGTGGGTACTTAGGCGTGTGTGAACTGAGATTTTATGTGTAGTGTTAGTGAAAGAGATTCCTCAACGGAAGCCTGTAATGTATTTAGGGGTCGTAGAGACCCGTACGTACCTCGTTAGTCCAATCTGGGGAACACTTGTGCCCCTTCCAAGGTTTGCAGAAAAAACTCGCAAGTGATTGTCCCCAAATTTAATAACAGATTTGAATGACCCCCTCCCCTGTTACTCCCCTCCCGCACCTCTTCTACCCCGCGACGATGCTGAATACCCTTCGTAAGGAGATTTCGATAGAAAGACTGAGACACAGTAGGATATTCTTGAAGACTCATTTTAGTCCCTTGAGGCGGTTTAGAAACTCTGACACTAGGGTGTGTGGGGTCGTAAGACCTTACTGCCCACACGATAAAGAAGAAGAAGATTTTAGTTCGTATAATATTGGTTTAAAGAATTCGACATCTAGTAAAATGTAGTTACAATTAAAAGTCAGCAGGAAATAGAAACTAGATTATGGTTTTCAAACGGAATCATGTTAGTTAGGCACTAACATGGTTCTGTGATGAAGAAATATTGTTCATCCTAAACAAAAAATTAAGTAAATAATGTAGTTATTTTGTAAAAACAATGTAATATATAATGGATTCGCCTCGCAATACAAACATAATAGGTAGGTATTCATTGAAAATCTTCACAAAGCTCAGTGTGTCCCAAACTCATAAAGAATTGTTTCATCAAATTATTCGGCCATCGGTTTGCGAATCGAGAGGCCTCAAATACAATGAATAAATTATTTTCCATAGAAAATTCTCCGGAAAATTTCAAATGCCATTCGTGAAATTGCTGAGCATTACTTATTGCCTGGCCGGCCTCTTCAAATAACAAGCGCGATGGTAGGGCAAAGCTGAGAGAGAATTTTTAAATATTAATTTAATTATACGTAATGGTAAAGGGCTTACAGTACGTTTTTGAAAAAAATGAAGGAGAATTAACGGTGCGGGTGTGGGACAAGTGCTGAGAGAAAATTATGGTCCTACGAGTCGGGAAGTGCTGGTCCTTATTAATTTGAATACCTTTTCCGGGTCAAGTTGGGTCTATATTAGGGTCTGGGCAACTGTTAATAATTATCAGTGAATAGCATCTTCATAAGATTTTGAAATGATTCTGTTGTCGACTTAATCATTATTAATTAAATAAATGTTTCATCGCTTCTCTCCTATAAATTGCGACACATCGCAAAGCAGCCCTTTACAGAATTTTTCAAAGAGCTAAAACTTGGGTCTGACTTTCAGCTGGTCTGCTGTTTTAGCCTTTTCAGACTGAAAAAAAGCTCGCCCTGTTAATTGGACATGCTTGTTTGTGCGAAAAAAAATGCTGATTCTTGGTATACGCCTTTATTGAACGAAACGATTTCTTTTTTCATTTCGGCAGGGACTTTTATTCTGATATTCGAAATGATCTTTCTTTGCTTAGTATTTTGTTGGGTCGGCTTTATTTCTGAATGGGCGGCAGCTGTTCTAGTTAATTCGGAACGATGATTATCTGGCGATTATTTTAATAACTTCCCGACGTTTTTGATGATGCTTGTTATTTGTAGAATTTGTAATTATGTTTTACATTTTTTTACTTGTTTTTGGAGTCTGGTCTTTTCGGATTTTAGAGTTGTGCAATTTTACTTTACACTAATCCTTATCTGGTTTGCATCGGTTAATATATAATATCTCAATGATGGAAATTAACACTACAGGCGCCGCGTTCAGATATTCCGAATCGCATTGTTGTTGGAATTCAATCAGTGTACAATACAGGGGCTTCATTAATGGAAAGTTGCGCCTCCCAGTCGCGCTGACAGACAGGCTGCAGTCGGGACGGTCGGGCGTAATCTAGTTTGACGCAGATGTCAGATGAGCATTGATTTGTATGCATTTTTGTGATATATGTCATTTATAACACAGTTTTATGGGACTTGTGGTGAAAGTTTATGACACATGCCTAATTGATTAATGCTATTCTAGAAATAGTAGTACAAAGCATTTTGCAATGGCCCAGTGATAAAGATCCCCGTCTATCGTTTATGAGGCTGGGGGTTCTATGTGTTTCCAATGTGATTTTTCTATTCATATGTACTTTCAGAGTTACGTCTTTGGAGACTGCTCCGCTACCGTGGGTCGTAGCGTAATGTTACAGCTTATACCATTCCACATAAATCAAGCTATTGTATTATGCAACAAAAAATCTAATCTGATTGGTAGTTTCACAGATAAGTGCTTAAACAAACAAAAAACCTCTACAGCTTAGAATAGAATGCTCTAAACCACCTTGATTCACGTTAACTCAGAAAAAAAAAGTTGTAAATTTTTACAAACAACTGGGAATCCGGAACACCCCGGGATACTACAAGGAGGAAGAATGCTCCAATACAAAATGGATCGCGCTTCAAGCCACTTGTGCCAACGCGCTTAATAACTGCAGTTCAAAGCCTTCAGCAATTTGTTACGACCTTTTTACTGAATACAATGCAAAAAAATCGCTTCAAAAAAATCCAATCTAGACGGAATAAAGTTAACCCTGCGATACGCGAGGGTTATTTTTTACCCAATTTTATTTTTAACACTTCACGTAAAATAAACTCTGGCGAAAAACGCTGCATTCATAGACCCGCTCGAATATACGATGGGGCGGGCTGCACCGGGTAAAATGCACCACCAATTGAATAATCTATTTTGTGCCAGCACATACCGCTATGCTTCTAAAATCTTGTTTAGTTCCAACGTACGCGGTATTGTTGAATTTTTTTGAAATGTATAGCAGTAAATTGCTTTTTTACCGTCGATATCAAAGGTCGAGCAATATATAGAGGGAAACATTGCCATACTGGTTTGCATAGAAGTGTTCGTTAACATCGAAAGCATCGTTATGTTTTATGATATAAATGCAAGCTATTAACATATATATTGCCATATTCAACGGCCATATTTGAATGGATAAAAAATATTGTTGAAATTAGAATGCTGCGCTAACTGAAATCACAATAACATAAAATCATAAAAGGTAGAATTTAAACAACATAATTTAATAAAATAATATAAAATACTGGCCTACTACTTTCCCACTGCTAGGCAAAGGCCTTTTCTCATCCAGAGAAGATATGAGCATTGATAACCACGCTTGCTCTAGACGGAAATATAAAAGTGTAAAATCAAGTCCAGTTTCATCACGATGCTCTTGTGTTTTTTTTTTTCAAAGTTTGATAAAGCAATCTATAGGTACACTTACTTTTTCGTTCACCGCATTATCAAAACGAGTTGAATTTTTCGACAAATCTAATCACACGAAAGACAATATATCAACCCAAAAAAAAAACAATACTAAATAAAGCATTTAATGTGACATCTCTAATTGGGTAACAAATTATTTCCTATCAGATTCTGTCGAGTCAAAACAATGCAACTTTCCGAGTTTTCCGAGATCTTGCGAAATGTTTCGGCTTCATTTAGAGGTTCTCAAAGAGCGTACGTCAAAGAAATAATGAGAGCCGGACGTTACAGCCGATCAGTCTCGGGGGATGTCTGAAAAGTTCCTTTTTGCTGAAAATACGTATCTTTGAAGCGTCGCCGGTCCTTCAGACCCTTTAGAGCAGTTGAATGGTTCGTTTTCTTAACTCCTCTAATGGCGGTTGTCAGAAATAAATAGATATTGGGGCTAATCAATTTTGTGGAACTGAATTTATTTTATCTGTCTTCAATATTGTTGTCCTACATTTGTTCTAAAACTTGGAACAAGGAATAATATAAACTAACCACTAACTAACTTTAACTAGCTTTTGCGCACGACCTCGTCTGAGTGAGTGTTGGTTATCGCGGGTCATGGGTTAAAAAGTAGCCTAATTGTCTTTTCTTGGGGGTTCAAGCTTAGTCTATACCAAATTTTATCCAAATCGGTTCAGTGATTTTCTAGTGGAAGCATTACAAACAGACAAATAAATCAACTCACTTTCGCATGTATAATATTAGTATAGATTCCAATGTTCAATTAATGTATGGTTTTGTTGTTTTTGAATAAATAAATAATGGAGTCTCCGAAAATTTATTGAAATAAAAATATCCTATACATATGTATATTATACATACAGTTCTTTGATGAATCACTCTCGTCTTGATTGGTTCTTTGAAATACGCGTGGGATGGGAAGCCAAAGTCTCTGCAAAAAGAATAATTATAGCTAGACCTCAAATAGGCAGATGAAAGTCAGTGTCCTTTTATTTTTCAACCGACTTCAAAAAGAAGGAGGTTCTTAATTCGGCGCGTATGTTTTTTTTTTTTTTGTATGTATGTTACCTGATTTCTCAGCCAATTATGAATAGATTTGGATGATTCTTTTTTTGTTTGAAAGAGTATACTTCCGAAAAGGTCCCATAGAAATATTGTCATGATCTGATGATGAACTTCGGAGATATGGAACGGAACTCCTTATAGGATCACAGCATAACTGTCGTAACAAGTAAAATTGCTTAATTGCTTTGTTTATACGTGTAGTCGATGACTGACTGAAGGAAGAGAGGGAGGGGGTACGTCAACCCCTACAACTACTTTCCAAAATTAAATATATCGTGTGAGGTATTGTTTGAAAGGGCTTTTTGTAAGGATTTCAAACATTAACACACAAGCACTAAAAAGTGAAAAAAAAAACCTTTTTTACAAAAAAATAAAACCGCCTTCAAAAACTACAAAATAAAAAATAACTTTAGTTTTGGAAGTCGGTGGCTTTGGTTTTGTTTTTTGTTATGTAGATATTGCCACCGACTTCCAAAACTAAAGTTATTTTTTATTTTGTAGTTTTTGAAGGCGGTTTTATTTTTTTGTAAAAAAGCTTTTTTTCAGTCAATACTTACTTTGGCATTCGCTTAAAAATGTAAGCCCAAATTAAGTTGACATAACAGATTAGGTATGTATTAGAAACTACCACCTACTACATAGGACTTAAACACAACTAGCGAAATGTGGGTGTACTAATAGGTACACCTCTGCCTAACCCTTCGGGGATTACAGGCGTGATGTTATGTCACTAGCATAGTAACCTTTTAACGCTAGGATGCGAAACTGTGCTTTGTATAAAACATTCCAATTTTCAAAACACAGCAAAATTACCTTTCTATCCGTATAACAAGAAAAAACAGCAGTTTAACCCTTCACATTCGCTTCCTTCCACAATTTTACAGCACAAAACTGATACTTCAAAATGGAGCGCGCTCATTGGTCCCACAAATTACTTCCCACGATTTTGTTCTGGAACTATCTATCTGTACACGTTACTATTGTTTTTCTGCAGAAAAGGTCTTTGCTGTTTGTTTTTCGTGTTGATCCGTGGAATTGAAAATAAATACTCTTGTAAAGTGTATGAGGAAGGCTAGGAAATTGTGTGTAATGGTTTTTCTTGTTTTTCCCAAAGTGAATTTGGTGATGATTGAAGCTCTGTGTAATAAATGCCTGAATTTTTAGTATTGCAATTTTTCGTACCTCATAACATAACATCACACCTGTAATCCGCGGGGGGTTAGGCATAGGTAACAAATTTGGGAAAATTTTATTAAGGTGCTATTTTATTGACTGACTCGTTGGTCGAAACGCGCGACTGCTGAGTATGAAGTCTTCAGATTCTCAGGTCGGGCAAAGTGTTATTGGGTTTTTCTATCAGGAATTTCTTAGTAGCAGCCTCGGAGTCTGGATTTGTGCCCGACTGATGGCAATAGGCTCGCCCCCTATTACTTACATGAGAACTAAACATAACTAGTGAAATGTGGGTGCACCTTTTCCTAACCCTTCGGGGATTACCAGGCGTGATTTTATGTTATGTATTATTATTTTATCAAACTAAACACACTTATCTTATTGGCATCAAATCCAAATCCGTCCAATCAGCAGAGCGCTGCACTTTAAGCTAACGAATCAGATGTTTACAGTAATGTTTTAAACCTATTATTAATGCACAATGATAATAATTGACCTGCAATGGCAATGTTTTACATTATAACGTCGATAATACGGATGACCGTAATAAAGGCACTCGGCACTGGAGTGTTAAATTTATTGCATTTACATTTTTATTAACTGGTTTTATGGATGACTGATATTGACTTGATGTATGGATGACATCCAATTGACTTTTTGAACATACTGCCCGATATTTTGTTTTGGCTTAGATTAATTATGTATTCATTATTATTTGCATAGCTGACTTACCTATACATGTACGCCTATTTATCTGGTAGGTTAGGTACTATCAGATTGTTTATAGTAATTTAGCTTAGAAAAAAAGAGAAAGGTGTGTATGCTTCACATAACTATTTAAACATCTTCGTTGATATTTTCAGTCACACCTAAAGGCCAGACTCTAGCTACCTAGTAATCTAGCATTTTTGCTGAACTGGGCTTGTTTGGCGAAACTGTTGGAAACACAATTATGTTCACTTTTTATTTTGAATGTAATACACTTTTTTTTATTTTAGCCACGTGATACACTAAAATTTAGTGTATCACGTGGACTGTGTCCAAAAACATATTTTCTTTTTTTCTTTTCTTTGGGTTTTGAAACTTTTAGCTGAACTATTTAGGATTCCGCCCGAACCGTCTTCTATTGTTCTATGTGAATAAAAAGCAGTCATCACCAGCCTAAGAGCAGTTAACTGATGAATATAGGGTGGTCGTATCAATTTACTGCCACGTTCCCTAACACATATAATTTCGGGATTTTCTTTACTTATACAAAACATTATGATAATGTTAACAATGCAAGTTAACAAGTCGTAACCTCAATATTCCTCGTATTTTCCTACCAAAAGAATATTTTGTTCAACGATGGGCACGCCCCTATAATAAATCTTTTCTCACCTAAAAACCGAAATTATCCCCCCTCCCCGCTCACCTTCAGCTCGCCTCACCCCCGATTGGATTCATGTCACGTAATTTATCTTTCTCGTAACATTTCGAATTGTAAGAGAGTATAATTTTATTATTTTTAACTTAGTATTGGAGATACAGGTAATGACGTTGTCGCTCATTTGTCATTTTAATTATCATCCTGAATGTATATTGTGTTCTGTTTCTGGTTTGCAAAGAATTTTTGTTTAAATATCCTAATTTAAATTTGTGTGCGGTTCAACTTTTTTTTCATTTTAATTTCAAACAAGAAAAGAAATAATTAGAACTCTAATTGAGTGACTCTAGTAAAGTTGATCCAACTTTATTATAATTGTCTGTCATGCACGAGGCTGTGGGTTCGAGACCGGGCACAGGCAAGTACTAATGTGACTTTTTCTATTTCATAAGGACTTTCTAAGTTTATCTTGAACATCATCGACATCGGTGAAGGAAAATATTGTGAGGGAACCTGGACTTATAATTAATTTAAGTCTGCAATCGCCAATCCGCCTTGAAATAGCGTGATGATCAATGCGCGTGCACTGTAATATTCTCTACATTCTAAGAGTTTCCATTGGGAATGGCCGATATTACCGTTACCGAAATTCGGCCGGGGGTTCATAAATAGTATATTTTAGCGTAGCGTAGCGGAGATAAATGTCTTTGTGTTATCTTATCATTTTCAAGGCTCTATCATGCGTTTTATTGAGTTATTCCTTTCTGATCCCCTAAACGGATCCCCTGCTGAATTATTATCATGTTTTATTTGCTGTCTGATCCACTATAAACTTTCGTCATTCCATTCTGATCCCCTTACTGTACAGTTAAGATAAAAACAGTTGCTGATATAATAATTAATGTATTGAGTTAGTGGTTTAGGTAGGCTCTTACCGTCGAAACTTGACAGATTTGCTTGCGATGCAAATCCCACGTAGGTCACAGCGCACCGGGTGCGCTTCAAAATAAAATTAACATTATTATATTTTGATTCCTCGAAGCGCACCCACGATAAATCATGAAAAAGTGGATGAACCATTCATATTTAGTGATATCGATATTTTAAAATTCAACTGTATATTATTTGTGTATTACTTAAAACTACCAGGAAACCAGAAAGTAACTGGAACTAGGTGCTTTAAGCGACGTACTACCTAGCTCGATAATGGTTAAAAATACAGGTTTTGAAATTAATTTATTGTTTTAAAAAGTACCAGGGTAACAGAAATGAACAGAAGGTAGGCCCCTAAACGATCTCACTAGAAAGGAAAACAAACATAATTATATACTCACATACACAAACAGCCAGACCCGAAACAACTACTTATCTGTAGATCATACAAGTATTTGTTCCGTGCGGGAATCGAATCCGCGACACAGTGATCTAATTTACAGTACAGTTTGGACGGCACGGTTGGCGCAGTGGTTAAGCAATTGGCTGCTGCGTTGCGTGTTGAATTTTATTGAGATCGTTTAGGGCCTACCTTCTGTTCATTTCTGTCACCCTGGTACTTTTTAATACAATAAATAATTAAATTCCAAAACCTGTATTTTAAGGTATCAGGACACATGCGCGGAAGACATTTGCGCGCAAGACACTTCGCACGGCTACTTTACGACATTTCCGGTGTATTTTCCATTTTTATTTTCATAAAAACCTTGTGCTGAAAATTATGAACACAACAAAAAAGAATCAGCCAAATCGGTCTAGCCGTTCTCGAGTTTTGCGCTTAGCAACACATTTAGCGATTCATGTTTATTATATAAATTATCTACTTTATTTAACACATTCAAACAATACAGTATTAAAAGATCGTCATCACTGTTTTTAACCGACTTCAAAAACAGAAGGAGGTTTTCAATTCGGCCGGTATTTTTTTTTTTTTTTTTATGTATGTACACCGATTACTCCGAGGTTTCTAGTCCGATTAGTGTGATTCTTTTTTTGTTCGATGCAGTATACTTGCCATTTGGTCCCATAAATTTCATCCAATTTGGTTTAGTGCTTTTTATTTTGTGAGCATTTTTCTAAATTAAATATATCGTGTGAGGTATTGTTCGAAAGGGCTTTTATTAAGGATTTCAAACATTCACACACAAGCACTAAAAAGTGAAAAATAAAAAGGCGGTTGTCTTTTTTTTGTAAAAAAGCTTTTTGAATTTCTTGTTTTAAATGTGTTTTGGCGTAATTGCCTTTAATATTACTTTCTAAGTTGTAAATACTCATAAATAAAACTACTAATTAATATCTACTTATAAATATCTATCAGGTATGTGAAAATAAATATTTTTCTACATGAACAACTGTTTTTCTCTCGACTGTACTTACCTGTCAAAAAATAGTAAGGAGATCAGAATGGAATGACTAAAGTTTATAGTGGATCAGACAGCAATTAAAACAAGATAATAATTCAGCAGGGGATCCGTTTTGGGGATCAGAAAGGAATAACTCGTTTTATTTATAATTCGTACTCCAATATTCCACTATCAAAAAAACAAATTTCTATTCTGAAACTCCAGAAATGTTACCCCATTTACTAGAAGCAAGAGAATTAAATTATTTACCTTTATCGATACGTATCGAAGCCTCCCTAGGGGGCTCTAGAGAGTGGGTTTTTCTGTAATCTTAAAGGCTTAATAAAATATTCAGGGAACAGTAGAACGCTCTCGCAATGCTACCAACATTCAAATGTTATAGTTGTTCGTGTGTTATGTTGGCTATTCATTGCTCTCTTGTATGGTCTGTGGTTCGTAATTATGGAGTAGGCATTGATTAGTAGTTTGGTGAATAGGCTAGTGTAGTTCTTGTGACTTAGGAGCTGATTAGGGGGCTGTATCTATGATATAATCAGTACATTGACTGGTATTCTAGAATAATATATCATTAATATACTAGCCTATTTATTGTCCCACTGCAAGGCAGAGGCCATCTCTTATATAGAGGCAATAACATTAATCATCATGCTTGCTCAAGGCGGATTGATGATTCCAGACTTGTCCAAGTTATCATTTGTGTGTTAAGTAAATACTTCATAAATAAAACTATTATTTTAATAAAAGTTTATGGTAATGTTTTTATTTTTAATAAAAAAAGTTTTAATATTAAAAATATTTCGTTTATAGTAAGATAATTTAAATTACATATATATTAATTTTCTTCTTTTTTTAACTATTTTCATAAATAAGTATAAAGGTAGATACAACTTTTTTATTGTTATTCTGTAAAAACTGGAAATAAAAGGCTTTTTTATTTTTATTTTATTTTAAGTTTAAGGATAAACACCTGTCTCTGTTGGGCAACGTGGGCTTTTAAATGGCCCACTTCGTATAAGCACGACACTCCTTGATGAAGGTTGTATACCTTCATGCCATTGCTTTAATATCAGAGCAAAACTGTTTGTTTTAAGTCACTCTGAAAATGTTATGCCAAGTGAAGTAGGTCGTGAAATATTACATTACTAGCTTTTAACCACGACTTTGTCCGCATCGAAGTCAAATATACTTGATGATATACCATACATATTGATGGATGGATGGTATAGGCTCGCCCCCTATTACAATGGGACTTAAATATAACTGGCGAAATGTGGGTGTACTAATGGGTACACCTCTGCCTAACCTTTCGAGGATTACAGGCGTGATGTTATGTTATGGTATATCATACAACATAATATCCTATGACACTTGGCAATAATGTAGTGTACTATCAGTGAAAGACTTTGTAATCGTATCAATAATTACCTAAGAAAAAAAAAACAAACTGTACTTGTTTATAACATCAGTATAGAAGTATAGATTATTGTGTTTTCATATGTGTTCGAGTCAATAGCCTCTGTTAAAAATATAAATTAATATACTCAATTTTAGCACTTTTTTTAGCATTTGGAAATATTACTTGTACTTTAATTCAATAAAATCCTTAAGCAAAGTAACACATCATCAACAAAAACACTGCATCTACAAATATTAAACTCAATCCGTCCCACATTTAACAAAATTAAGTGAAACGCTTGCTAAGCATACTTAAGACATAAAGGCTATCGTCCCGCAGTCCGCCGGCTATCAATCGGCTATAAACTGGGACCGGATTAAGTTCTAGTAATCCTTCAGCCATTACCTCCTGTTCTGTTTGGGGTCCCTTCCAGATTTGAGGGTCTTAGTTAAGATAAGGTGTTTGTTGAAATGATAATTATTCTTTTATTGAAATTGTTTGTGTGATGCGGCATGGGATCAGTATTGCGCGTTAATTTTGGACTCCTGCTGATACTGTTATGGGTCTTGTCGTTATATTTGTGAGTTGTGTTTACATACACACCCACGGTACAGGAGAAATTCTGTGTGATGTAACAATTTTATTTAAAAATAAAAAAGTATCGATTTGCCGAAGACGTCATTATGCGACTTTGGATAAGACTATGTATCACTATGATCTACAATACTTTAGCTAAGTTATGGGTATTATAAAACTATAATTACTCACATACACAATCCAATAAACTTTAGATTGTATCTCTTTCTGAAGGCCAATTTCTGTATTTCATCAAACAATATTTTCAACCCTAAACATCCCAAAAACTCCGTATTCCTTTCACTCCTAAATTAGCTTTTAAACCAACACGTGCATAATCAAAAAACTCTACGGAACCAAGCCATCAATAGAAAAGAAACAAACGAATGAACAAACGAAAATCTCTTTTGAATTTCAACCCCCCAAAAGAGGGTTTTAATCGTTTTTAAATGTCTACCCGTAAAGGCGAAAATCCACGCAAATATCATATTCATTTCCACAAGCAATTTTCAGTCTTCACGCTTTGTTAATAAAGGTTATTAGAGATGCAAGTTGAAGTGGGTGTTGTTTTCTACTTTATATGGATTCATTAAAGAAAGAACAGAAATTGGGTTCTTTGCTGAATGTTGAGCAAATTCTTTCAAAGATTTCTGACGTTTGTGAGATGACTGAAATGTCTGTCAGTCATTGTAAGAAAAAGACATGATTTTTATTTCGAGAAGTTGGTTTTAAAGAAAAGTTTGACTTAGGAAAGTTTTTCTAAAAGTTTATGATAATTTTTTTTATGTCAAATTGGTAAGTTCAAATGAAGATGAGATAAATGAGATTTTTTTTTCTATTATTCTCGATAATAGATACCTACACCTTGGTTTGCGAACTAATCTTAGGAAATAAATAATTATGGCTCTCATATAAAATAACTTTAATTATTGAAACAAGTAACTCAGAACAATGTAAAATTTTTATAATAAGTCATTATAATTATATTTTTGTGTGATGATGGCCCAACCGTTAAGGCACCAGATACATAAAGTTGTGGGTTCAAATCCGGGCCAGTATCAATGTCACTTTATCAATTTATAATATAACTAGCGACCCGTCCCGGCTTCGCACGGGTGCAATTTAGTAATAATACATAAACCTTTCTCTTGAATCACTCTATCTATTAAAATAAACCGCATCAAAATCCGTTGCGTAGTTTTAAAGATCTAAGCAAATATAGGGACAGACAGACAGAAAAAGCGACTTTGTTTTATACTATGTAGTGATAACTACTAATACTTTTTCTTTTACTGGCAGAAAGTTACACTATTGCCTATTGTCATAGAGCCATTACGCGCTGTCGCCGGCGCGCGGCGACTCAGTCGACAGCGACTGTGATTTTCATTAGTTCAAATAGGTGTTTACGCACTTGGTCGCCAGTCGCTCGAGCGACTCGACGACTCGCCGCGCAGTGGCGACACAAACGACTGCAAGTCGCCGGCGACTAGTCGACAGTGCGTAATGGCTCATAGGATCTGTTTTATGGTATAATTGACTTCGACGCAGACGAAGTCATGGGCAGAAGCGAGTACATATAATAAGTTATGTAATTTATTATGATTTTATGGCATTTTATTTACATTTCTAGTATTATCAAAAGCTGTATTGTTTCTTATAATGTTCGTGCTACTAATAGCGTAATAAAACTTGACGTTGTAATAGATCTAGAAACACATTAAAAATGGCGTTCTAATTTCAGACGATGGTAATAAATTCTACTTTGAGCAATAAAACTGTGATGCACTGTGTAAACGAAGTATAGAATGAACAATAAAACACGTGGCTGGGTTTAGTAATTAGTATTATTTTCACTAACTACTCATTCATTTATTTACTAATGGTAATGTGTAGGGTACTTACCATTTTGTAGTTTTACTATACAAGTTTTATCATTTTAGTTGATGTTTTACGCGAAGTATTTTCTTTTTTTTTTTTTTTTTTTTTATCGTGATGAAACCTGAAAGAATAACTGCCAATTGGGTAATAAATTGACACCTTTATCCAATAATTCTAAGACTTAAAAAAAAAACACTTTATTTCACAAAAAAATCGATAAATTTTCAATTAGTTGTAAAATTAGATTTCTAGTTGCTTTGCAATCATTAAATAGTTTGTCAATTGAGTTGCCAAATAAGTGATGTCACAGGTACAAATTACCATACAAAATCTATGGAAAGTAGCGTTTTGACAGCTCAAAAAAGTCCTATTATGTAACACAGCTATGATATTATATTTGTGATATTGTTACTCCCAATTTTTGATAATTGCACCTTTTTATGAACAACAAGAACAACAGTTTAAGTTCAGCTAAAACCTGCACAAAATCTCTCAAGTCGTCGACTAGAAGATAAACGCCAGCATTTTAATTATCTCTATGAAGTTTCTTTTGTTTTTCAACAGACAACTACAGTCGTTTGCGAGCGGAATGAGATTATGATAATTATTATTAGTACTATCTGTTGACAGAGAGACAGGCAACTTTAAATATTGATTGGCTATGGGGGCCTGGAAAATTTTGAGGTTGTAAATGAGCGTCGGCCCTGTCCCAATAAAAAAATACGCGAGGCCTTCTGGGTGAAACTCCGTTTTGTTACTATACCTAATGCTGACAGGGAACTATTTTTAGTACGACATATTCTATTGTCATGGTTTCTTGCCAAAACGAGAAAATTAAAAAGCAGATCCTGAGTCTCTCTATGAACTTTGTACACTGGCTTCTACATACTGTTACTTCTACGTACTGTTAGCACAGTGGCTGATTGGGTACGACTCCGGCACGGAACTAATATATGTATGGCATACAGTTGGTTGTTCCGGGTCTGGCTGTTGATGTGGCTTTAAATGTTTGTGAACGCACCCACGATACAGAAAAATCCCTAGAATTGGTCAAAATATAAAAATAAAAGGCTTCGAAGGAAGATCTTGCATCTCATTATAATAAGGTCCAATTTTGAACTATTTATAATTATTCTGAGAGCTAACCACAAAATTCTTAGGTAAAGGGCAAAATATAAGTACCAAAGCTAAATAAGCTATAGTTTTAATCTAATATTTACCACAGGAAGTTGGTAGTTGAAGTCGATGGCAATAAATAAATAAAGTTTGTAAACTTCGCACAACGCTTTTGAAGTTTAATGTTCGAGTAGATTGTTGTTAAGTTTAAAACCTCAAGTGCAACTCGTTACAATATTACCCTTAAGTTACCCTTAGTTTGAGGGTAAACGCGAACAAGCAAAGAGCTTGATAGTTTATAGACACACTTTAATTTTTTATAAATTTTAGAACGTCAATAATTTGTAAAGGAGGAAGCTTATGGGGCATCATAAAACGCGTCCGCGTCGCTGTCAATGGGGCAATAAGTGCCCAAAAGGCTGAGATCATTGCTATATTGTATGGCATGCCCAGAGAAGAGATTTTGTTGTCTCCGGACTCTTTATTTATTTTTTTCATAAGATCTGTTGCGCTAAAATCAAGTCAACAACACAATAAGTACTTATTATTTTATCTTTTTTAGGATTCCGTCAAATGGTCCTGTCTGTCCATCTGTCTGTCAGCGGGCTGGATCTCATGAAGTGTAATAGGTTGAAAAAAAAAATAATTAAGAAAAGAAATAATTAAAATCTTTACATATAATAAAACAGTAAAAAAACTGTGTCTGTACATTGAATATATTAAAAAAATAATAATTGAGGGGGGTTTAGAAACAGTAATAGAGCACGAAACCAAAAAAAAATTTCTGTCTGTTTGTCTGTTTGTCTTTTTGTCTGTTTGTTTGTACACGCTAATCTTCGGAACTACTTGACGGATTTGAATGTTTTTTTTTTGTTGTATAGGTATTAAGTCTGGGCAACATATAGGCTATAATTTATCTTGGAAACTTGAACACCTGAAGCAGAACCGCAACAGACCAGCTAAACTATAAGAGATACAAAAATGGTACCATAGCAAAAATTGTTTCACGTGATGAGCACTCTCTGTTGTCGTATAAAATTTGAAGATCTGGAACAGCTGATGTGGAACTCCAAGAGCCCAGCTACACTATAACATATAGGAATGACGTGTTAGCAAAAGTTGTTCCGCCTAATGAGCACTCTCTGTTGTCGTATAAAATTTGAAGATCTGGAACAGCTGATGTGGAACTCCAAGAGCCCAGCTCCACTATAACATAATTATATAGGAATAACGTCTTAGCAAGAGTTGTTGAGCCTGATGAGCACTCTCTGTTGTTGTATAAAATTTGAAGATCTGGAACAGCTGATGTGGAACTCTAAGAGCCCACCTCCACTATAACATATATAGGAATGACGTCTTAGCAAGAGTTGTTCAGCCTGATGAGCACTCTCTGTTGTTGTATAAAATTTGAAGATCTGGAACAGCTGTTGTGGAACTCCAAGAGCCCAGCTACACTATAACATATATAGGAATGACGTCTTAGCAAGAGTTGTTCAGCCTGATGAGCACTCTCTGTTTTCGTATAAAAATTGAAGATCTTGAACTGCTGATGTGGAACTCCAAGAGCCCAGCTCCACTATAACATATATAGGAATGACGTCTTAGCACGATTTGTTCAGCCTGATGAGCACTCTCTGTTGTCGTATAAAATTTAAAGATCTGGAACAGCTGATGTGGAACTCCAAGAGCCCAGCTATACTATAACATATATAGGATTGACGTCTTAGCAAGAGTTGTTTAGTCTGATGGGCATTTCCTGTTGACATACAAAAATGAAAGATCTGAAACGACTCCAATAGTCTCGCTCATCCCGTTGTTTTTCCGTCCCCGGGCCTTAGAATTCTACATCAGACGTTTCAGATCTTCTATTTTGACGACCCCGTTGTCGCTGGCATAAGCAACAGGATCCGCGTACGAAGTCGCGGGCAGAAGCTAGTCTATCTATACATATAATAAAACAGTAAAAAAACTGTGTCTGTACATTGAATATATTAAAAAAATAATAATTGAGGGGGGTTTAGAAACAGTAATAGAGCACGAAACCAAAAAAAAATTTCTGTATGTTTGTCTGTTTGTCTTTTTGTCTGTTTGTTTGTACACGCTAATCTTCGGAACTACTTGACGGATTTGAATGTTTTTTTTTTGTTGTATAGGTATTAAGTCTGGGCAACATATAGGCTATAATTTATCTTGGAAACTTGAACACCTGAAGCAGAACCGCAACAGACCAGCTAAACTATAAGAGATACAAAAATGGTACCATAGCAAAAATTGTTTCACGTGATGAGCACTCTCTGTTGTCGTATAAAATTTGAAGATCTGGAACAGCTGATGTGGAACTCCAAGAGCCCAGCTACACTATAACATATAGGAATGACGTGTTAGCAAAAGTTGTTCCGCCTAATGAGCACTCTCTGTTGTCGTATAAAATTTGAAGATCTGGAACAGCTGATGTGGAACTCCAAGAGCCCAGCTCCACTATAACATATATAGGAATGACGTCTTAGCAAGAGTTGTTCAGCCTGATGAGCACTCTCTGTTGTCGTATAAAATTTGAAGATCTGGAACAGCTGATGTAGAACTCCAAGAGCCCAGCTACACTATAACATATATAGGAATGACGTCTTAGCAAGAGTTGTTCAGCCTGATGAGCACTCTCTGTTTTCGTATAAAAATTGAAGATCTTGAACTGCTGATGTGGAACTCCAAGAGCCCAGCTCCACTATAACATATATAGGAATGACGTCTTAGCACGATTTGTTCAGCCTGATGAGCACTCTCTGTTGTCGTATAAAATTTAAAGATCTGGAACAGCTGATGTGGAACTCCAAGAGCCCAGCTCCACTATAACATATATAGGAATGACGTCTTAGCACGATTTGTTCAGCCTGATGAGCACTCTCTGTTGTCGTATAAAATTTAAAGATCTGGAACAGCTGATGTGGAACTCCAAGAGCCCAGCTATACTATAACATATATAGGATTGACGTCTTAGCAAGAGTTGTTTAGTCTGATGGGCATTTCCTGTTGACATACAAAAATGAAAGATCTGAAACGACTCCAATAGTCTCGCTCATCCCGTTGTTTTTCCGTCCCCGGGCCTTAGAATTCTACATCAGACGTTTCAGATCTTCTATTTTGACGACCCCGTTGTCGCTGGCATAAGCAACAGGATCCGCGTACGAAGTCGCGGGCAGAAGCTAGTCTATCTATACATATAATAAAACAGTAAAAAAACTGTGTCTGTACATTGAATATATTAAAAAAATAATAATTGAGGGGGGTTTAGAAACAGTAATAGAGCACGAAACCAAAAAAAAATTTCTGTCTGTTTGTCTTTTTGTCTGTCTGTTTGTACACGCTAATCTTCGGAACTACTTGACGGATTTGAATGTTTTTTTTTTTGTTGTATAGGTATTAAGTCTGGGCAACATATAGGCTATAATTTATCTTGGAAACTTGAACACCTGAAGCAGAACCGCAACAGACCAGCTAAACTATAAGAGATACAAAAATGGTACCATAGCAAAAATTGTTTCACGTGATGAGCACTCTCTGTTGTCGTATAAAATTTGAAGATCTGGAACAGCTGATGTGGAACTCCAAGAGCCCAGCTACACTATAACATATAGGAATGACGTGTTAGCAAAAGTTGTTCCGCCTAATGAGCACTCTCTGTTGTCGTATAAAATTTGAAGATCTGGAACAGCTGATGTGGAACTCCAAGAGCCCAGCTCCACTATAACATATATAGGAATGACGTCTTAGCAAGAGTTGTTGAGCCTGATGAGCACTCTCTGTTGTTGTATAAAATTTGAAGATCTGGAACAGCTGATGTGGAACTCTAAGAGCCCAGCTACACTATAACATATATAGGAGTGACGTCTTAGCAAGAGTTGTTCAGCCTGATGAGCACTCTCTGTTGTCGTATAAAAATTGAAGATCTTTAACAGCTGATGTGGAACTCCAAGAGCCCAGCTACACTATAACATATATAGAAATGACGTCTTAGCAAGAGTTGTTCAGCCTGATGAGCACTCTCTGTTGTCGTATAAAATTTGAAGATCTGGAACAGCTGATGTAGAACTCCAAGAGCCCACCTCCACTATAACATATATAGGAATGACGTCTTAGCAAGAGTTGTTCAGCCTGATGAGCACTCTCTGTTGTTGTATAAAATTTGAAGATCTGGAACAGCTGTTGTGGAACTCCAAGAGCCCAGCTACACTATAACATATATAGGAATGACGTCTTAGCAAGAGTTGTTCAGCCTGATGAGCACTCTCTGTTTTCGTATAAAAATTGAAGATCTTGAACTGCTGATGTGGAACTCCAAGAGCCCAGCTCCACTATAACATATATAGGAATGACGTCTTAGCACGATTTGTTCAGCCTGATGAGCACTCTCTGTTGTCGTATAAAATTTAAAGATCTGGAACAGCTGATGTGGAACTCCAAGAGCCCAGCTATACTATAACATATATAGGATTGACGTCTTAGCAAGAGTTGTTTAGTCTGATGGGCATTTCCTGTTGACATACAAAAATGAAAGATCTGAAACGACTCCAATAGTCTCGCTCATCCCGTTGTTTTTCCGTCCCCGGGCCTTAGAATTCTACATCAGACGTTTCAGATCTTCTATTTTGACGACCCCGTTGTCGCTGGCATAAGCAACAGGATCCGCGTACGAAGTCGCGGGCAGAAGCTAGTAAAATAATATTAAAAATTATTTGGTGAAAAACACCGAATAATACTTGCTCTTAACATGGTACGGTGGTACTTACGGTACCTTTCACGTACAATTCCGGCTTTTTTCATATATTTGACCAAAACACTCACAAACCTCCAATATCCAAAATTCCAAGTTAAAATGAATTACAGCGAAACGGAAGCGAAACTCATTCAAAATCAAAGTTTTTAACTTGATTGTTTAAATTACACAAATACAGCGCAGAAGGGATACCTCGCAATATTTATTACAGCAAGTTTTAATTCGTACCCCTCCATCTGTCGGCCGTATTAACAGAATGGGGGGGACACGGATTTATTAATGAAATTGACGGGATGATCCGGGCGTTGAAATTGGTTGAAATTGTGGAGATTGATTATAACCTATTAACACAAGATGCAGTGTTGCATCCTCGATGAAGAGGAGGTTTTATTAAAACACATTAATAAATCAAACAAAATTACGACATCTGATCCATAGTTAATAAATACTTGTGTTTTTAGTTGTTTATGTTTGACAGTATTTCAGAATAAACCTCGTTCGAAGAACAGAATGACCCTGTTGCGTATCTGGTAGGCAGTGTCGTGTGATTCACCCTGTATAGGCTTACAGAGGCACTCGTTGACGTAAAAGTATTCGTTATTCAAATAAAAAGCATTTTGGTTTAATTACACGCTTTATATTAGCTTCACTTGTATGTAACTATGTAAGAAAATCTTGGAATCTTAATTTGACCCACTTCCCAGTCTTCGATTGGGATGAAATTTTGCACACGCTCTGAATTCTGATGACAATACATGACTAGCTAAGAAACGTCATTACAAATCCAATATGGCGGCCTCCCCAAGATGGCGGACTGGCTGTTTGAAATCCACCCCCATAATATGGGTATCAAATGAAAGGGTTTGCTGTCAGGAATACGAAAAAAATAGTCATGTGACTTATTATTAACACGCTTCAATTGTAAGTAACTATGTAAGAAAATCTTGGAATCTTAATTTGACCCACTTCCCAGTCTTCGATTGGGATGAAATTTTGCACACGCTCTGAGTTCTGATGACAATACATGACTAGCTAAGAAACGTCATTACAAATCCAATATGGCGGCCTCCCCAAGATGGCGGACTGGCTGTTTGAAATCCACCCCCATAATATGGGTATCAAATGAAAGGGTTTGCTGTCAGGAATACGAAAAAAATAGTCACGTGACTTAAATCCAATATGGCGGACAGGCTATTTGAAATGCACCCCCATGATATGGGTATCAAATAAAAGGGTTTGCTGTCAGGAATACAAAAAAAATAGTCACGTGACTTAAATCCAATATGGCGGACAGGCTATTTGAAATCCACCCCCATGATATGGGTATCAAATGAAAGGGTTTGCTGTCAGGAATACGAAAAGAATAGTCACGTGACTTAAATCCAATATGGCGGACAGGCTATTTGAAATCCACCCCCATGATATGGGTATCAAATGAAAGGGTTTGCTGTCAGGAATACGAAAAAATAGTCACGTGACTTAAATCCAATATGGCGAACGCCGTATTAAATTTGGATGCGTAAAACAGTGAATTTTGTTAAGTTTTTTAATAATAAATATCTTTAAATACATACCTATTAATATTTTAAATTAGTAAGTAGTAAATTAAGTTTAAATATAATAAGAAGACTAAAAAGTATAAAATAAAAATAATAGTTTAAAAAACTAAAAAACACGCTTTTACCACGCACTTAAAATTACAAAATAATTCGAACATTTACTACGATTTATTATGAAAGAAAGCGTGGAGCGTTTTGTCCAAGAAGAGTAAAGATTAAATAAACGCTCCAAGCTTTCTTTCATAATAAATCGTAGTAAATGTTCGAATTATTTTGTAATTTTAAGTGCGTGGTAAAAGCGTGTTTTTTAGTTTTTTAAACTATTTTTTTTTTTTATATAAATGACAAGCACAGTTATTATATTTCTGAATTTATTTATAATATTTTTTATTTTTATAAGGCTATATTTTGCCTGTCTTTATTCAGTTTATGACCTAATTATAAAATAACTTCCTTCATATTATTTTAATGATTCATATTTTTGCCAGCAACACAATGTACACCACCAATACAGTAGCAATCCTGCTTAACCACCAGGGATACAGCGGGCAGCTAATTATAATTACAGACGGATACCTTCGAATATTTATTGTACAAAGTTTAACTGAAATCTGTCCTTATGAACGGTGCCTGGGATTTATAGCTAAAATTGTAGAATTACTGGAATTGCCTCCAATTAAGTCATTGTCCATACAAACTTTTTAAATGTAATGCTTAGGCAGTTGTTTGCACGCCCAGGGAGACAACTGTTTCTTAGGTAGACAAAATTATTATTAAGATATTTTCTGTAGTGAATAAAAAATAAAGATATTATTCTGTATTGTATGGCATTTTCATTATTATTTTTGTGGGCACATGCTCTGTTCAACAAACATTTTTTCTTTCTTTCTATAAATCAGTATTTCGTTTCTTAAAACTATGTGTTGATTTGTTTCTTTTTTTTTATTTACAACGACTTGAAAAGGTTTTAAGTCATTTACAAGTTAATCTGGCTAGTCAGAAAGTTGAAGATACTTGTCTATGGTAATGAACTAATGTATCATTTGGAAAAAAATATAAAGTTAAGTATGTATCATCTATGTCTTTATTTACACCCTTAATTAGGCACCAATCATGCAAGTAACAATATTCAAATTTAATTTAAACGTGTACATTTTCAACTTAACTCCATCCGTAGCCAACTAATAAAACTACAACTTCAAAATCTCATTTCGTGTTTCCAGCACTTGGAACTTTTGAACTACCGAACACGACACACAGTGCGTCCGATAGAAAATTTTAAAGCAATTACAGTAATTCTTTGCAACAATAAATTGAATCACGGGTGCACAGTGCGCACGCTACTGCGCCGTGGACATAATGTCGGAGCAACTTCTAACTCGATTCGCCACACAGGCCGGATAAAACTTTAATACGTTTGCAACGAGAGGCACGCCATCCACGAAATAATTTAACGTTACTACTTTAATCTATTTTATGGCTTGTTAAATGCAAATTTTTAACACTGTGCAGCGCCATTACTGCGTGCTATTAGTCAAATGAACTCAGATTTGCATTTGGAGCTTAAAGTCGGTGAGCACGTGCTTCTGTTTTTACGAGGTTTTGGTGAAAAGAGTTAAACTTTGTGCGAAATTGTCTATTAGATGGCAAAGTGGGAAATGACGGTTTTAAACCTTTAACAAACCATCAAAATTTTATACCTAATTGACAAAACAAAAACTTAAACTAGGTGTAGCAACTATGGTTTTGGAACTATGTGATTATTTAAAACAGTATGACAATCTGAAAGCTGCCAGATTTTTGGCCACTTGCCCCATTGACAGCAATGCGCACGAGTTTTTTGATGCCCGACGAGGTTTCCCCTTCTCTTCTAAAAATTGTACGTAACTATTTTTTTATTATTTTTTAGTTTTGTATCTATTTAATTATGGATTTTAAATTAAATTCCTTCTATCGGTCGCGACTTTGCGCTACGTCTTTCCAATTCTTAAGAAAGCCATCCAAGGCGTACAAGTTGTAAAATAAATAAAATCATATGTATTGCTAAGTATGTACACATCCAAATGAAGCACTAACACAATAAATTATGATCAAATAATGTCTTGTCATTAGTATTTAGACACATAATTATGTACTTACCCATTCTTAGCAACATGGGTACTGTATCTATGTTGCTGAATTTCTCCAAAAAAACATAAAGAAATAATGACATAACCCCCAAAGGGTTAGGCAGAGGTGTACCATTAGAATACCCACATTTCGCTAGTTGTTAAAAATGTTTAAGTCCCATATGTAATGACCCTAAACAGAATATATAGCGCTAACCAATTATATAGGGACAATATAAAACTCCTTACAGCAAGCAATTATCCGGTTCGTCTCGTACCATCTGTTTAAGTGAGAGCAACATTAGTCGTACACAGATGGAGGTGTGGCAGAGAGCTAGGTACCGCCTGACAAATGCTGGATAGCTGGCGTGGCCACATCTTGCTAGTACGAGAATATCTATGAAACCTTTGGTTCGTACCTTGGCAATGCTAAATCCTCTTTTGGCATTTGTTTGCCGTGAAATGGATAGATGTGTATCGAGAATGATTGAGATATTTTTTTTACTTTTATCAGTTCTTAATAATGTTTATTATATACAAGTCGTTATTGTTGTGCTTTGAAATTAAAAATAATAAACAGCACAATGATAAATATATTTCCCTTAATGATTTACGTTGACAAGAGTATTATTTTTTCATTTATTTTACTTTAATTACAACCGTTACGGTTGAAACCAATTACGATAATTAAAGACACAACACTTTAAATGTAAGAGAGTAAAATAGAACACAAGAATACCTACATTTAAAACATAATAAGGTTTAGGTAATAAATAAGTATGTATGGGTATATAATACGTTTTCCTCGTTTATTTTATTCAAAGTAGTTCAACAAAACAATAAATTCACAGAATTTAAAAGGGAACAATAAAATGAATATAGTTTAGAGACGGGAGCACGTGGCTGCGGTTAGGCGGCTGCCTCTGACGGTGACACTGCGCCAAATTAATGGCGCCGTCTGTTTAGCTGAAAAATTACCGCAATATTATTATAATTGTGTTTTAATATTTTAGTAAATTAATCCGTTGGTGTTGGCTTATGGTGCACAGTGTGCAATTAAACGAGAAATGTGGAAAAAGTTAACACGCTTAATACTCGTATTTCATATTTTATCATTCTCTACATAGTATAAAACAAAGTGGCTTCCCGCCGTGCGTCTGTACGTTTAGATCTTTTAAATAATGCAACGAATTTTAATGCAGTTGTCATCAATAGATAGAGTGATTCAAGAGGAAGGTTTGTGTATCTACATAGTACCTGTGCGAAAAAATAAAAAATACCAGAATGAAAATGTATTTGACTGCCTCGTTGGTCTAGTGGTTAGTGACCCTGACTGCAAAGCCGGAGGTAGTGGGTTCGATTCCCACCCAGGACAAACTTTGTGTGATGAGCATAATTGTTGGTTCTGTGTCTGGGTGTAATTTATCTATAAAATGTATGTATTTATAAAATTATTATAAGTATGTATATCAGTTGTCTGGTTACCATAACACAAGCTCTGCTTAGCTTGGGATCAGATGGCCGTGTGTGAGTTGTCCCAAGATATTTATTTTATTTATTTATTTTATTTATTTAATTGAATGCGTCAAGTTTATGAATTTATATGTTATTTTAATTTGTATGTCAACGTTTAAGATAAAAGATGTATATCTTGGTAAAATGTAGGTTCTCTTTATATGTAGGTACAAGAACAGTTTGGTAAGCACTAACTTGAATTCACGACATTGCAATGGCTCGCGATTCATTTCACGTAACCACGCCATTACGAACACACCTCGTTAACTTAAGTTACGTTACAAAGTATTTTTAAACAATGTTTTAACATAATTTAATTGTGTAATTTAGAATTTACATAAGTAATTGTTTTAACCTCGCGAACAATGAAAAGAAAACATTGGACCATATTTCCTCATGCTTGTACTATGTCAATTATGAAAGCAATTAATGGTGGAAATTACTAAATAGCTTGGTGTTGTAATTTTAAAGTGTGTTTTGTAAGAAATAGCGTTAGAATAAAAAATTGAATTATTGTTTAAGCTATTAAGTATACAATAATGTTTACATTTTAATTACTGCAAGATTAATAAGTTATTGTGTTAACATTGTAAGCATTTTATGATCGTGTGCATTTTGACGTTTTCTTTAAACATAATTATTTTATCAGGAGTTTTTTACCTGTAACGTTAATAACAATTTTTTTTTATTTGTTTCAGGTAAGTTTCAGCAACCAACACACCGTAAGCGTTTATCGTAAAAAAATGGCGACGGTTTTTCACAATAAAGATCACAGAATACGCTTTAATTCCTCGTATGTTTTTAAATACAATAAAAAACAGAAAAAAATGAATAACAACGTTATTTAAAGTAATCACCCATATAAAAATACATACATTTTCATTTTCAACACGAGTGCAGAATATTTTATGACAAAAATGAATTTTAATTGAAAAATTATTACGGATGCGGTCGGGAAGGTTGAAATATTGCACAGTGGGGACAAAAAAACTAATTACGGTGTGACCTTTTGTTACGTTTAACGGCCCGGTGTGATTTAGTGCGATATTTTGTCTACAAAAACTGTTGGACCACTGGGTTTTTGTATTAATGTGGACGGTAAAATCTGTTTAATGATATTATGATCTTTTTGGGGAACGGGTTTGCTTTTTGATGGTAAGGGACCACTTGGAGTTATTGTTTTGTTATGAAACAGGAAATATTTTGTCTACACAATGAGAGCTATCGACCCACAGTGCTACTGTTTTATAATAATAAAACATTGCTTGAACCAATTAACCTTTTTCTCGTCGATATCATAGTCACTATCGTGGGTGCTGGAGATATTTTTGGCGAACAATACAATTCCAAAACAAAGCCGAGTCTTACACAGACACTATTAAATAGCCTTCAAGTTCCAACCCACTCAGTTTCAGAGCCTATTTCGAAAAATCTCCACCAGCCTTGCCCATTTTACCCAACAAAATAAAAACTTCAATTCGCAGTCAAATTCTTGAATTAAATTGTAATGTACCGGGTCCCAATTATACTAGAAGAAAGGAGGGAGACGGACAGACAAAGCAACATTGTGAGTATTCAGTGCCAAGTTTTAACTCAGTTAGAGGCATTCAGTCTCGCTTACTTCGAGACGGTACAAACAGAGCCGCTTTGTATACAAGCTTAAGGTATTCTGAAATTTCGTTGCGATTATTTTGAAGCTCTTTTTATAGGGACGGCTTTTTTTACTTTTTACTAACTTCAGGTTAGTAAGTTGTTTCAAGTTACTTGGCGTCTTTCATTCCATCCTATCAATCATCACGCTATCAATGACTCACTTTTCTTTCATTATCATTCTTCATGCAATCAGTTTATCTGTTTCACTCTAGGTATATTCTTCCATTATGTGGTGTATATTTATTATACATTAAAATATATTGTACTTGTCATCTTGTATGCAGAAACTATGTCTATAGTCCAACATTTATTAACTATTTGTTTTGTGCAGTTTAACCCGTGGTGCAGAAACTACCGATAAATTCAATTCAATTCATTTATTTCATCAAATATTTTTTATTTATTTATTTATTCACAAACGTTATCTCTGTCATTACAGATATGATGTAACATTACGCAACAAAAATATAAGCTAACAGTTTACACCAAATCGCTTATATCTATGCTAATTTATTATACAAATTACATACTTAGGGGCTGCCTTAAATTATTTCATCACATTTAAATAAGAATAATATGCATGTTTTACAATTGCATTTTAATAGTCAAAAAATAATAAATAAAAATATCAATTACAAGACATAAGCCCTACATACAAAACTTATTGTTACATACTTTTCATATTGTACCCATAGTTAAAGCATGAACAACCTTTTCTAATATTTTATTGATTTTATAAGAGTGTTCATGGAGTTTCTTGCTAGTACTTCTCCATAGTAACCTACTGTTTGGAAAGAGCACCTAGCTTCAACTTTCTAACTCCTTGTCAATTCAAAATTACCTGTAAATGGTTTATTCGGAATAAATTATTAGTTTCAAGTTGAACAGTAAATCTAGAGTCAGACTATATTCTACCAGCTGCACACCTAGCTGTGTGTGGTTTCACCTCAAGACCCATCTCAGGCCGTTATCAAAACAAACAAACAACGTAGCAATTACAAGCTGGCCTCAGAATGGACACGCTGAGCAATTCCGGCCACAAATTGGCCGCCGCGTCCAGCCCTTGATTGCTGTATTGTATCGGGATGGCTTTCAGCACTTGTCGTAGTGTTTGTCTTTGCACGACGTGTCTTTTGGAACGCCGCTTAATGGTTTGCTTAGTTGTATCTAGAAATGTTTGTACAGTACATGTAGTGAGGAGGAGATAAGTAGGTACCTACACATTATGTTCAAATGTCAAAATAAGTGGGTATCTACTTGGAATATGTCCATGGGACCGTCGTTGTACACAGAAACGGTTCGGCTGATTCCAATTTCGGATTTCGGTTATCATTTACAAGAAAAATGAATTGAATTTCTAGAATACCTACTTCAAAAGATAGTTTTGTATAGTATGGGCAAAAGCCTCCTCCTATATATAAATGACTTACCCCGTCAAACGCATCATCCAATGGTGTTATTTGCGGATGATAGTACCGTGATAATTAGATGCAATGTCATAAAAGATTATGAAAATGAAATTAATAAAGCATTAAAAAGTACTATCAGCTGGCTTGACATAAATAACTTAGTTATAAATCTGGAAAAAACAAAAGTTATGCACTTTTACCAAAGGATTTGCCCGCCTAACATAATGGTTGGCCACAATGGGCAAACCGTCGATTCAACAAATATTGCTAAATTCCTCGGCATCTTAATTGACAGCAATCTTTCATGGAAACCTCAAACCGAAGAGGTTTGTAATAAACTAAGCAAGTCAGCTTATGTGCTATACAATCTTTCACGTAAAGTAAGCAACAATACACTCCTGATAGCTTACCATGGTCTAGTTGCACCGATACTAAGATTTGGTGTGATATTCTGGGGTAATTGTAGTCAGAGGGAAGAGATTTTTAAAGCCCAAAAACGCTGTATTCGTTCTATGTCAGGTTTGAAAAATTCAGACAGCTGTGAGCCTGTGTTTAAGTCACTGAAAATACTAATAACCTAACCTACTAATAACCTTCCCGTCTCTTTACATTTTAGAAGTTGCAATTTTTGTTAAATCCAATATACAACTTTTTCCGTCACTAGCTGACATTAAAATTCGTTCTGGTCTTACAAGACAGCAATATAGAAACTTATTACATACGGGCAATTTCAAAACAGCACTACTTCGAAAAAATATTCTGTCAATGGGACCTACTATTTACAATAAAATTCCGAGCAATATTAAAGATAACCCTTTACAGACATTTAAATTTAAATTGACCACAATGTTAATTGAAAAATGTTATTATTGTATAAAAGACTTCTTGAATGATACAAATATCTAACAACCCATGTATTTTAAATGACAAATTCGTAAATAACTTTTTAATTATAATTTGATACTTTCTGGATTGATTATGTGTATTTGACATTGATTATCTTTATTCTTTGTTGACATGTTTACTTTTAATTCATAATAATATTGTATCTCTATTTCTATGACTTTGCATGCCGTAAGGTAGAATGTAGCGGAAACACTTTTTGTACCATCTTAATTTTTGTACCTACATTGTTAGCAAATGAATAAAATCTAATCTAATCTAAGCTCCATATTTATTCTTTTAAAATAAAATTAAATGATTATCGTCTATTTTGTAAACTTTTAATAAAATTACTAAGAAGTATTACAAAATAAACAAATATTATTAATTCGTACCTACTAGTAAGTTACTACAACACGCAATGCAAATATCCCACAAGTATCCTAATGAAATTTTAATTTAAGCCCTATTGTATTTGTTAAACCCTTTACATTGTCATACAACACACGACTTTAAAACCTTTCAAAAATAATTGTCACATCTAAAATAACAAAAAGAGTACACACATCACCATAGGGGAGGGACCCCGCATGCAGACCACGAGTACAAAGGAATAATTCAATAAAAACCACAAAAAAATATTATAATTCGATAATCGCGTGATTCGATTCCTGCCTTTGTGACGTCACTAGGACAATTAGTGTCTGATTCCTGCACTAGGGGGCGCTGTAATTTGATTATGTATGAGGTTTGTAAATTAATTCTCAGGGATGTTTTAAGGGAATATGTGGTTCCATCTGGTTGTTTTTGTGGGGTCCACTGATTGAATTATTTCATAAAAATGTGGGTATGGCGTACTAAGTCTTAATCAAAGTTTACAAGTAAAAAAAAAATAACGAAGTTTAATTTAATAAGTTTATCAAAATTTTTAAGACTTTTGTTATATTTAAGATCTAATGTGTACAGAAGTTGCTGGCTTTAAGTATAATAAATTATTTTATTCCTGAATCTTAATACTTAAATAAATTAAATTAATTTTTTTGTCCATACTTTTTGTTTCTATTTATTTACATAATAAAATTATTTAATTTTATTTTTGTAAAACAGTGAGATACATAAACTGAGTTCGTAACTTGTATGAGCAAAGAATGACTATTAAGTAAATATTTACAGCAAATAATTATGTGTACTTAATTTTAAAAAAAGATTTCCAAAAGTACTGAATCCCCTTTGATAAAAAAAAACAAAAAAAAAATTGCGACCCTGCCAGGATTCGAACCTGGAATCTTCTGATCCGTAGTCAGACGCGTTATCCATTGCGCCACAGGGCCGGATATTTTGGCATGGGAATTTGGTCATCTATAATCTGGTATCATTTGCTACAGCTTACCTATTACAATTTATACAAACGTTATTTAGTAGATCGATGATATAAAAATATATTTATATTATAATAGACTAGTTTTTGCTCCGGACTTCGACCACGTGATTTTTTTTGCTCATCCCAAACTTATGTGATACTAATATACAACGAAATGAAAATTAGTGCATTCAAGCCAAAAAACATACAAACTACTTATCTTTAAATATTAAATTCTCGTTTAAAATCTGAAGATCAGCACAGAACTGCTCACCCCTTAGATATTTGTCGTATAATAGATGGAAGGAAACGTAAAACTACATTGTTCAATCGTTAGAACTCTAAGTTTCAAGTGCTTTAACTCATTTTAACCCTACATTTTTATGGTAGACCGTCAGTGTACTCACTTTGTAACTTGAGTGTCTCTGTTAGATACTACTGAATTCAAGATCCCTCCCTGTATGGTGCTAATTAGTAGGTTTCTTTCTGCCTAGGTCCCATAGGATAAGGATTATTGTTAAGACAATTGACTTAGCCCTCACACAATCTCTTAAAAAATTAATAAATTACGCCAAACTTACGTAACTACTTTTGTTATGTTACTTTCCAGCAATAACAGTTCACTGTACATCCAAAAATGCTTAAAATATTTTTAAAATTATACATTGTTTTATATCCAACGTTTTGACGTGAGTAGGTTGCTTTATTTTGACAGAACTTAACCTAACTTATGAGTGAATTTCAACAGGTCCTATAAAATCTTCATTTCCGTGTTTTTTTTCATCTTAAGGTTTTTTTTAAAAAAAAAACGCTTTTATTAAAGTTTTTGATAATGTATATATTCTTGCTTAATGTCCAGCAGATAACTTAAAACACTAACGAGATATCAGGATTCAAAATTTCGTGCCATGGCGATGAAACATGCGTGCACGGCAATGAAACAAGCGTCCACGGCAATGAAAGGACTGTGCCATGGGAATGAAAGAATCAATCCACGGAAATTAAAAAATATTTTATCTATTGAAATAGACAGAATTAGATAGAATAAAAATGACTGTTTATTTTACTGTTTGGTCTTGATTCCAACACTTGTATGGGAGTAAAATTTGGGTAAGGAGATATTACAAAAAAAGAATGAAAGTACAATAAGTAAACAAAAACTGTTGAATTACACTCGCAACACTACTTAGAGACTTTAATACTACAGTCTTTCTTTTCTTAAACATACTCCCATTTTTCCTTTTGTAATATCTATCCAAATCTTACTCCCATACACAATCTGTCTGGGTTTGCATTTCCCTCTCGGAGACAGGCATGATCAGATATATTTTTGGATTCCGAAGCTTTTGCGAAGTCATTGCACTTCGAGGAACAACTACTCCTGCAGCCTTCTTTTTAACCGACTTCAAAAAAGGAGGAGGTTCTCAATTCGGCCGGTATTTTTTTATTTTTTATTTATGTATGTACACCGATTACTCCGAGGTTTCTAGTCCGATTAGTGTGATTCTTTTTTGTTCGATGCAGTATACTCGTACTTGCCATTTGGTCCCATAAAAATTTCATCCAATTTGGTTTAGTGCTATTTATTTTGTGAGAATTTTTCTAAATATATATAATATATCGTGTGAGGTATTGTTTGAAAGGGCTTTTATTAAGAATTTCAAACATTAACACACAAGCACTAAAAAGTGAAAAATAAAAAGCTTTTTTACAAAAAAAAAACAACCACCTTCAAAAACTACAAAATAAAAAAATAACTATAGTTTGGAAGTCGGTGGCAATACCTACATAAAAAAAAACAAAACCAAAGCCTCCGACTTCCAAACTAAAGTTATTTTTTATTTTGTAGTTTTTGAAGGCGGCTGTTTCTTTTAGTAAAAAAGCTTTTTTAAGATATCCTCTTTTAATACAGGGTTGCTTCTTAATTTCTGACGTCGCTTTTGTTTAGCCAATCCTTTCCTCTCCTTTCTCTCCTCTTCAGATAATTTTGGTTTAGGCATCTTGGCATCCTAAAAATAAACAATCCATTATTAAAATCAGACTGTAGTATGTGAGGGTGCTTGCGTGTGTGTCAGTGTATATACGTGTGAAAGAGTACCAAATGTTACATCATTTTGTAAGGTTAACATGAAAACATCTTTTTGTAGTTGACTGTACAGTAAAAAACTCATCAAGTCTAAGAGAGAGAGACCAGAGAGTCTAGAGTTAACTTGACGAGTTTTGTACTGTCAGTAATCGGTATTACCTGTATTACAGGTGATAAAAGATGTTTTCTTTGCCTAATCATACCATGGCGATGAAAACACAAGTCACGGAAATGAAATACCTGGCCACGGCAATGAAACTAAATTGTTTTACAAGGCATGGCAATGAAATTTTTTTCATTGCCGTGTCTTTTTCTTCATTGCCATAGTAAATTTCGGTCACGGAAACCACGGCAATGAAAGCACGGCGATGAAAATCAAGGCAAAAAATATAAATAACAAAAAATCTATTAACTATTCGAAGAAATAAACACTTCATAAATTAACATATCAGAAATGGTGTTCTATCGATTGCTTACTCATGAAGACAAACTTATTCAAATATAAGTTATACCTATCCACGGCGATGAAAGAAAAAATGTCCAGTAACATAAAAATGGAATACTTACATTTATGGCGCGAAAACGCAGGCACGTGTGTACGTCCTTCCACGTCGAGCACTTAGGGGGCACTAATATGCAACGTTTAGCATACCGGGAGGGGGGACGCAAGTCGTAGGTAAAACAATATCCTTGAACATGTTTAGGACACGGCGATGAACGGTAGTTCTGGGACAAATGATGTTTTATTAACCATTCGTTGTATTGTTTAAATATTTGAATAAATGTATTCCATAACAATACTTTAACTATTCATGTATCAAATAAAACTAGGTTTTAATATAAATAACCAATAGATTTTTATCAATGAGGAATAATACACAACAAGGTGAAGTGTGGACAGACACGGCAATGAAAGATTTCGAGGTTTAATTAATTTTTTTGGAGTATCTATTAATCCAATTAATAAAATATTTAGTGCTACACATAGATTACTATTTCACCTAACCGGAAAAAAATGTGAGAACATTATAGCTATGTTTTTTAGTACCGATTTCATTGATGCCACGCAATTTTCGGTCCCGGGAAATTCACTCTTATACTAAAGTAGTTTAATATATCTAACGATTAATTTATTAAGCACTTTTGGTGGTGAACAGAATTATTTACTTACATATTTACAAGGCAATTGAGTGCAATATTTTTTAGACAGTACTTGTTAGCTGTACAGACTACGTAATGAGGTAATACAGGTAATTCGTGGTCATCCAGTGATTTGTGACCACAATTCAATTGTTTGTGGTATCCGCGCGTGCGTGTGTCAATGGGTTAGCGAGTTAGTGGTGAGACGAAATTAGACGTACTTACATAATGTTAACGTAACCAATGTTATTTTTTTTATTGTTGTTTCAATGAACGCCTAATGTGACTTTTTCAATTAATAATTTGTAATTTCTAAGTAAACAATTGAGTTAACCTGGATTTGTTATTAATAAGTCTGACTGTCTGTAATTCGCCTTGAGCAAGCAATCAGTGCTCGTGACTTCTAAGTATGAGAATAGGGCTGGTATGAATGGTCAGGAGCATAGATTTTTAAATACAAAAGAAGCTTTTAAAAGGTTACAAAATAAAAAATGATAGTTACGTGTATTTTTTATTAAATCGACACTATAAGTTTAAAAAAAATCATACAACAACGTTACAGTACCGCGTCCTTTTTTAAATTAAAATAACTACACAATGGCGTCATCGTCCACAAAACCCACCCAACACATTAAAAACTTTATATTAATTAATCATCGCAGTCACTGAATTAAGTTGAAAAACTCCTGACACTTTGTCCTGATCTCGCCTCACATTTACGTCACGGTCCAAATAAAAAGGTCTGTAACCGGACCGAAGGACCAAAGAAAAAAGGAGGCGGAACCCTCCCGGGTGTCGCATTTTCCGTGCGGGTCTCTTTTTTTGTTAAAATGATACTTTTATACTGCACGTATTGTATTTTTTGGAGCCAAAGAAGTGAATAACGAGATTTTTCTGTTTTTACTTTTGTTATATTTTTTTGGGGAAAGGGTTTGACTTACGTTTTGTTACAATTTGCAACATAAACTGATATACTCGTTTACTTGCTAAAAGCCAAAGACAGATAGGAAGGTAAATAAAGCACAAACAAACTAACCGCATCAAAGCTTATTATTTGTACTAAGTATCAACCAAAAACTCAGCTGAGCTAATTAAAAGGAGAATGTTTTCCATTCTCACTTGTACGAAAGTCGATCCGATTATGACAGCAACAGGATTATCGATTGTCACGCCCGCTCATCGCTTCGCATCGCTTACAAAGCGCTTAAACAGCCGATAGTATAGCTCATAGCTTTCCACACAATATTGTCGCTCATTGTGCACACGCCTCATTGTCTTACAGATTTGGTTCAATAATGAATCAACTCATCCACCACGCTCACCATACCAAATCCAACTCTAATTACTACAAATTAAAGTTTCATTTCGTTCGTTATTTAAAAAGCCGTTAAATGCAGACAACAGAATTCGATTATGTCATTCAAACCTATATCTGATGGGTTGATCAATTAATTTTCAACTGTATTATCTTCATGGAGGGTTGATAATTGAGTGATGTGTTCTAGAGTTGTGATGTTAATGTCGGGGTGTGAAGGGAGCATGGTAGACTTTGTGACGGGTATATTCACAATCGCGCCAAGCGTTTGAGCCACTCATAATGACGAGATTATGTTCCACAGAATGTCTGCGCGTGATATGCCAGTTATTATTAAGTCAACAAGAGATTGTATTGTTTCGGTATTTTAAATTGTGATCTTTTGGGTCAATGGTTTGTTGCGTTGTCTGTCGGTACCGTAAAGTGTTCTATAAACAATCGTAGCTAAACATAGGAATCCCATCACAACCAGCTGGTAATCCGAGCACCGCTGAAGCTCTAGTAAGCTGTCTATATTTGACAGCTAATTACAGTTTATTCTTATTAGCAGACAAAATAACGTCGCTCTTTCTCATGACATTTTTTATACCACCGTATCTATTGAGTAGTTTAAAAAATGTTACCTTTATAATCATAATGAATCTTATGCATTTTATAATCGACTTGTGTACCTAATATTTTTGATAGTGTGATGTTAAATACATTCCAAACCCTGCGTAAATAACATTTATTTTTGAAAATAAAGGGCACAAATAGTAAGATAATTCTCAAGGATGTTCTTATTTTGTCCTACAACATTAGAGATAATTTCACCTACATTAAGTATTTTGAAACTAATATAATTTTCATTTAATTAAGTTTGGATTAATTTTATATCTTGTAATATTATTATTATTCATTCATAACCGAACCTGCAATCTCTGAAATCACAAAACGTCAACAACGAAACCTTTCGTATCCAAAGACCAAAACACCAACAAACCAAACATTTGCGACTCAAAGCTCCCAAATCACTGAACAAACTTATCAGCGGGAAACACATAATCGTCTTCAACTTAATACTACTTTCAGCAACTTAGTGAGAAGAGACGAAGTTGGAATATTCGTCAAATATCACGAGTTTGTGTACTTAGTGAATTGACACGAGCATGCTCCTAATTACTGCAGGCTCTGTAACGGCTACTGTGTTGCGGTGGGACAGGGAATAGGGAACGAATGGATACGGTATATTTTTAAAAATGTTTTTCTTTTGTGGGAAAAATAAAAATTATTTAGTTTTTGTGTTTAGTGTCTTTTTTTCATCTGTGGTAGATTGGCTAAATATTTTATGTTCTAAGAACTGGTGAAAAACGGTTTTAATAAAGTAATAATGAAAAATGTGTTGGTATATTCTAAACGAACGTTTTAAGGTGAAAATTAATTAAAATAAGTACGACTTCTCAAAGTCGCTTCTATACTTTTAATTCTAAAACTTTAATAAATCTATGTAATAATATGTACTTATGAATACCAAATCGAAAGAAATCATGCTGATAATGTTTTTGATGTGGGTTCTTGATTCGTACTAACCACGTAAAAAGTAACTAAATACATTAAGATGAACGAAACATCAAGAACCCAAACAGAAACGGATCATGGACATTATCCACTGTCTAAGTACCTCTGGTTTTCTATTTTACTTCGGAAAAAAAAACTCTGTAGTAAGTAACAAAATAAAAAGTTCGTATCTCCTCCGATCCAATAAAGCTCGGTGTACAAAAACGATTAATCTGGCGCTGTTCGTCTAGATTGCGATCTATTGGTCGCGCGACTGTGTTGCGTCGCGTCGCAAATTGCCGTCGATCGTGTGCGCGTGTCGTTGTATTGTTGCGGGAACCTATAGGTTTTACCTACAGGTATTGTTTACTTGATTTATTGAGTTTATTATGTGCGTGTTCTCTATATTTTAAGGGATTATTTATGTGTAGGAAGATGTAAAATTAAGGTACCTTTACTGGTACTTGTTACTGTAAATTATTTCATAAGTTACAGAATAAGATACAGAAGAAGATTTTTAAGAAATGCTACGTACGTTTTTTCGGTCGCCATTGATAATGAAAAGTCTGCAGGTCAATTCAATAGGTCACTGTCCATACTAATTTTATAAATGCGAAAGTACCTCTTTCTGTCTGTTTGTAACGCTTTTACGACTAAACCACTGAATCGGTTTTGATGAACTTTGGTACGGGGTGAAGTTTTTATTCCCCGACGTTGTCAACGTCCGTGGTAAATAACATTTACGTGGACGAAGTCACGGGTAAAACCTAGTACTAAATATACATTGCTTTTGCAGTAGGTACATTCGTTAGTGAGCAAAGGTGCAGTTCCATGTACCTGCATAGGTATTATACAATCAAGAGGTCAGAATATCAAAACGGTGCACATTCAATACTGGCCGGCGAACACATTGGAGAACGGGCATCAGTTACCCCCAAATTGTGGGCAGCTGGCCTGATTGGATTACTGCAATCTGCTGTGGCCTGACTCCGCTGCATATTGCTCGGTTTAGAATGTGTGATAGTCTTTCAATTTACGACGTTGGTCGTGCCGGAAACAGTCTCGTTGTGAAACTGAGCTCTCAAATAGAAGTTTAGTTTTGACTAGCTTAAGCTCGCGACTGCGTTCGCATTCTAAAACAACAGTAAGTCACCTACTCCTTATAACGTCAGCTATCTGCTAGTGGAATTTTCGTCAAAATCGGTACAGCCGTTTCAGAGATTAGCCGGAGCAAACAAACAGACAAAAATTGGTACACAAATCTCGTGCGAACCGCTATGTGCCAGCGCTGGTCGCTGCGTTACATCTTTTGGTGTAAAAGGGTCAGCGTTATTTCAATTCTCGCTCAATCCACGCCTCGCCGGTTTCAAACCACCTTAAGAAAACTTTACTCTGGAACATTCCAATAAAAACACTAAAAAATAAAGCCCCATCTTCTTAAAATTCAACATAAAATCATATACCTACACTACCACAGAATAACAAAGTAGCAGTCTACCAATCCTCCAATATGTAACGCACTACGTACGGGGGTCCGTCGGCCTGCCCTCTGATTGCATTACTGCAAGTCTCACTCAGTGGCCGCAGGGACTGCGTTATTTGATACGCAGCCAGTCATTTGGACAGGTTTATGCAATAATGACGCTTTATAGAATTATGGAGTAGATTTATGTATAGAACATAATTTGCGTTCAGATTAAATTGTCTACTGTTTTGGTTGTGCTGTGGTTTAGCTTTTTGTATGTTTTGAAATTAATGTTTTATGATTTTTTTTATGTTCGTTAAATATATGAAACCTATTGGCGATAAATATGGTTTTTACAATCCCACTTCCAAACGCGGAAAGTTAGGATGTATGGATGGATGATTGTTACTATTTCATGCTTAAACGGCACTTAAATTGGGACATACAGATATTGTGCTAGTTACACATGGGATAATTTTTGTCCCATTTTTATGTTCCTGTAAAATAATTTAGGATTTTTATTTGTGATGATTAAAAATAAATTTAGCAATAGGCACAAGCAAACTGTTTAGGATGTTGGGTTTAAAAAAATCAGAACAAACCATCAAATTGCCGTATGAACAAAAACCTCTTCACTTAACCCGTACAAAGTAAAACAGCTTGTATCGCAGTATCTACATGAGCCAGTTTGCAATATCACGTAAAAACAAGCTCGTGTATGAGCTGGGATTGTGCGCTAACGAAGCTTGTGGTTATCATAACTTTGACGCTGTAAAACGCAGTTAACTTTAACTGAAAGAATTCTTGTGTACTGCGGAACGGTTATAATCACTGAAGGGAAAATGTGGAGCATGGTTTTAAAGGGCGAGACAGACTTATAACACGCTACGCCATCCCACGCGTGCTTATTGGCCAAAAGACAAAGAGTAGTTTCACGAGATGAAATGTGGCCAATGAGAACGCTTGAATGCCGTGGCGTGGCGTAGCGTGTTATAAGTTTGTTTCTACCTTAATTCTTAGCCCCACGCTGGGAATTTCTCCTGTATCGTGGGTACGTTTACAAACATACAAACTGACATACACAAACAAACAGACTCGGAACAACTAAGTACAGTCAGCAACAAAAGTCGATTAACATTTATGATTTTTAAATCCTAATTATTAAGTACAGTATTAAAAGTAAAACGCAATAAATATAAAATTAAGATAAAATAAACCCTTAGCTATTGCCTGAAATTCTGAAAGCCAGTACATTATGTGTTTAGTATTTGTTTATATGATATAAAAAAGTAACATTGTTAATCGACTTTTGTTGCTGACTGTACCTGTAGGCAAGTTTAGATATTGCCAATCATGTTGTTTTAATTATTAAGTTAAAAGACATAAAAAAATAAATAACGAAAAGTTGAAAAGTCATACATATAACATAGGTACTAGCTTTTGCCCGCGACTACGTCCGCGTGGAAAGATGTTTGTATGCAAGTGCATACAAACATCCACCCCCCTTTTCACCGACTTAGGGGGTGATTTCCGGGATAAAAACTATTCTATGTCCTTTCCCGGGTCTTAAACTATCTCCATGCCAAATTTCATGAAAATCAATTCAGCGGTTTAAGCGTGAAGAGGTAACAGACAGACAGACACATTTTCGCATTTATAATATTAGTATGGATCGTAGTGGAAAGTAATTCCTACATTCCCTTATTCAGGGTCCATTATTGCTTAGCTACTGTATTAATCGAGCCGACATTTTACAAATAGGTATATTTAATTATTCTGTAAGTTTTATTGTCTGGTCCTCTTTATTGCTGTTTCAAAAACAAGACATTAATAAATTCCTCTGCTTTATTTACCAGAAATAAAGCGTAGATACACAAGTACGGGCTAAGGTAAACGCACGCAAGAATTAGCGAATCGCTCGCAGTCTACGTAACGTGATTGTGGGGTAACGAAGCATGCGGTGTACTACAGCTTTATATCACTAGGGAAGGGCATTATTAATCTGCGAAGATGTCGATATTTTTCGATAATTTTTATTTAGTTTTTGTTGAATATTTGTGTAAATTCCAAACAATTATTTCATCATTAAAAAGAACGGTGTGTGCATATTTTTTTTTGTAATGTTGTAAACGTTACGCAGTTGAGCAGTAGGTACAGAACATAGAGAAGTAATATGAAAAGTACTTCCTTGTGTTCATATCGGTGAAAATATATAGTTACAGAAAAAAGAAGTAGGTAGTAATATAAAAAAATAACTATTTTAATTACCTACATGCCATCTTTTTTTTTGTATTTAGTTACATAAGTCACAAATAAAAAAAAGACTAGATACCTAAAAGCTACTAAAAACTAAACATGAAATGAGCCATGTAAATCTCGTAAAACTACATTTATTTCAACGGGCAAGTCTGTCAAAAACCGCATTACCGGCCAGCACCGTGCCTGTGCACCCTTTACCCGCGCTTCACGGTTATTTACCCACCCCCATTTTAGCTGGGGCTCCGAGAGTTTTCACCGACATTTATATTCTGGAGTGAAGGAACAATATTGTATATTGGCTTCGACGCCAATCTGACAAATAAAGGAGTATTCGTCGGCTGTAGTGTTTGCATACCAGGACAGCGTCTGTCAGCCTTGATTGACAGTTGGAAACCAAACTGCCGTCAACGAAATTGTTTTTTCTGTATAGTCGACAAAACAGTGTAGGTAGGAAGTCTTGTCAGACAATCGCTTGTTTATATTTATTATTTACTGATGGTCTGTTTAAAATCTTTTGTTTCAGTATTCAAGAATTAAAAAGGATATGAAATTAAAAAATCTGTTTATTAAATTGCAATCTACCTAATTGAAAAAAGTGTTCGAGGAAGTTTCTTGCTCGTTCTTCTACATAGAGGCCTGCCTACGTGTTGGAATGAGCAACAGCTTCAACTTTCTAACTAACTGACCGACTCCTTGGCAATTAAAAAGTACCTGTAAATGGTCTTATCGAAATAAATGATTTGACTTTGATTGCTAGTACTGAAGTTAAAACGGACGATGATGAAATGATTTATGGATTATTTTATTCTCGATAAAATAATTCACCACACAGTCCCATCACTAACACCTATGGTTTATTTTAGTAGTACTTCCATGTACACAGAGGAATTAATTTCCTTACGGGTAATGGAAGAAAAACATAGCCCGTTATTTGCTTGTCATCTCGTCAAGTGCCGAGAGGAAGCTGACGTAATAGGTGTTACGATAACATTTTCACAAAACGCTATTAAAAGGCAAAGTCAAATATACTTTGACTAAATATTTGTGTAACATTTTACGATAGTCCGTCGATGTTTGACAGTTAGTGATGTGATTATACATAATTATTATTAGTTTGTTAATTGTCATCAAACTTATACAAGATTTAAACATATAAATATATGGGTAGATAGTTATATTAATATACTAGCTTCTGCTCGCGACTTCGTCCTCGTCATAGTTATTCGTCATGTCATAGGTATATTAATCCACGGGAACAGTACATTTTTCCCTGATAAAAAACCCTATGGAAAGACTATAATCTGTCTCTATGCCAAATTGCATCAAGATCCGTTCAGCCATTGTGGCGTGATTGAGTAACGAACATTCAAACTTTAGCATTTAATATAAATAATAAATAAGATGAATTTAAAAACACAATGACATGAATAATTCAAAGAAATATATTTTTTTCCTAATACATCAATGACCTTTATATAAATTGGTCTCAATTGAAAGTTACCTGAAGTAGACATTTATTTGGAACTTAATAAAATGTACGATAGAAATAAAATAGGATTAAAGCCGAGTCATCCTTCAACCAAAATAAGAAACCAAGATCCAAGGCACCCATCGCCACATGTACCTAATAACGACACCATACAGCTCTTCCACGTGCCCGTGATATAACACATTTCATTAATAAAGGTAATATTTCAATACATAGTAATATAGCCAATGTGGGGTGGTTAATGATAGCAATAACACTAGCAATCGGGAATGAATAAAAGGTGTAATTTATGTGTTCCTACCCCCAAAATGTGGCCGCGCAATTACAGGCTGTATGGGGTACAGTAGGGAGGTGGATCTATATCGATAGATAGACTTATTAAAATTTTAGAAGGAAAATTAATTGGGTCGTTTTGTGACTTGAATTGTAATTTTGAATTTGGAATAAATTGGAAGTAGTGGATGAAATTAATAAGGTCTAGTAGATAGAGGCTACTGTTTGATGAATGAACTGATATTATTTTTATTTATTTGAACTCGGATTCGCTTTAGCATTTTTTTCTTGGAAACATAACAGTAAGTATTCACACAATAAAGAATATATATAATTTTAATTATTTATAACTATATTTATTATCGAAAAAAAATTATACATGAAAAAACAATAAACTATCGAGCATGTCCCATCCCTAAAGACTTTAGGAGAGGCCCATCCTACTGTAGGGAAATGCTAATGATTTCCCTTCAGACACCATTTTAAAGGTACAGTCGTAATGAATATTCTATTTTAGTTCTATACCGTGCTGCTATAGATTCGCGCCATTGTTCCGCGATTTACTTTCAATGTTATTGTTCACCAAGAATTGTTTCACTTTGTATAAAGTTATTAGATCACTGATAAGTGTTCAAGCAATTTTAAGTCATTGTGAAATAAAGGACTGTTTGTTAAAATATTTACGAGCGAGTATTATAGGCTTCGGCCATTGTCTTTGTGCTATCGCCTACAGCGAAATATTTGAGCGTTAAAATTGAATACCATTCGCCACGCTTTGAACGCAAAATGATAATTTAACTGGACATTTTCATTTACTTTAAAATAGTATGCAGGTAAAATATACAACGCGATAGTGAACGGCACGATTGACGCAGTAGAATAGCTGAGACTCGGGTTCGATTCCTGCACGAAATAAATATTTTAGGAATTTCAAAATTAAAAAAATACGTACTTTGCATTTTAATCTCAGTCTTAATCTGTCAAAATTTACTCTAATTTAACAAACTTTTGACAAGTTGATTGGGACTAGATTTTAAGCATTTTTATTTAGTAAAATTGGCCTTCATTTATATCCCAAAGTATCATAACTAGAAGACCATGGGGCCTACCACAACCTCTTAAAACAATATTATTTTAATATTACTTTGCGTTTCGCTCTGTTGGATTTTCAACGCTCGGATCAGCGCCGAGAGTTGAAAATGAAACAACAGAAATTACAAAGTAATATTAAAATAATATTGTTTTAAGAGGTTGTGGTAGGCGCCCTGATCTTATCATATGGGCCAACGACTTGTTTACCATCTGACATAGTAAACCAAGACTTTTCCTGGCAATTTATTCTTTGGTTATTGCGTAAATACTAACCTAGCACCTTTCTACTACGTTCTCACATCAAAGAGAAAAGGATAAAATCGCAGGTGAAGCCACATTTTAAGCATAAATTCTAAACGAGAATGCCTGGATAGTCCTGAATGGAGAAATGTGTCCCTGTGAACTACGAAATGTGGCTACAGTAGGATAAGCTCGGATACTTGTGCTGGCCTTGTGAGGAAAACCTGTTGTGAATAAAAATATAAATAAAACACGAAACTGAGTTCAGGCTAAAAGGGTATAACCCTTTACAATTTAATAAATCTGTGTGAAAGGCTGTTTAGGAAAGCTAAACTGCTTATTTCAAGTAAAGTAGGGCACTTAACAATATTTTTTTTACTGTAATGATGATCGAAAGCGAAACTACTTTTTATTGGTCTTATAATTATAAATGACTAGCTGTTACCCGCGGCTTCGCCCGCGTTAGTTTAGGATTTGACAACCAATTCGGGTTGTACTGGGCTTGTTGTTCGGCCAGATCCAGAATTATTAAATACGGACCAACTGTGACTCATAAAAGTCCGTCGACGTTTAGTTTGCATTTCTGCAAGAGAGGTCCCTCTCGCCTGCGACTGTTCTGGAGTTTCTGTCGCTGTAATGGCTGATCTTGTTCTCTGAGACGAAGTTATGTTTGAACAGGCGTCTCAGTTGCTCTTACAGCTCTCTGGCTTTTGGCTTGTTCCTCCAAAAGCAATTGCGTTTGGAAGGGCGTCTCAGTCGCTCTCTGAGAAGCTTGGCGTGCGGGGGCTTGGATCTCCAGTCTTTCCTGGCTTAAGAAAATACCTATCTCATCAGCTCTCAAAGCTGCTTGTCGTTCCGCTTGTGCTTGCCTTCTTAATGCGGCATAAACGGGAGATTCCTGGGATTGAGCAGTAATTTTTGCTCGGGCTCGCAATGAGCTTTTGCCTGAGTTGGAACTGCGAGATATTTTAAAATAGAAAAAAGTAACCTACCCTAATAAAAACACACCGAACATACCTCGAACGAAAATATAAACAGTACTGAGGGACAGACTTAACTTTGCCGTTGTAAAACTGTTGTCTACATGCAGCGACATAGGTCACGTTTAGTGATAATAATTATCATTACTTTCTCAAAAAAGTAATTATTTGGTGATGAATTTACGGTTTTCGGATTTTTCCTTTACTTGTGCTAGTTCTACTTGGCCTTACTCCTTGCCAAATTCTAGGTGAACGGAAAGTCCCCTATAGGTTTTGATTCCCTTGCGAGCGTCAAAATATGCACCATAAACAAAGCACAAACGGCCTTGAATTTAGATTGCGTTAACTTAGAATTTTGATTTTTTCAAAACATGGTCTTGACAGACGAACAACAAAGTGATTCTATAAGAATCCATTTTTCCCGATCTATGTGCGGAATCCTAAAAAACAGTCAAACTATCGAACTACCAAAAAATTAAAGATTTTTATTTTTCACCTTTTTGGCGCTTGTCGTTAATGTTTGAAATCCTTATAAAAAAACCCTTTCAAACGATATATTTAATTTTGGAAAGTGGTAGAAGAAGGGGTTACGTTGACGTACCTCCTCCCCCTCTTCCTTCAGTCAGTCATCGACTACACGTATAAACAAAGCAATTTCACTTGTTACGACAGTTATGCTGTGATCCTATGAGGAGTTCCGTTCCATATCTCCGAAGTTTATCATCAGGTCATGACAATATTTCTATGGGACCAATTCATTTCATTTCTTTCAAACTAAAAAGAAGAATCATCCAAATCAATTCACAATTGGCGGAGTAGGTAATCGCGTAACATACATACAAAAAACATACCGCCGAATTGAGAACCTCCTGCTTTTTGAAGTCGGTTGAAAACTAACCCAAAAATAATAAAAGACAATGTTTTTAATTTTTAAACAAACTAACAATTAATGGTCGTTTCATCGATAACTCTTAAAGCTTGATTCATACATATCAGTAAAATCACAGTCCCGGCACAGCACCGTCACCGTGTAAAGCTTGATTCATACACATCAGTGAAGCCACAGTTCCGGCACAGGACCATCCGTGATAATTATTCTTTCATACATTCTCTATGAAGGCATTCACACCAATCAGTGACAGCGACGACACAGTGCTTTCAGTGTCAGTTCCTGCGCCGGCAATCACGGACGTGATCAACAACAACAATATTTTTTACCGGATCACGGACGCCGCTGCATCAAAAACTTTTCTAGTTTCTGCAGAAGAATCTTGAAACGGTTTTGAAAAATTCTAAAATATTCAAAATATTTACTTTTATCTTTAATTAAATGTATATTGTCAAGCATTGTCCTTCAGTCTCTCCTAATTGCCTTGCCCGGCCATGATTCATGCACCCATTTTAATTTTTTTCGTCTTAATAAATGGATACCATAACGAAACTTGGCAGACATGTGGCCGGAAGTGTGACTTCACTGACATGTGTGAATTGAGTCACTGCCGCATCACTGTATCACTGTTAGGGGACGGTGTCGGAACTGTGCTGGAACTGTGACTTCACTGATATGTGTGAATGAACCTTAAGGCTGCTGCACACTTTTTACACCCGACGCCATTCTAGATGAAATTGTTATAAGTTCGCCTTCATTCTTCCATACATCCTCTATGAATGCGTTTACACCTTATAAAAGTAAAAATAAAATACACCTGTCAATGTCACTGATGACACAATGATGTCAGTGCCAGTCACGCAGTTTTTCTGTATCCCTGACAACGTATATAAAGTGGGTCACAGACAAACGCGGAATGTTGTGGCGGCCGCGTTATTTGCAAATTTTTACAACGGGCCGCGTGTACTGCTTTGTAAAATGACGCCAAATATGGAAAAAAAATTTAAATACTCAAGTCCCACATAGTGAGACACAATTGATTTTCTATTGTTCTGGCTTACCGGTAAGTCAGCCGGGGCTTGACCGGTATTTAATCCTACTTCTCTATTCCTAACAGTAATATGCGATGCTAATGATAATTTAGGTACCTCACACCTCAAGTGTTTAATTAAACGGTTTTTTTCCTACCTTTCTTCTCATCTTCTGAGAGGGCTAATAAGAGTAATAAGACAACGTTAGCAACCGCACCGTCCGTCTGGAGGCCACTTTATGCAAAATGTCAGGATGCGCTTCAGCGGTTTAGGGCGTGAAAAATTATTAAGCAAACAACTTTCGTACTCCTAGGTTGTTTATTTGACTTGACTTACTGGTCTATCGACAGTCTAGACTCACAAAATACAATTAGATGCTTAAACTTAAAATTCGATCATGATTCGATAGACACGTGGCGCCATCTACTGTCATAAGGACGTTATTGTGATTTCCCTCGGGAACAGTACTTTTTTTCAGGATTAAAGGTACCCTATGCTTGTTCCTGTACACCTGGCAACGTATATGCAAAATTTCAGGATGATCGGTTCAGTGGCTTAGGCGTAAAGTGGTAACAAACAAACAAACAAACTTACTTTCGCATTTATAATATTAGTTAGGATTTGTCTTTGACTTTAGGATACTGTTGACACTAAAATATTATCTGGTATTGTGGGTGTGTTTACAAACATAGAAATATGCATACCCAAACAACCAGACCTAAAACAACTGCTTGTAGGTCATAAAAATATTTGTTCCGTGCGGGAATCAAAGCACACAGCGCAGCAGCGAATCGTTCAACTACAGCGCCAACTGCGTCGCGATAAATTCAGGTTAAGTTTACGCTCCAAAAAAAAATAAACGTACATTTTTGCTAACCACATAAAACAATTCACACACTTTACTCTAACATAAATAAAATAATTCCACCTCACACACCATTTACATAGAACAGACGTTCTAAGCGTACAGTTAGCAATCGAAATTATAACTTCACACGAGAAAACACACCCGATAACCAACCTTACACTTGATACAAATAAAGAACAAATTAGTTTAATTCATTTCTAAATTGCCTGACAGACATGGCTGACAAATGTACACAGGGAACGTCCTTTAGTATGTCGCGTCAGATTAAATGCAGCGATCGTTGCGAGGTGAATTGATCTGAGATGGTAACGTTAGGGGGATGGTAGGAGGTCACATGTGGAGGGCAGGGTGGATGGATTGGTGGTTAGAGAGCATGTCGTTGGAGATTAGAATTTAAGGCTGATTGTCAACAATGTGGAGGGGACATGTCTTTCAGCTGGCTGAAATGTTTGGAGAACAGTCATCTTGTAACCCTGGCAACTGTAACACCAACGCTATCAGCTAGCTTACTTGATAGAATTGAATAGTAGATGAATAATGTGTGAATGTGAATGATGAATAATTTTTTGAAGTGAAAACTTCTTTAGCGGCGTTGAGCACTTTTTCTGTAATGGGTATAAAATCTTAAACTCGCGTCAGGGGACACGTGACCACGCGCGTCAGGACACGTGACCTGATCGAAAAAGCGTAGGACGTTCGTTTAGACAGCGCAGGGCGCTTGCGCGAATGTTCGTGTATGTTACAGCGTGCCACGCGTATCCATGGATGGTGACAGATATGGAAATTGAACAAAGTGCATCTATTAATGATAATAAATAGGTTCGAATCAAAACTGTTCGTTTCTTACTTCAGCTACCATAAACCTATCGTATCAGTTTTAGAGATTGGGGATGATAGTTCTGGTAATGATGATGGTGAAAAAGTCGTTGAAATTATGGATGAAAGTTGATTTTTCGGAGAGATAAACTTTTTAATGTAAAATAATTGTAATAGTTTTAAAGTTAAATTTTTAATGTAATATAAATTGTCATGTTTGTGTACGATAGCGCAATAAATGAATATTGTATTCTACCACATAAATGATAGTACTTTTATACTGATAAAGCAATTGGTGCAAAATTATTCCCTAACCATTCCAAAATATCAAACATGCTCAACGTTAATAATCAAGTTTTCACTTCTGCCGGCACTCCCGGAGTGCAGTGTTTTTTTTATATGTTTTATTCGAATAATCTTTTTATTATTTTTGTGTACACAATATGTTCTGTGGCAATAAAAAACATTTTCATTTTCTTTTCTATCTTTCAGCTGGTAGAATTAGTTTTAGTCACGGTATGTCATGATCAGTCTAACTAAGACTAACTAAGAAATCTGATTTATTTGTTACATTATTCTCCATAATTATTATGTTGAAAGTCCAATTACATCACAATAATAATCACATAAAATAACAAACAAACATACAAAGATAGACGAGAAAAACATAACCCTTTCCTTGCATAAAAATTGGTAAAAATATTAAGAAAGTTGTCTATCCGCTTATACTTTTTACAGCCAACTCGAAAACAACTACAAAACAGTAACGCAAGATTACTTTATAATAATTCAAAGAAAACATCTCTCAGATTTATAAACATGAATTCCCAGACCACAGTTTAACTGCATTAGAATTTAAACTGAAATTATACTAACCGAAAGCATTTAGAAACATCCAACAAAATAACTTAAAAGAAGCACCCAGACACATAGATTCCATTTCCTTCGGGAAGCAGACGGGATAAACTAGAAAATCCTACAAAATAAACATGGAAGCTTTTTAATTTTAAATAACTTATCGATTTATCATAAACTATCGGCTTGTCTGAGCACAGAAATAAATGTTTTGCCGTTTCGGAATCTATAAAGTAACGAGCGCAAACATTTCCTTTTAATTTAACATCCCTGTCTGTTTTTGTTACCACTAAACTTTACATCGACGGGACGTAACCTGCAGTGTATTTCGTGCAAATGTTAGCTTCCGCCAATTGGTTGCTATTACTTGGTAAGTTTCCGCACACATACCTAGTAGAACGAACGATGCCCTGTAAAACATTCATTGCCTTTCAGAAGATAGCTTTTAGGTAATTAAAGTGTTTCGGAATTGAAACACCCAATTTTGTATGGATACGTTTGGTGGAAAATCATTTCAACAAAATATAAATATATTTTATTTGATCTGTTTTGCTGGGTAATTGAAGATTTGTTCGAAGTAAGATGGGTAGTCTTAATCAGAACCAGACAGTTTGACTAGCCAGACAATATGACATTTCGTTTGATTGTCCCAAATATTACGAAATGAAATCTTAAAAGTCCAGTCTCCAAGCACCAAGACATCCAATCATCCATTATAGGCTTCCAATCTCCCATCGACTGACTAGCCTTTTTTAAATTCTCAGATCAAGATTAAAAATTCTTTTTCTTCACTTTTCTTAAAGTCCGCCTCACAAAAATCTTAACAAAAAGTAGAAACACCATAATTAAATTGTTTCCACGGATAAGTCTCAATAAGAAATTTTCACCGTTGGCTGGGTCGCGTTGTTTTGCTTCAGCTAACAGTGGAGGCTAATGGGGGGGAGGGGAGGAGGGGGAGATTGATTATGTGCTCACGCACCGTCAGACATGTGAGGTAATTAAATGTAATGATTGCAGGAAAACTGTGATTTTTTGTTTTATTTTTTTCTTTATTCGTTGTATCGTAATTATGGTTTTTTGTTTAGATTGGTGTGAATAAATGTTTGTTGCCTTTAGTGGGTCAAGTTTATATGTAGGGAATAGATATAATTGCAGATAACATAAAATAACTTAATTATTTAATATAGGTATTTTTCGTTTTACTTCCGGTCACGAGTACTTTAAAACCTTTTATGTAGTTATATGACATCGGTAAGTCATTTATGTGGTATGGTGTGTAGGCATTCTTAAATAAATAAATATTTCATTAATTTGTGAAAATAAACAAGGTCAAACAGCTTACAAATGTTCAAGCTTCATTGATATCGTTTGATAACACACTCAAGACATCACTTGATGTCAATCCCGCCGTACTGAGTCTTTTGAGAAAACAACTTACTAAAAAACAAACAGAAATTTCCTTGTTTTTCCACACACTCGCCTTTTAACTCTCCGCAACCCTTGTTTCCCCACTATTTAAGTGGCAAATAAAAATGTTATCAATCGAGAACACCCGACTGCCGGTCTGTCCGGATTACGTTGGCACACTGAGGTTACCATAGAGTTTGTTTTTATACAAATACAGCGCAATTTGCTGAATGTACAGGCATTACTGATTTGGGTGTTAATGATTTGTTTTTTTTTTTATTTACTGCAGCTATAAATATTTTTTGATTAATCTTTGAAGTAGTGAAGTTACATTCAAAATAAAGAATTTAAAAATGAGAGTTGAACTGATTAGGTACCTCTTTTCTCTGATTTTTGTTTGTCTCTTGATACTTTATGATAACTTACTACTACCCTGGAAAATCAAACACGCACTAAAAAAAATAATTAGTTTTTCTTTTAAGTACACCATAACAAAGTTTATTTTGAAACCAAACACATAACTTAGCCTATAAGCCTTGCTCCCCTATGTTTATCAATCGAGACCAAGTGCTGGTATGTCCGGATTACGCCCGCAGCGCGGACACCCTACCGTTTGCCTTTCTTGTTTGTTTTTGTCCGACTGACGCAAAAAGAAGAGTAATGATTAGCTGTGTGTGCGCTAGGTTTAGGATAGGTAATTATTTAGACGTCTGGTTTTTGTGGCTAGTTGGAAAGTCTGAATTAATTCTAGACTTTTCTTTGGTTAAAATAGTTGTAACATGTTGCTATTTGGTAGTTAGAGACAGTTAAGTATCTTTAACGGTTTTTACATTGTTTCACCAAAATAATCAGACCTATTTTTGTGTCAATTATGTACTGTGAAACGGGGAAAATCGGAAAAAAACTTAAAACATTGTAAAGGATTTTTAACGTTAATAATTGATAGACAACAAACTATATTATTACAACTTTAAAATCTGTTTTAAAGTTTGATCCTAATTCACCTCTGCATCCTTATTTAGCCAATCATATGCTACTTATGACATGGAGAAGCACAAAGTGTTCTGTTTATTACTTTCTGTGAGAGTCCTAATTATTACTTTTTATTTTTTGCTTGTTTTATAAAATAAAAATCTTTAATTACTAGCAACAATTGCACAGCTAGTTGGTCTCAACAAACACCTAGTTCAGTATATTTCCTTTAATTGCTAGACCATAAAGGATTGCGAGCTATAAATCAAGTTACTTTGAACAATCAAGCGCAGACTATGCGAGAGTCTTAAACACAGACTCATCGATACTAGACTATTGCCTCTCTGAGCTGGGAGCAATGATTGTTTCAATTTCTTGTTCGATTGTTCTCTTAAATAGTCTAGACTCCTCTACCAGGGTTCATGCAACATCCTTACAGGGTAGTAAAGGTAGGTGCTTTTTATTAAAAAGTTTATTGAACCAGGCTGTGATTTATAACCATTTGAATTTTTGAATTACATGAGGGCAATTCTACTAAGATAAAGGAACAGTTTTAATAATGTCGAAATAAGCACTATTTTACCTATATTTTTTGTCATTAATTTATTGTCGCTGAGATGAGATTGCGACTAGTTTTTTAACGTTTTTAATTAATAGAATTGACCTTCAGGATACTAATAGATGTCGACTGGCGACCTTAAGGTCGTGTATTCGAATCCCAGTCATTACACAATTGACGTGAATCGAAATCTAGTTTTAGCCCAAATATTATTGAATTTAGTTTTCTAACCCTAATAAATCGCAATAATTTAATTAATTATGACTAACTAATTTAGTGTGCTAAATGTGTTGGGTATTTACATTACTATCCAGCAATAACAGTTAAATGTATATAATTATCTAAATCTAAATTAATACTTATATTTAACGTTGATGAATTTTAAATATACTTAATCTAGATTTAAAATTCAACAACGTTATTTAACGTTGTTGAATTTTTATGGATATTTATCCATAGTAATATGATAAACAAGAAAGTAACTCTGTCTGTCTCTCTATCTTTTACGCTTTTACGACTAAACCCTTGAACCCCTTCGGGGATTACAGGCGTGATGTTTTATATGTTATATAAATAAAAGAAAACAGCTGTTTTTTTTTAATAATTGACGTTTCCCCCCCTTTACAAAACCCGTCCACAAAACCCAAATAGGTACTATCACACAATACCCCAATAAGTACAAGAAACAGCAAATATCAGCGTAAAAGCTTATTATTCTTTACACAATGAAGGCACGCAATTTTCCCACCACTCGCCGTGTCAGAACCACTGTCACTCCATTCTTAGAGATAATTTACTTTCCTAATAGCTATTGTGGTGGCCAATTATTTCGTTTGCGTTGAGTCTGTGTGGTTTTTAATCGAAATCTAGGTTTTAATACGGTATTATGAAGGGAAAATAGTGTAACTATCATTTTTTTACAATCTAGAGACACATACAAAACTGTGACATTAAAAACATAACCTTCTTTCTGGCTCAGTCGGGTAAAAAGAGAGTACCAAAAACAAAAGGAATTACACGACATAACTTATAAAAAAAAAACTTTATTTTAGCCTCGAAAACCCGATTAGTTTTCAATTAGCAGCAACAACAGATTTTTTGTTGCTTTAAAATCAATAAATAGCTAATCAATTAAGTTGTTAAGAAAGTGACGTCACAGTATACTATTGCCATACCGAAACGCGTTTTGACAGCTCTTAAAATTTATGTCAATTTATGTTTAGTGTGAAAAATCAAATACATTAAAAAAAAGTTCGTAGCAACTTCGTAGAGGTCTCGTAGCAATTCGTAGCATTTACGTAGAAGCGACGTAGCAAGTCTATATTGTGCTTAGTATCTTAATAATACAAAGTTAGTCTTAAAGACCTTTTTTTTTGGTCCTCCAATATCCACCAAAAAAAAGGATGTTCTTAAATGACGCAAATAAAACGTGTCGTATCTTCGGGGGAGTGGCAGAAATGTCAGTGGGACTTGACTAATGTATGCTGCCTCCCTACCTAGCGGAGATACCGTGAATATACGGCGAGGTTAGGCTTAATGTAGATGTGTGGTGAATTTGTGGAGCCTGGCGGTTCTGTAGGTATAGCGGTTGTGGCGTATGCCGTGTAGGTACCTACAGTGTAGGTCGGTAGGTATGTAGGTACGTTTGTATAGTAGGTGAGACGGAAATAATTTATGATTACATGAAAATTTGATGAACTTAGATGTAGTTCTATTTTTTACTACCAAATAAACACTTAAAAAGGATTCCTTTTCAGATACGGGACCATGAAAACTAAAAAATGTACAGCTGCTGCTAAGTTGCGTTAGGTATTATGAAAACCAAGAGGCCAACGTTAAAGACTTTGTATAATTTTATACTGCAACATTTTTTAAATATTTTTATAAAGGTAACAAGTACGATCTGTACGATTATTGATCATGGTCTACCTTTTTTTTCCTGCGTACTACGTGTCGCGCGTTCGATTCCCGCACAGAAAAAATACTTGTATGGCCTACAAAAGGTTGTCCTGGCTATTTGTGTATCTGAGTTAATATGTCTGTAAACACACTCACGATACAGGAGAAATTTCTACGTTTTAATAAAAAACAAAACGTAAAGTTAGCAATGTAAACAAACATACCTCTTATTCATTTAGAACAGTTCCAAGAGATTTCAAGCACATTCAAAGAAAATCCAAAAAACCACCGGAAAAGCCTACCAACAATAAAATGTTATCGCCGCGCATCTTCCGATGCCGGATTTCTCTGGAGCCCTTGTAAATCTCGTAAAATTAGCTGGACGATGGCGGAATTCCTGCGACCTCGATGTAGCTCGATAATGGCTTCATGTAGCAATAAACAGGGGTTGATAAGTGGAGGCTGCAAGAAGTGCGGGTCTAATGCCACGCGGTGATAGTGTGTGATTGAGAGCGAGAGGCTTGGAAGTGTATGGAGTTGTAGGTAGAATATGAATTGGTAACGTATCGACTTCTAACTAGACTAGTTGATAAAAAAAATAACCCTGTAGATTAAAAAATATATTTATTTATGAAGCGTTGTGTTGCAACCCCGTCGTTGTAAAGTTACGCCGGCGTTCGCTCGCGTATCCAGTCGGCCACTCACTACGTAGCTAGATAGCTAGTTAGGCAGCGCACGCAGCGTTCGTGCGACAGACGCCATTCTAATTAATAATAATAGCAAATATATGTATTACCAAATCCGCGCGTAGTTCTTTTGGCTACATCGTGAGAATCCCGTTATATTTATTTTTAATTTATTTACACCAACAGAATTATAACATTATAACGATGACATGAATAAAGTCTACACAAGGATGTAAAATCATCATCATCTGCTTAGCCTTTTTCCAACTACATTGGGGTCAGCTTCCAGTCTAACCGGATGCAGCTGAATACCAGTATTTAACAAGGAGCGACTGCCTATCTGACCTCCACAACCCAGTAACTGGGTAATACGATACCCCTACACGAGGATATAAAATATTATAACAAAAATTAAACAACAACGTAACATACATACTTCAACCTCTCTATAATTAATTGTGTAGCTGGAACACATGACAGTATTTATCTAGGATATAATAACAGTTGAGGCAAGGATGCCGAGGATAGTGGCGTAGTCCCTGACTACTAATATTAAAAAAAATGTATTTTTCATGTAAGTCCGAGGCTGATTGTAAACTGTACTCAAGATTTTTAGAAGCTGGTGGTCAAACTTTTAAAATAAATATTTAAGAAATATCAAACTTCTTTCCAGTCGCTAATATCTTAGATTCGACTCAACTGAGTATATGCATAATTTTTCCAAAAACAGTCATAATTATTATTCGGTTACCATTAAATACAGCAAAAAAACAAAGACACTTCAAGTTAAACCCTCCAAGTATTGTCTTTCCCATGTCCAAAACCTATAAACCTTACATTCTCCAGCTCTATAATCTTCCCCATTGTCTGGGAGCCGGTGAGCCGCCACGAGCTTAAAGACCCTTTTCTTGAGACGGACAAGTTCAATAAATTGGAGGGCGAGTCGGCAATGCAGCCGTTAAATTACTATATATCGTGGATGGGGTGCATAAAGTATGTGTGTGATATATTGGTGGTTATATACTTCTGTGGTAAGGGGTTATAAAGTGACGCGATGGAGAAGAAATTGTGATAATGGAATTGGGACACCATCTCTTGCATGCCTCGTAAAGTCACATTCTCAGAGTGGGATAATAAAGCTATTATGGTATCTGTAAAGGCTATTGTGTAACATCTCTATTATAGTATAATCCTGCTTTGATAATCATTATCTTTCATGCTTCAGAATCATTATCTCTCTGTTTGCAAGCCGCTATGTATAAATTACTTAATTTATACTTATCTCTACTAATACTAATATCACCGACTTATAAAGAAATAAAGTAGTAGTAGAATAGAGAGAGTAGAGTGATAGTTGAATCAAAATTTAATAAATTAAAGTAATGATAATTATTCAGTTGAATCATACACATAACTAACTTGTCAAAGAGTAAGTTAATATGCAGAATATGCATCGATAATTTACATAATTATGTAACTGTAACTGATACCGCGGGTTGAGGTCCTGGTGATCTGTACTACAGGTGCTTTGCGCCTACTTCAGACACCAGCTCTTCACATAATCTAGAACTTGTTTGTGACCAAAATGTAAATTGTAAATGATTATTATGTTTTTTTCTAATCTTGTGAGGAGGAATAAATAAATTATTATTATTATTTATTATTATAAAGTTATGTATCTGGGAGTACAGATCTGATTTAAAAAATTGTTTCACTGATAGTAAGCTATTGCCGAGTACCAAAGGCTATACTTTATTGTAGACTTGACTTTAACGCGGACGCAGTCGCAGTCAAAAGAAAGTACTTAATAATTGTAGCAATAAATTACTGATCTAGTTTATGGTCATCTTTATTTGACCACTCACAGAATTTACAATGTTTCCCGTTTGATTTTCGAAAACTATTTCACAAGTGAAGTGCTCCACTCTCAAACGCCACATTTTTATGAAAATTCGAGAGGCTTTGTAGATTTTGACGTTTCCACGTATGTATCTCGTGAATACTGAAGTAAACTCACGCTGTGCAGTACTCAGCGCTGTAACAAATTGTGAACGGAGGCTGTTATCTGAGCACCTCGACGCCCGCACATTCACTCGGTTCTCACGCGAATGCTGAATTTGTTTTTGTATGATCGTGTACTGCATCGCTTTACTGCTGTAGGGTATAAAAATGCGCGTGTGTTTTGGGAACCGTAGAATATGAGCTAGGAATGTTTGTATGTTAGTTTATGTAATTTAAATTCTGAGATGGAAACTTTATAAAATGGCTTTCTCTGTACATTATGTGCCATTAGTAATAGACAAGCTGCATGTTTTTTTAAAGAGAAAATATTTTAAATATATATCTACTATCTACTATGTATATATAAAAATCAATTGCTGTCCGTTAGTCTCGCTGAAACTTGAGAACGGCTGGGCCGATTTAGCTGATTTTGGTTTTGAAATGTTTGTCGTAGTCCAGGAAAGGTTTAAACGGTGAGAAAATATGGGGTAGGGTAGGGGCAGGATACCACGCGAACGAAGTCGCGATGGGTCAGCTAGTTAGTAATAAAATTATCATCAGTTTTTATGAAATGAAATGAATATTGAGATGAAATGAAATGAGGTTACAATAAATTAGTATTCCTTTTCTATAGTCCACTTGCTGCAGTACCCAAAGTGCCCATACATCTTCACTTTGGAGGACACTACTGCGGCCAAGTACTATCAGAAAAATATTAATAAAAGAATGATCGATTCAAAAAGAAGAAGAAGATATTATTGTTATCACAATCTTTGTTAGGATGTAACAAGTGGAAAGCAACAGCTTTGTAAGAATACTCTTAAGTCTAAGATTACAATTCCACACAACTAAACTGCACACTAATAAATCTCGTCCACATTACTAAATCACTCTCCCCACTTGTAACTCACAACTTACTAGATAAGCAAGAAACACAGAATATCTTTTACTTCAAGATAGAACTTATACACTTCACGATAATGAAAATATACATCAAAGTACTATTATTTATGCACGATAGTACTGTTTATCTTTACTGCTATCGTGAGACTAGTTTTCTAAGAATAAAAAAGTTCATTCGGTAAATAAAATTAGACTTTAACTGGAACATAATATGAAACAAAAGGTAATAATTTCGTTTTGGAAATTAGGTTTGGGATTAGGACAGCCTAGACACAGTAATGAAAAAAGTAATTAGATAGTTTATTTTTATTTTTAAAGGCTGTATTATACCATGCTTCAGACAGCCAATTATTTTAGTTAAAATAGTCATAATCATTGTCAAAAAGTAAAGGTAATTTGGAAGCATTTTCGACCAATTGAGACTGAGATTAGATTGCGTTCCAAAAAGTTAGTAGGTTTGCACCTCTATGCTAAGGCCTCCCTTTCTGCTTTATCTTCAGCTAGTGTGGACCGATCTTGCCTGTAAGCTTCAAGCTCGTCCCGCCATGGTCTGCCCACGATGTTGCTGAACGTTTTTCAACAATAATTTATTCCTAAACTAACACACATAATTTATTATTAAGGATTACCAACAAGTGCCACATTGAAATAAATGTCTACAAAATATTAACTTGTGAAGTTACATTATTATACTCCGTGAATTTTAACTCGTTGTAAATCTTTAAGGGGGTCAATGTACTCATGAATATGAACAACTTTTATTAAGGGACATAGTATGAAATGTGAAAAAAAACAAATCAAATTATATGGATCAGCTGTTTTTTTTTTTCACATTTCATACTATGTCCCTTAATAAAAGTTGTTCATATTCATGAGTACATTCACCCCCTTAAAGATTTACAACGAGTTAAAATTCACGGTGTATAATGCACATTCAATTACAGCTACACAATATCAAGTAAACATGCAACTACATCACTAAACACATAACATCACGCCCGTAATCCCCGAAAGGTTAGGCAGAGGTGTACCTACCCATTAATACACCTACATTTCGCCAGTTATGTTCAAGTCCCATGTAATAAACTACACATTACACTAAATTAAAGTAAAAAATATAATTAACATAAAAAAAATAGTATAGTTTTAGCCGCACTAGGTCTAATATTTAAGTTTGCAATTAAAAAAAACACATCTAAAAACACACCTAAAAACACACCCTTAAAACACACCTACTATACAAACCTGCAAAATACCAGAAACATTAATTCACGAAATCAAGATTAAGTCATTACTCCAATCACTTCCGTCCACGTCAGTACTGAGACTGGATCAGATTGGGTCACACATCACATACCTATACAAGCAAGGGATTTATAGTGGGACGCAAGTGTTGAAGTTCCCTTTTATGAGCCCATGGGTTCGCGTCGATGGCGTTATAAAGTGCCGCCATGGTTTAAAGGAGACTTTGATTTGGAGAAATAGGGGACCAAGATTGGTGGTGAATGTTATGGAGGAAATTGGTACATTGGATCACTATCCAATACATGAATGGCCGCTGTTATTTGTGTGTTGAGAAGTATAGATGTTAATCCGTGTATACAGAGTAGATATGTAAGTATACCTACATAGACCCTATATCTACACTTAAAAAAAAAGTAAATAAAACTTTCATTACAGTCTTGCTTAGTTTTTCGATCTATAATAGTCGCCTTGTGTAGATATAATCAGGAATACAGTTTGACCTGAACTATAAACCTCTATGTTACCTATGATGCAATTCTCTATTTGTATTGTGGATTACATTCCTAAATTAACTAATTAAAGAAAATACATGCATGAAGATTTATTTAGGGAACGCGCATATGAATAAGCATAAAACCAGTTACTCAACCACTTCATATGGGAGTCATCGATCCTAAGTTTTTACAAAAAAACTCAGGACTTTAAAAATGTGTTGTGAAAACTGATGTTGATAATTTTGTGGCTTATTAATATTTACTATGGAAATTGATGTTAAACCGATTCACCACGCACTATGTACCAAAAACTTTAACGAACTTATCTGTGCTCATCCGAGAATCTTGTTGTTTTAAAGACTATTGACACAACTGTCGCCTCTGCCGACCCCCTCGAACTAAAAGGCGCGATACTCTGTAAAGTGAGAGGTCCCCACAATTCGCACAGATGTACCCGACCATTCTCTGCGAACCGTAATCTTCTTATAGGAAAGCCATACATACAATTAAACCTAACACTGCTTAAGTCATAGACAGTGGTTCTAAACATTTTGAACATTTTTAAAATTACTTTTTTATTTTATCTAAATTATTTGTTTATTTATTTTTTTACCAAATGGCATGGCATAAAATGAAAACAAATGACACAAAAATGTCAAAACAAAACTTTTATTACTCGAAAATGAAATAAATAAATAGAAGATAAAAATAAATGCTACAAAACTAAAAAAAAATCGACAACGTATAAACTTGTTTTCGGTGTTTTCAAAATGAATCTGACATACAAAAAAAAGTTTATAACAGTACCTATCTATAGCATAAAAACTCTATATTTTTCACTATTTTATCATTGTACATTTATTTGGAAGTGTCAGATAAATTACTACGCGTATGGTACGGTACATGGTTTCGAAATTTTGTTTGGACAACACCAGTGAAATATTCAGCGTCACATGTTTTCCCTGGATTGAAACTATGTGCCTTACTTGGAATATCAAAACATTACTCTATTTTTAAGCTTCACCATCATAGTCGAGTAAAAATATGTATAAAATTAACATAAACTAAAGTAACCTAGGATCTGTTAAAACAAGATACGAAAAGAGTGCGTATAAATAAATAATAACAAATTAACATACTTAACACAGTATGTCAAGTTGTTATTTTTATTTTTTGTTCTTAATATTTTATACCTTGGTGTAGTTTTGTTACTTTACTTGTATCATCGCTTTGATATTATTATGATGTTATAATTCTGTGTGTTTATAAATAAATATATAAGATCAGGTATCATTATGTAATAGAAGATCTCAAAAAAGCTACCGTTTAGCATTTGAAATTAGACCTCACAAAGATAGAACAGCGTGCAGTATTCAAGTTACAGATAAATATACACTCGTGACTTACAGTTGCCGCTAAATAATCTATAAATGTCACAGTACTATCGCTATAATATAAAGTAGATGACTCATTTCCCCGCCTCCAACATAACTTTGAGAGCCACAGCCCGCCATTGTCTCCGACATATCCGAACGGTTGCTAAGAAGGTTTTTCAATAAAATATTAACTTGCCCTCGGAGGGACAGAGAGGGCTCGGAAGGGATTAACCGACGTTTATCCCCGCATTCCGAGCGAAGGCGTCGGCTTAACACTGAGACGAGACTTAATTTAAACAATTGTTTGTTTTCACTCTTCAAATACATTGAGATTTTCATGTCTTTCTGTTGTGCGGTTATGTTTGAGAGTCGCCGCCATTTTGGGATTATTTTCCTCGTTCGCCAATTTCTATACTGGATGTCTGTTTTCGATGCAGTGTATAGAAATAGCATTGCTTCCACCATTTGGCTATGAGTAGAACCAACCTATGTATTGGTAACTTATAAAAATTGTTTAATATATATATATAATATATATATATAAAATATATATAAAATAAATACACACATCAAAAGTGTCTAGGGATCAACATCCCTAACATTTGTTAGGGATGTTGATCCCTAGACACTTTTGATGTGTATATATATATAATATATATACATATATATATTGGTAAATCGTGTATTGGTTTTTACCATTCATGCTTTTCTTAGGTCTTATGGAGCAGCATGGAATAAATTAAGTTCAGTTAATCCATATAATTTATAAAACCACTCTATTACTGTCCCACGCCCGGGCAAAGGCTTTTTCTCATACACAGAAGACATGTTTTGGCATACCACGGCCAGTACAAATAGATTAAGATACAACGGTGTTTAGCAGTCTCCTTTTTTACACGACTGCCCCAAAAAAAGGAGTGTTATGCGTTCAGGGTTAATGTATGTAAGTATGTATGTATGTGAGTTTCTTTATTCCACCATAACTTTTAAACGCCTGAACCGATTTAGATCTATGGGGTATCGTTACAACCCTTGCATCGTTCCGAGTAACATAGGCTAGTAAAAAATAAAAAGAAACCGATGTGGTCACTTTAAAACGTAAATTAATACCAGCCTCAATTTATTTTTTAATGAATCTGGTCGTGTCTATGTTTATCGTCTAGAATTTGACAATTAGTAGATTTAAAAAATATATAACACTGTAAATAAAAAACGTCGTAAAAAAAACTGTCGAGTAAACAAAGTACCAATATGTGTTTGCAGTCGTGTTTTTTATTTTTTTAATTATAGTAGCTTGTTCTGTATCTACTGACGCTTAGTACGATAACGTTTCAGGATCTCCCATCACCTACAAATAAAACCCGTGTGTACGTGCGCATAGGTATGGGGTTTCAATTTATTATCAGTTTAAAACCATCGGGGAAAGCGCAAGATGTTTTCACCCTCCTCTAATACCTAATAAATTGTAAACGTATGTAACGCCTTGAGAATGGGCGCCTGTAGGACCATCTGTCTTCGCTTGCGCCATGGTCCAAAGATAGTTTGAATGGTCTATAGAAGATTTTAAAGTTTTGTTTCTGGCTTCATAGATGACTAGATTCTGTTCGCGCCAAAGTTGTTATAAATCCCAGGGGAACCGTACGTTTTTTCGGCATAAAAAATAGCCTATGTTCTATTCCAGACTATAATCTAAAGGCGGGTCTACGCTAGACGAACCGAGCACGAGCGAAGCACAAGCGGAGCCGTTCTCGGCTTCGTCGTTCGCGGCGTCAAGTGTGGACGTACAACGAACACTGTCCTCGAGCGCGAAGCAAATACCTTTGTGTTCGTCAAAAAACCGACAGCAGGCGGAACGCAGTCGAGCACGATCGAAATGCTCGCAGCGCGCTCGTTCGAGGCTTGTAAGTCGGTCCACACTTAACTAGATGAATTGTGTTCGGCTCGTGCTCCGCTCGAGCTCGGCTCTCCTAGCGTAGACGCAGCTTAACTCTGTGCCAGTCCAGTTTCTTCCAAATTAGTTTAGCCGTTTTGGCGTGATTGAGTAACAAACATCCATCCATCCCAACTTTCGCATTTAGTAAAGCTTAGCAAAACAGACCCAACTCGTTAAAATCACGTAGAAGTCAAAACAATCTAAGTAGAAAGTTAAAGTCAAAGTCAAAATCATTTATTTCAATTAGGCCGTTATAAGACATAGAGGTATGGTAACCACCTCATCATAAGCATATTTTCGAGTAATAGGGACTAGCGTTACTAATCATGAGTGGGTGCGTGTGAGTCAATTACGTAACAATACTTTCTCTAGCGGGGAACTGATGTCCTAATTCTGTCATTGAATGGATTTGATTAAGTGTCTTACTTTCTGGCTCACGACATAACGGTCTAGTAATGTTAACATATTGGATGGAGAAGGGACAACGAACTAATGGCAAAAATAATACTGAGAAATAACAATTAAAATGAAAATGTATCATTAAACCTGTCACCAGCAAACACTCTTCATTACTTCCAGTCCACTCCATCCCAAACTAAATCATTAGCCACAAACAAACAAAAAAAAAACATTTAGAAAAATAAAATCCTAAATCTTTTGAAACGTCAAAAAAAAAGGTTGAAAACTTCTGTCGCTGACATCTTCAGAGATAGGCGTGCTTACCCCGCAGAGTGCAGAGTGCGGTGTGAATATACAATGAGACAATAGCGCCCGCACCCAGATAACACCATTGTTGGACGAACAACATTCCGGATTATTTTTGTTTGTATGTAACCAGATTAGAAGTAAGGTTATGTGGGGAAAATTAAATTAAAAAATGTCGTTGATGTGATTTTTCTACAATTTAATTTATGGTTGTTTACAAACATATTAGATAATGACATACTACATAGAAATCTATTAGTTCTAGAAATTGGTTCTTTTATTAAACGTTTTGTAGGTACACTACCTACCTACTAATAATTTCCGATACGTTTAAATCGTTTAGAACATGGTTGAAGTTCCATGTTGCTGTTAACTTTTCCATTAGACAAAATCAATACTTACCACTTTTAATAGTGTTACAAATTGATTTCAAAATAGTAGAATTTGTATTTACGATTAAAACCATGAATATTTCTGGCCAAGAATGTAGAGTAACACAACGAAGTGTTTATAAAATATCTTCATAATACTACTAGCGACCCACCCCGGTTCGGCATGTGTGCAATATAGATACTAATAAAATTATAGGTATATATAAATATGTATGTATGTTTGTTGTATGGTATTTTTATAGTAAGTATGTAGTATTTTAAGTATTTTGTACTTATGTACACTTGATTTTACGAGTATTTAGATAAATACTTTTTGTGTGTTTATATATATATATTTTTTTCAAATTAATTTTGCTGTTTAGCGCTCGTACATTAGTTTGCACCTACCATGTTATCTCTTCACCACCTTTGGTCGACTGTTAGAGAATGCCTAAGGCATTAAGTCCGCCTTTGTACTTTTGATGCATAAATAAATAATAATATTTAAATAAATAAATAAATATATTCTCTTGAATCACTCTATCTATTGGTGAAAACCGCATTGAAATCCGTTGCGCAGTTTAAAAGATCTAAGCGTACAGACGGCGGGAATTGACTTTGTTTTATACTATGTCTATACTATGTCTATGTCTTCTTTTATTCAAACAACAGTGTCATCTTGAACATATTGGTTCGGAAATTGAGCGTTTAGCTAAACGTTCTTTTATGGCCTATAACTTTCCAATACATTGCAACATCTTTAAAATATTACTTTAAAAATCACTTTCAAGACTTCTCCTTACCGAGTCTGATGAAGCATAGTTGAATTTATCGCACCATCATGATGCAAAATACCAGGCAACACGCTGACGTATTATGCACCTTATCTTTTGAAAAGCAAGGTTCTTTTTCGAGTGAGTCATTATGTAAAATCACCCCTTCCAATTGAGTGTGAAGTAAGAATGAATCGGGAACGCAAGTAGTAACTTTGTAGTGAATGATCAATCATGGAGGATGGAAACAGTAACGTCACTCTTTACAACTAGTTTCGAGTTTCAGATTTTGAAAGTCATTGAAGTTAGGCAGGTTTATGAATTCTTTTGAATTATGGGGGATACATAAGTAATGGGAGATCAAAAGGGATCAAGCAGGAAGGGGGCAGGCATCTCGCATGTAAGATTTACACAATTTTACGTACGTCTTATGAAAGGCCGGAATTTTTGGAATTTGATACGGATCAATAAGTAAACTTAAGTTCTGAAAAGTGGACGTCGGAAAGACTGGCCTCTTTATCATAATGAAACACAGATTTTATAATAGAACCAAAAGATGAAAAATAAATATTAAGAGTGGTCGTCTACAGTTCCAATATTGGTAAATAGGTATGTAAACACTATGTATCTTTGGACATAGTTTAGCCTTCATTTCTTAATTGTTCGTTTAAACGCCATAATCTCTGGAAGTACCAGTCGGATCAAAAAATATATTTTCGTATGTGATCGCCAGATTCATGAGGGTATAGGCTGTATAACATCACGCTACGATCCACGGAAGCGGAGCAGTAACCAAAGAGTTGAAAAAAAAACCACGCGCATGAAGTCACAGGGCGCAACTAGTATTGTTATAAAACTCAATTAGTCTAAATCCTCTTTAAACAATCAGAGTGAGTAACATAAAGTGAAAAGTATCAATTAGTCGAGTGCAAGCGTTGTTTAAACCACACAACAAACTGTTGGCAATGAAATGCAAACACACAGACGTGACGCCACTCAGCTTGTCATTTGTTTAGCTTGTTACTAATGGGTACTTACCTAAATGTACAGTAGCGGTCATAAGTGGAGTAGCAATCTCACAAAGTAATAGTTTGTCATCTTTTAACTTACGACCTTACGACCTTTCGACGCCTTCTGCGAATTCTGAGGTGTTCGTAGGTACTGTGTTAATGCATAATCACTTATATACACAGATGTAGGTGCGGCCTGTAGAGCGTGTTCACAACAATTCAAACCTTAGCATGCTACTGCACTTATGATCGCTTATTGTATCTAAATACCTTTGGACTAGCACGTAGTAGGATTAATGATGTAGAAGTATTGAATGTCTGCCTTATAACGGAATAAATGAAACTAAAAGAGGTGTAACATAAAATCTCTCTCAAAAATAAATACTCAATACTCATTTCTTATTGCATTCCATTTATACCTATAACATTATACATATACTCGTAGTATACGAATAAAAAGAGATCTATATGGACTCTGTCGGGCACAGAAAAAATTTGGAGAGAGGAAGAGGCCTAAATAGTCATTCAAGCAATTCAATATTATTTTAAGATAAGATAATAAGATAATTTATTTCGCAAATATGGGTATAGTACATGATGTCAAAATACAATTATTCGAGTTCAGCCACATTTTACCATTGGCAGGCATGCGACAGGTACAATACCAATAACAAACAGACACAAATTAATAATAGGCGTATTTACATTTCAACATAATCAAACTTTTTAAACTTGAGTTTAATTGGGTGTATAATTTATTATTTACACATATATACCTACCTAATATAGTGTTATGTTCATGTATAGTTGGGTATACGTAGGTGTATGGTACGTATAATTTCAATAGGTAAAGTTAATAAATAAATAAATTAACTAAAGTAAAGTTTCGGGAAATGTAAAATATAATCAGTTTCCTAAGAATCATAAGGTTTATATAAAACCATATTAAACTGCAAAAATACTGTACCTAATCCTGTATTTCAGTAAGCATTAAACTGGAGCGTAAAATATACGGGAAGTCGCCATTTTATTTTTCAGTCGTAAACCATTTTATTGCCATCTTTATAACCTGCTCAATAATTTCACATACTTATTATTTCAGGCGTAGAAATTATTTCTGGAACTTTATGTTACAGAATTGTAGAAATTGTTACAAAGAACGTAATTTTGGAGAAAATTCTTGATTAATAATATAATTATTACGTGTTGGAGTTAAGTGATTACTTTAGAATGTTTAAGTGCTCGTATCTTCAACTACCTACAACCCGTACGTACCCGGCGATTATTAAGCTTATTCCGGTTTTAGAAAAAGTTTGGTTTTGTATGATAATGTCTCTGTCACTCATAAATGTGTGACAATCTCTTTCTGAAACACGATTTAGGTGTCCTATTGACATACTAGCATTTATAACTGAAATTAATGTAACAATACCCAATACCTACTCACTCATTCAATGCATTCACACAATACTTAGATGATAAATATACCTACATTTTTGTTTTGTGTTGTTTGTGTAGATATTTTAGAAAAGTGCTAGTGAAGTATGTAACAGTGCTGCTTTTCCTCGGTTTATAAATTTTCACTTCGCTAATTTCTGGTGTTATTATTAAAAGGATGTCAACAGTAATCTGCCCAAATTTGTACAGAAGGTACACTAAGTGGCATAAAATACACTAGATTACACTGAATAATATTGCACTCTTAAATTATTTACATAGTTGCCCGGGGAAGAGAATAAAATAGCTTTTAATCGTAATAAAAAGCACGCCATTTTGGCACTCTAGGAAATAAGCACCTAAAAAAAACTGTCAAGTTGACAGACGAGTACGCCGAAACGCAGAAACGAACGGAATGACATGTGTCAAGTGTCAACAAAAACAAAACAAAATGACATTTACGAAATGTCAACCCGACTGACAAACAATTAAAACGCAATCGTGCATGCAAAGTTGCCACATGTTTTAATTATATTAGGTTACATTTAAATAATTTATTAAATAGTTAAAAATTATTTATGAATAAAAGTTAAATTATTTTCGAATTCCTCTATTTTTTCTCTACGATTTGGTACACGTGTACCTCGAGGTACATATTTGGGCAAACTTGTACGGGATTTTGTTGACCTCCTTTATATGTATAATATGAATGGAAACGTTACGATTTACTGAACTATTTACAAAACTGGTAAAATATTTTCAAGAGCTTAGCCACATTATCCATGTCTGTTCCCCAGACTATAATATTTCTTTGATCAACAGATTCCCGAACATTAGTCTTGAAATAGTGCTAGACCTAAAGTTTAGCCAGTAACCAGTAAAAAGCGATAAAGAGGCGCGAGCGTGTTGGGGCGCGGTAAAATAGTGGATTTTATTGCCGGCTTGCTCGCTGACGGCTATTTGTCTATTGCATCGGTTCTCGCAGCCTGTGGGGTAAGGGACAAACGCGAGAATTGACGGGGAAATAAATTGAGATAATGAATTTTGTTGGGTATTTCGCTGATGAGTCTGCAGACTTGACGTTGTGCTCATAACGTGTGGGGTAAGCGACAAATGTGCAGAAATTGTGATAATTAGAATTGAGACAGTAGTTGTGGGTTGGTAGTGGTTTAGTAGTACTGGCAAACTCGTAAGTGGAAAATTATTATTTTCTGGACAAACAACTAATTACTTAATTTGGGAGTACTTAACTAAAAAATATAATGTCTCGTTTGCATCAAGAAGTAGTAACATAATATTCAAAATTATTTGATTATGACATAATATTTCATACTCGATTCAAAACGCTTTTGACTTACACCACAATATGCTGTCCAGAGCTAAATGTACCCTGAATATTTGCAGGGCTTGAACGTGAAAATGTTCGTATTTTTCGAAATCAGAGAGCACATACGATGACTGCATTTTGATTGATCTAAAAATATTTAGTTTGATCACTGCATACCCTTTCAGTGAACTACTTGTGCGATGTTTTGAATTCGGGCTCGCCTAATTAAATTTTCATTGGTATTTATTTTTGGTACAGTAGGTGTAGTTGTTTTATTGAGTTTGGAACTCTTGAATAATTGGCTATCTTTTGTTTCAGTGGAAATCGCGGTGGGGCGTGGTGACAAAACTATCTCCTGCTGCAGGTGAGTTTTTACTTCTTATTTAACTTACTTGGTTACCAACTAGAACTAATTTCCGTGCGTTCTAACGTTTTTGCCATACTTATTACTGTCAAAATGAATCAAATGTAAGAACTCACATTAAGGACACATAAAACATAATTATTTGTAATCCGTAGTGCGTGGCCATATGTGTTTCGCCCAGATGTAAACATTCCTTTGCGGCTATTGGCCTAGTTCAATTCTGTCTCCTACTTGTTTGGAGGGAAGTGGAAATTAGGTTTTTCTAACTCCTCCGCTGTTCTTTTCTGATGAATTTCGTTGCGGAATCCAAGACAGTTGAATCGTTTCTCCGGGACTCGTCGAACTTTATTGGTTCGACGCTTTTCTGGTGGTCGCCACTATTGATTCTGGCTTTCAGGATTTGCAGTGCTTGGAAAAAAAGTGTACTTTCAAAAAATTGTTCAAGCAAGTAAAAAAACCTGCGCAGAAATTAAAATATACTTATTCATTCAGTATTCATATGAGGTCTAGACTTTTGTATAACGTACTAGGTAAATACATATTTTATTTGAGGGTGACACAAACTAAATAAAAGCCTTTTAAGCCAAAACAAGCTCACCCACGCATGTAGATGTTGGTTCAGTGCGATGTTCTAACCAACACGAAAATAAATATTATGATTACGTAAAGTATAAATAAACATGAATATTATATTACGTTACGTATCTCGTGGTATCTTATTTAACATGTTCTTGGAATTTGTCTAGAAATACATACTCATATTTTCTTACAGTATTATTTTTTACTGAGGTTCGTCTGGAATCCTGGAATGTATCAAAGAGTTTCTATTTTAAGGTCGCTAATCCGCTTTGGTTTTCATGGAACTTTTTCTATTGGGCTGTTATTTACATCGTGTTTTGAATACATGCCATACGTACCTGTATATTGTGTGTATTTAAGTGTCGTGATGATCCAGTGATTGAGGCAGCCGCCTCTCATGCGTGAGGTTGTGACTTCAATATCGGGTAAGTACCAATAAGACTTTTTCAATTCATATGTACAGTCAGCTACAAAAGTCGATTAACATTTATGATTTTTAAATCCTAATTATTAAGTACAATATTAACAGTAAAACGCAATGAATACAAAATTAAGATATAATAGACCCTTAGCTATTACCTGAAAATCTGAAAGCCGGTACATTATGTGTTTAGTGTCTGTTTAAATGATATAAAAAAGTAACATTGTTAATCGACTCTTGTAGCTGACTGTACTTTCTAAGTTTATCTTGAACCTCACTGACGTCGGTGAAGGAAAAAATCGTGAGGAAACCTGAACCTAATTGATTTAGTCTGTAATTGACAATCCGCCTTAAGCAAGCGTGGTGATCAATGGTAGTCCCTTCTCATACAGATGTAAGAAGAGGCCTTCTCTGCAGTGGGACATCAATAGGCTGGTATTAATTTTATCGAATTAGACCTATATCTGAGAAAGATTAGACTGTGATCGTTTTTTTAAATTCTATGGTTACAGCTATAAGCCTTCCCTCCCGGCCCTTGAGCACGACTTCACAGCAAAGCTTTCTCTTGTTTTCCCCCTCAAAAAACAACAAAATCGTTCCACTCACCTTTAAGAAATTAACGTCAAAAAAATAAGTAATTACCCAACAACAGTGCTAGCTTGTCCCCTAAACTAAGATATTAATCATTAGCCTCTGACCGGCGCGACTGTTACGGAACCCTGGAATTCCTGCTTAATTTAAGTTCCGTATTTAAGTAACATTAAGACTTCGTGTTAAGCAGACGGCTAAGATCGAGGGTAGATAACGAGTTCTGTTGCAAGTTATGAGATGAAGGCTATTGCGGAAATATTAATTTAACATCACGCCTCTTTTTTTTAAAGTGGTAAGCAGAAGTGTATAGTATCACAGCCATGTGTGTTTAATTATGGCAGCGCAGGACCGGTCATTGTGGTGATCTATAAGTCAACCTATCCATACTTAATATTATAAATGCGAAAGTGTGTCTGTCTGTATGTTACCTCTTCAGGCTTAAACCGCTGAATCGATTTTGATGAAATTTGACATGGAGATAGTTTAGGACCCGGGGAAGGACATATGCTTACTTTTTATTAGATTTCGACTTCATTTGCGCGGACGAAGTCGCGGGCAAAAGCTAGTAGGTAAATGATATTTTTTAGGCTTCCGTATCTTTTGGATACGGGAAACGGCCAAGCGGGACCGCATCTGTCTGTCTGTTCGTTTGTCCGTCCGTCTGTCACAATAGGTGTATATTTTGAACCGTAATAGGTAAATAATTGAAATTGACACAGAGTGTGTATTACTACGGTCGCTTTAGGAGCAAAAAAAGAAAACAATATTGAAATTAATTAATTAAAGACAGATCTCTCTATGAACATCGTTTTTCTTTGTATCTACGGAACCCTTTGAGTGCGAGTCCTACTCGTAGTTGACTAGTTTTAAGTTAATATCAAACCCTGTTGATTTAGACAGTTAAATGTCAAAATCTGACAGATCTGTCTAAGATACCAGTGTTACCATTTGTATTAAATTGATCACTGCTCAGATTGATTAAGTCCATTCAAGTTCCTAAGCTAGCAGTTTCAATATCTATTGACTGAATATCAGCTTATCCGTAATTGATAATTATTGGAGCCTAATAGTACTCGATCCGATGAATAGGTTGATACCTAAATGAAGTAGGTATTTATTGTACCTACAAAATAGGTATTGAATCTATGAGTCTTTTGTTAGATTTTAAAAGAGTACGTATGGAGTTTCTTGCCCATTCTACTTCAAAAGTGCCTTATACCTAATGGCCTATTTGAAATAAATGATTTGACTTTGACTTTATTCCTACAAAAATCAATTTGATTTTTATTTAACTAACTGGCAATATTTCAGGTGAAATTAATCATGAATATGAACATCATTTTTGCTATGACTACATCTAAAAACAAAACAACTGTACAGTGTTGTATTGAACAGTAGAACTAAAAGTTATTAAATTCAATTCAATATTTATTGCATTGCATTTTTTTCTTTTTTTTTCTATTACATTATAACATACAAAGTAAAAGAGATCAATTCATGAGTATTTGGACACCTTTTTGAATTTCAGCTAAAAGTCACAAAGTGTACAGACTTTCGCAGTCTACTGCTAACGTTTCCCGAATTGTGCAACAGTATTATACCACAAACAATGTAACTCATTAGTGTTGTGGTCGCAGGTGCGACTACAGAACGTAGGGTCCTGAGATCGAAGCTCGAGTCTCTTCAACAGATTTTTCTCAGTTACAGCTGCCCGGATTCCAGAATATTAACAGGGTAATAGTAACAGAATCGCCTTCTATTACTTAACTAGCAGTTTAATGAACACTTCTGTAAACCCACTTTTTTTTTTAGGTGGTAAAAAATCATCAAATGACTCCTTCCGCCCTGGGTGGGGCGGAAGGGACTGTCAGACTTTTACTGACTAAAAAACCACCCTGTTCCTTCTGTTGCCCTTTACGTTCCGGGGCCACGGTATCCTGTTAAGACGTCCCGCAACCCCGGTCTGTATACCCCTATGGGAAATACCGGCGTGGTAATAATTATGTGATGTCATGAATAGTAAATTATGCGACAAAAGTAGGTAGGTTATGTACTTTTTTTTTTTTTTTTTGAGGTGGTAAAAATCATCAAATGAGTCCTTCCGTCCTGGGTGGGGCGGAAGGGACTGTCAGACTTTTACTGACTAAAAAACCACCCTGTTCCTTCTGTTGCCCTTTACGTTCCGGGGCCACGGTATCCTGTTAAGACGTCCCGCAACCCCGGCAGGCGTTTGGCCCCGTTGGGGGCCCCGTCCCTGTGCTGACAGCTCTTTGAGGCGCGCGCGAACAGAACGCGCCGTCGACCCGGGCATGGTCCTTGATCGGACGGCGAGCTACCCATTACTCGCCGTCCGCAAGCCCGCGCCTACGGTGGCCGGATGTCGCCTCGCGACGTCCGACGCCCTGGGCGTCTCCCGCGGCGGCTGGGGCGTGAGGTGGAGGGTGTTGTTTTCTCCCTCACGCGGCCCGCCTCCTCCTTTGCTAGCATTACTGCTTCGCAGAAGGAGGTGACTGCATCCCATTCCCTCTCGCCCCGGAGCATGGCCTGAACCAGGTCCGGACGCGAGAGGTCGCCGCCGCCTATCGCCTCCGTGAGGACACGGCGGTGCTCTGCCCAAGCGGGGCAGACCTGCACCGTATGCTCCACCGTGTCCTCCGGGCGGTCCACACAGTGGTGACACCCGGGCGTTTCCTCCCGTGCATAGGTTATGTACTTGTCATTCAAATCTCTACTCGCTTACAACTTACGCCATACTCAACCTTCAGCTCTTACCGTTAAAGTACAAATTTTTCATGAAATATTACAGTTTTCAGGTAAACATTCTGGAAGGGTGAAAACATTCGTGCTAATTGTCATTTGTTAGGCCGCTGATAGATTAGATCAGTTAAAAACAGTTTTGTTTTATGTGTTTAACTATTGTGGTTGATGTCGGCGATGGCAGTGCAGTTATGGCGTCTGTTATGACACCTGGGGCAATGCTACTAACTTTTAGGAACGATCGCAATCTAATCTTAGTCTCAATTTGTCAAAAATACCTCTAATTTACCTACTTATACCGTTTTGGTATTGATCGTCGCTGTGATGAGACTGCGACTAGATTTTGTACTACGTTATTAATTAGTAGCTAGGATTGCCTTCTGATTTGATTTGTTGTAAGAAGTAGGTATGGTTGACACAACGTGTCTCGGGCTCGATTCCTGGACGAAATAAATATTTGTATAGGCCACAGGTAGTTGTTCCGAGTCTGGTTCTTTGTATATGTGAATTATGTCGAACGCTGTCGGAGGACTCAAAGAAAAACCGAAATATGCTAATAGTAATTTAATTTAAAAATGGATATTACAAAAAGTACTTAAAATTAAAGTAAATCTAGTGTCCGGATTCGAAGTGGGAATCAGAATGAACGAACTCAATAGTCACTTAAACCACTGCGCCGCGCGTCGTTTACACGTGCTGCATAGTCAGCGTTTCCGTCAGATGCGCAATCCTATGAATCTGTGTCGCCGGGTAAAGGTCCATCGTCGATGCACCGTCAGCTCTATAGGTATAAGGCGAGGTCATACCGTCAGCGCTATATGTATAAGGCCAGGTCGTACCGTCTGCGCTATAGATGTAAGGCCGGCGCGTAACACCTCCCCCCGTAGCTCAGCAACTATTTTAAAACGTTTAGTGAAAATGTTGCTGGCATCTGAGATTTCCTCTGGCATCGCGATGGTTCAGGATTTTCATAAGGATGATCTTGATTTGCAGCAGCAGCATTGGGTAGTGATTGCTCTGCAGGTGACTTGGGTCTCCATACTTTGTAGCGGTGACACAGTACTATGATGGTTAGTACAAGTGCACCAGATAACATCACGTAAAATGGTATAGTTGTATGGTAGAGTGATGATGTCTCCAGTATCTCCGGTTGAATAGGTGTTTGAAGATTGATCTCATCTTGTAAGTTGCGTAGATTTCTTAGGTTGATAGAGCTTATTTTAACCGGTCGTTGGGGTTTGTGGTCTTCATACTTTTCTGTAGTAATTTCGGTTATCTTCACTGGCTGACCATTCACTCGATCATTGATGTTAACTATGGTAAAATCATGTGTTCGTAGCATACAGTTACGCGGGATGGTAATCAAGAAGCTGCCGGTTAATGTGTTATGTTCATCTCGTTCGCAGGTGAGTTGTAGTTTTGTTGGTTGTGGGAAGACAACTATGTAGTGGCGGTCATCCAGCTTATCCATGGCTTCTCTTGAAAGGGAAATGGTTGTCTTCACGCAGGAGTCATCCGCCATTTTGCCATCTATTATACGTTGTACACAATCTGGTTGCGATCTTAATTGATGATTGAGTTTCTCCTCGCAGAGATACTGCTCGGTTAACTTCGGGCATTCTGCCTCTATGTACACGTGAAAATTTCTAGTGATAGCGATAAAGGGGTAGGGGGGAATTATAATCTGCTTCCTTTCATTCGGTACTACAGCTAGCCTATACAAGGTGTATTTAAGGGGAGATAGAATAGGGAATTGGAATGCTATTACAATATGTTGACCGTTGTAAAATGATCCTGGCTTTATGATGTCATAATATTCCCTGATTTCTAAATCTAATAGCTGGTCCTTATCATAGATATTGCTAAGTTTTCCTAACATACTATTCATTACCTCTAACTTAATCATAGAATGGTGCGTGCTTCCGGCACGACTAAACGCTATTGCATCTTCGATTCTATGTAACTCATCTAGTAATTTATCTACGTTATCGCTAACTATACCTAAGATTTGCGCAAACTTCGCAAATTTTAATAGACTGTATTGCGCATACTTCTGTTTATCTAGTAAATCATGTAGAGTGTTATTGATTTGGGATTGATTTTCGACAATTTTGGTTATAATTTCGGTATGATGGCCCATCCAGTCTTTGCTAAGGCTGATATGATGGTTTTGTTCAGAAATTACTTTATCCTGGTTATCCTTGAGAATTTTAATGGCGTTATTGTACCTCATGGCATCAGTATAATCCAGATTCCCGGTTATGCTTTTTACTACGGATCCTAGACCGTCTATAAGACCTCTTCTTGCGCGTTTAGGCCCTAAGCTACTTAGTTGAAGCGAAGCTTTATTTAGTTTACTTGTTAAATGATCAATTTGTAACTCATATAAGGCATAAGTATGGTTATCTAAAATGTCTTTGATTTCAATCAGTTGTGTTTGTACAGAGTTAATTTTATCGTTAATATCCTTAAGTTCAATGTATTGTAGAAATGTATGATAGTGGGTCGTAAGTCTCATGGGTCCTAGTTTAAAGGGTAAGATCCCTGGTCCATCGTTGAGTCCTTCAAGTTTTATCTCTTGCGCCTGTATCAGGTGGAGGACCAACATCAGTAGTGGAATCCTGTAACAATTTGGCACTGTTAGGGACCCGTTTCAGTCTCGATTTTGCTACTGGACCACGTTTCTTGGAGGTATATATGTGAATTGGGAGATCCGCCAGAACCGTATCTTGAATATATCTCGGTGCGAGCTTTTGACGGCTAGCACTTGGGTTTGCGACAAATATTTGTTGTTGTGGCTGATACTCTACTTCTGATTCGCGACTTTTGTTCCTATTATCTATTATTGCAGTTCTTTTAGAGAGAGACGATTCATTAACTAGCTCGTAGACTTTTTTCATTTGTTCCCTATGTGAGTGTGTGTAATGCTGTAGCAAATGTTCGGTTAGGTCAATGTCTAATGGATTTCTTGGATCTGTATGCCCTAAAATGATGTCGTATGGCCTACATTTCGTAAAGCTATGGACTGAGCTGTTATACCCTATTAAAGCATATGGCATTAGGTTAAGGACGGATTCATCTCGATGCTGTAGTTTCAGGATGCGCAAGTGTTCTAGCAGGGTTAAGTGGAATCTTTCGATGTTACCGTTATCATTCGGTGCATGAGCTAGTGTTTTATGATGAGTTATTTTATGTGTTTTACAGAACTCTGAAAACATTTGGTTTGTGAATTCTGTACCTTGGTCAGTTATGATGGTGAGTGGCAAGCCATGATGAGTGCTGAATGTTAGTAGGGCTTGAATAACGCTGAGGCCTGTGCCATCTCTAAGGTTATAAGCCTGTCCATACTTGGAGAACACATCTATAAGAGTAACATACTTTTCGTTTTGTGCTGTAAATAAGTCCATATGGACAATTTCGAACGGTTTTGTGGCTGGTGGAACTATGTTGAATTGGGGTCTAACAGGGTGCCTGTCGTATTTTGCTTGGCCGCATATAGTACAGTCATTAATATATTTGGAGATATGCTCCTTCATTTTTGGCCAGAAATACCTGCGGGACAAGGTCAAGTAACACTCGTTAATTCCACGATGGTTAGTCTTTCCATTGTGGTAATGACGAATAATATCTTGTTGTCTAAGGTATTCCTTGACATTTTCAATTTCTGTTTTAGCTATTACTAGATTCATAGCTGAGCTCTTGAATTTTTCCTGTAAAATGGGCACTATTTTGTACATGCCTAAGGGCGGGTTTATTAGGAGAGCTGTTTTAATTTTAGGGTTAACATATTCCTTTATTGCATTGACTAGGTCCTCCTCTAGGTTTGACTCAGATAGCTGCACAGATGTTCGGTGGTGAGTGTCGAAGGGTTTAGTCACTGTCGGTCGTCTTTTTATGTCCCCTACAATGGTCAAACATAATTGCCGATGGAATTTGTTTAGTGGATCATCGACGATGGGTATCTCTAGTATGGGGTTTTCAATGTCGGTGTGAGCAGTGAGAGTATTTGAGTTGCTTAAAGTTGGAGGTTTGTCTGTCGGATTGGCTATCATTGAGCTAGTCTCTTCATTGTTTAACTCGATGCGGGATAAAGCGTCGGCATTGGTGTTACTTTTGCCATTTTTATAAATGACTGTGAAGTCGTACTCGCTCAATTTTAGCCGCCATCGTGTTATTCTTGAGTTCGGTTCCTTAATGCTCATAACCCACTGGAGAGGTTTATGATCCGTTACGATTTTGAATTTGCGTCCGAAAAGATATGGCCGAAAGTATTTAGTGGCCCAGACAATAGCTAATAATTCTTTCTCTATTGTGCTGTAGTTAGTTTCGCTCTCGTTGAGGGTACGTGAAGCGTACGATACGGGTCTATCTGATCCTATGGGTCCCTGTGATAACACCGCGCCTATAGCATAATTTGAGGCGTCAGTCGTCAGTACGAATTCCTTTGTGAAGTCAGGGTATCTCAAGATGGGGTCATTAGTCAGTAATGTTTTGCACTTTTCGAAACTGTTGACATAGTCAGGGTCAAATGTAATTTTCTTTCCTTTCTTTAGACATTGCGTTAGGGGTTTAGTAATTCGGGCGAAGTCGGGAATGAACTTCCTGTAATATCCTAAAAGTCCTAGAAATTGTTTTATCTGCTTAGGGGTTTTTGGTAAGGGATATTTCTCTACGGCTGCTATCTTATTGGGGTTAGGTTTGATGCCTTCGTTGCTTATTACATGACCGAGGTAGGCTGTTTCCAATTTTAAAAATTCCGATTTATCTAACTGTATTTTGAAGTTGGATTCACTTAACCTCTGAAATACTCTCTCTAGGTTAACCATATGCTCCTGTAGGGACGTGCTGAACACTATAATATCGTCTAAATAAACGAGGCAGATGACGTTCTGCAGCCCTCTGAGGACATTGTCCATTACGCGCTGAAACGTAGAGGGCGCATTCTTAAGTCCCATGGGCATTCGTAAAAACTCGAAATGCCCATGTTCTACATTGAAGGCGGTCTTGGGGATGTCGCTAGGGTGCATTTCAACTTGATAAAATCCTGATGCTAAATCAAGGGTTGTGAAATATTGGCATTTTCCTAATTTATCTAGTACGTCATTAATATTTGGTATTGGGTACTTGTCGTCGATCGTCTTTTCGTTTAGTTTGCGAAAGTCGATGACTAGACGCCACTTTTGTTTCCCTGAAGCATCAACCTTTTTGGGTACTACCCAGATGGGTGAGCTCCATGCTGACTCCGATGGCCTAATTATTCCCTGTTCTAACATTTTTGATATTTGGCTAGTAACTTCTTCCCTATGGATAAATGGATACCTGTAACTTTTGGTATAAACAGGGTTTTCGTCGGTAGTTCTGATACAGTGTTTGACTCTATTGGTGAAGGTTAGTGGTTCCCCTTCGATATAAAATATGTCAGCGTATTTAGCACACAGTGATTCTAGGTTGGCCTTCTCTTCCAAATTTAGATGGCTGGTTCGCAATTTTGATATAATTTCTTTTATGCGGGGTGTCGATTGTTCCGAATGCGTACATTCAATATTAAACAGTGTCGCTTGTGCCGGTTGGTCTAACGAGAATATTATATCATTAGGGGTTGGGTTCTCGACTTCTACTATACCACGATTACCTAAAACGGTTGTTAAGCATTCATGAATAATGCAGTTACAAATTGTCTGTTCATTAACTAAGACTTGTCCGTCCTGTGCGTTAATCGGTAGTCTAAGTAGTTTTTTGCTTTGAGCCGGAATTATATTCTCATACAAGTTTAAGTTGCTGGAGTTATGTATGTTAATTTTATTTACCGCGAATTTCGTGGTTAACGTCAAATCTTTAAGGTCCAATTTAGCATGCCATTTCGCAAGTAGATCAAATCCTATAAGACCATCAAAATGATTATGGAATTTATAAATGAATAGTTTTATAGGCTCTGAATCATTGAATTCGGGGAAACACGGTATATTAATGGAGTGGCTATGTCTACTTGTCGCATGTACGTTAGTGACCTCGAATGGATCATAATTTAATGGTAAATGTGAAAAATATCTTTCAACAGCATCCGGGCTCAAGAAGGATTGATTAGCGCCGGTGTCTATTAATAAATTCAGGTTAGGGTAAGTAATATGAACGTACGGTAACTGTCGTTGTGTTTGGAGGTTCAGTTCTATTTTGATCTTCTTGATTTCGTGGCCCCCTGAAAATCCTCCTTGCTGGTGGTAGGCTGGGGCTGTTCGTCTACCTGAACGTTATCGTTATTTGTCGTGTCAGTCGTCACGTCAGTCTGCGGGACGTTATCGTGTGCGCATGGGTAGTTGCTATAATAATCTACAGGATAGTAATTCTCATAGTAGGTAGGCTCCTGCTCATACCCGTAATACTCGGGATAATAAAAATCTTCGTAGCTAAAACATTCGTTAACGTTTACATCGCGCGTTCTAAAGTAATTCATGGGTGGCGGGTTGCCCTGCGTAGTCCAGTCCCAATTGCTACGAGTAGGAGGTAATGGTTTAGCAATGAAATTGCTCACACCACTCATGGGTTTAGGTCCCGAATTTTGTGGCGGGGGTCTCGGAGCCGTTCCGAATACGTTACCACGCGGACTGTAATTTGGTGGTGGCGCGCCAAACATTCGTTGCGTATGCGAAGGCATACGGGGTTGATTATAGGATGCGTTGAAACCCGGGTTAAACCTAAAGTTATTTGGTTGTTGCAGTTGCATCATACGTGGCTGCATGTAAGCGGGCATGACCGGTTTAGGTACGGACACAGCGTTAGTATTGCGTATATTAGGGAAACCTGCATGCATGGGTGATGGGTTAGGTTGGGTCGCAGACCTGGGATGTGTGTTAGTTAGTTTAGGTAAACTGTCATTTCTCTGTTGTAGATACATCACGTTCAACTCCTCTTGTACGAATTCTAATGCTGTTTCAATAGAATCTGGCCGCATGCATCGTATGCGCGAACCTAAAGGTTCCTTAAGCCCGCGCACAAAGGCCTGCATTGTTAATTTTTTATACAAATCGCGCTTAGCGTTAATAGTTGTAGTCACTGTCTCATGGAGTGTAATGTACGTCATGATAGTGCTAAATAGCGTTTGGCACCTATCATAAAATTCCTGGGGCGTATCATTCCCCTGTGTCTGCAGCGAGAGGTCATTATAGAGGGTGGTTTCATCCCTTCGATCAGCAAAATTATTTATTAACACACTTCTGATGCCATTCCAGTTTTCGGGGATACCGTTAGAGTTAACGGTTCGAGCAGCATTGCCCGTTACTTTATTTAATATACCACTAATCAAAGACAGATTATTTAACTCATGTTCGGGACCGTCGCGTACATAAGCGTTCACTAACTTATCGCAAATTCTAATAAATCGAGTTAAGATATGAGGGTTCCCGTCAAATTCGGGGACCAAGCGAATGGCCTTCAAAATGGCATCGGGGTCGTGGGCCATTATATTATCTAAATCTATATCTATGTTTCTATTACTATCCACTAAGTCTTCCCGTCTCAACTGTCTATGGGAAACAGTCTCGCGGGTCCCTAAATTCCTAGGGTAAAAAATCTTGAAATATAGTGAGGGTTACAGGTAAGGAAAGCGACACTAGAAAGATTCATGCGCACTTACTTGTACATTTCAGCTTCTCCCGAGCAGTATCGATGTCTGGATCTCCGCAGCTCTTCGACGATTCGGGATACTCGTTAGAGGTGCCTAAGGCCACCCGGGCGGCTCACCTAATTTCGATACTCGAAAATCTATGTCGCGAACCGGCCCGCGAGTATCCTACCGACTGCGCCAATTATGTCGAACGCTGTCGGAGGACTCAAAGAAAAACCGAAATATGCTAATAGTAATTTAATTTAAAAATGGATATTACAAAAAGTACTTAAAATTAAAGTAAATCTAGTGTCCGGATTCGAAGTGGGAATCAGAATGAACGAACTCAATAGTCACTTAAACCACTGCGCCGCGCGTCGTTTACACGTGCTGCATAGTCAGCGTTTCCGTCAGATGCGCAATCCTATGAATCTGTGTCGCCGGGTAAAGGTCCATCGTCGATGCACCGTCAGCTCTATAGGTATAAGGCGAGGTCATACCGTCAGCGCTATATGTATAAGGCCAGGTCGTACCGTCTGCGCTATAGATGTAAGGCCGGCGCGTAACATGTGAGTTTATATGTTTGTAAACATACCCAGAATAGAGGAGAACAACAACATTTTATATATAAAAAATGTATATTATTGAAAAATCTTCTCACAGTTTCCATTTTGGTGAATTCTATGTTAGCTGATATCAGAATTACTGCCTCGTTGGATCAGTGGTGGCAAGCGCTGCTGCTAACCATGTAATTTTGGCTTCGTTTCCATGGTCGGGCAAAATGGTATTGGGTTTTTCCACTGGGATTTTCCCATTACTAAAACATTTGAAAAATATCGTTATTTCAATGTTAGTATGTAATTGGCTTCATTATGACATCATAAATACAAAGCAATGTAAACTATTTGCTATTTACGTTTACAAAATATCAGTAAAGTGCAGTTATTTTAACATTATAAACTAATAACTTTATTATATAATTATAATCATTAATGTAAATGGAGTAGATATTATTATGTATAGGTATACAACAAAGGTTCAAAGTTTACCAATAAACTAAGTAGAAAATATTCCAAACAAAGCTCTGCTAAAGCCATCTTGAAAGACAGCCACAATGCCATACCAATATAATAGAACCGCCACAACAAAGCAACTGCATCTATTTTAATCCAAGACGCTCCTTCGACTGTACGCACATAAATAACGGAAACAAATTAAAAAGTCTGAGCGGCTGTTATTGCACGCCACATCACGGCAGGGGTGTCACTGCATTGGGAGTTTCATTACCACTGAGAATGCATTGGGCTTGTAACTCATTTATCTTTTGAAGAATTCTTGGGTTTTATGTCATGATCCAGTAGTCAAGTTGCCAATGTGACTTTTTCTATTCATACGTAGGTACTTTCTAATAAATCTTTCTTATCTAATAATGAGGCCTCCTTTGTTTGTACTATTACAAACCCTATGCTCGCCCCCTATTAAATGGGACTTAAAAATAACTAGCGAAATGTGGGTGTACTAATCAGTACACCTCTGCCTAACTCTTCGGGAATTATAGGCGTGATGGTGTATTTATGTACTTTCTAAATCTATCTTGGACATGACCGATATCGGTGAAGGAAAATCATTTTGATTAATCGTGGACTTATAATTCATATAGGTAATTATGTTTGAAATCGCCAGTCCACCTTGAGCAAGCGTGGTGATCAATGCTCGTGCCTTCTCTGTATGTGAAGTGGTCTTTGGCATGCAGTTGGAATATAATAGGCTAGTATTATTTTGTTTGAAATCCCGGGCAATTGGCCAACTTTGCTGGATAGACCACTCTAAAGGTCAATATAACAATTATTATAATTGATTCATTGATAATGAACTTATACATCAGAAATAGAAGCACTTATATCTATTTCTGTAACATTTTTTTTAGTTCTTTTTCAATTAATATTGCTGCACCGTAACTCGGCAAAATTAACTTAGCCTAAAGTAATAAGGTAGATCCCGTGATTAACATTAAGACCGGCCTTAAAATAATTGACATACTTAATGAAATTTCCTAAGATAATCAAGCTGTTAACATAACCTTAATTCCCACATAATTTCAAAAGGCTCGCCTACTAAATTCTCAACTAACTCAGAATATTCATAGAATATTAAAACACTAAATATCAAAGTTATAAACCCTATTTCAGAAGTTCGGTTGCTTACCGATGTTTCGAGTTTCGCCAATAATTATGCGACGGTAAAAGAAAACTTTCAGACGTATATTACTTACGCTGCGTCGCCTTTGATGACGTCATAAATAAAATTCCCCCTCCCTACGTATTCTTACTATCGGCCCTCGCTGACTTTTATACGTAGTATGCCTTCCGGCGATGCTTGGGATATTTGTTTTAGGTCTCTGGTAGACTTGTTTATGCCTTGGCGAATTTTAAGAATCTAATTGGTAACTTTCTAGCTTGTAGGTATCTAAGATTGATACCTAAGTACATCATGTTTTTTTTGGCATGCAACAAAATACTATTTAGGTATTTTTGTGTCACCAAACGAATTTCAAAGTAAGACTCTAATATCGTTTTAAAGTAAGTACTATAAATTTAGAAAAACTGTTAACATAACTCTGATTTTTAAAAAAAACCGTTGATTTTCATCATATCTTCTCAAAAGCCTAACATTATAATTAAATTATATTCTATTGCAAAATATATTACCAACAAACACAAGCACATACCTACACACAAGCCATTCTTATTAGAGGATCCGGGCGAACCCCTGCAAGGTCTTAAGGAATTCAAATTACGGATTTTATGAGCGCGAAATCTGTTTAATGTCCGTCCGTACGTAGGGGGTGAATTGAGACTACAAACTATTCTAATAATATGGATATTTTTTATTTCGAGGGATGAAGTGGTAGGTATTAAGTTTTATTTGGATCGTACTTAAGTTTTAATAAAAGGAACTTTGACATAATTTATGATCTTTATTTTTTTTATATAAATGTACCTTGTTGTATTAAGAGTCTGACAATTTAAATACTTTATTAAGTATATAAAAAGTAATTTTGAAATATCTTTATTTATGTAAAATGTACAATATTTACAGACTTAATTATAAAAAGATTTTTATATGAACTGCTTTTTCTTTCGAACTTGTTGTTACCCGTCGGGGGCCTTAACAGCTTAGATTTAACGTTTTATTATTTTAGTAATAGGTAAGATGTCAATCAGTGATTGCGTTTTCCATTTCATTAACTAATTTTGTTTTAAACTTATTAGTTTTTATTTTAGACTTGAATCTTTTTGTACAAGCATGTGAAGCGGTATTTTTTTAACACTACCAAAAACAAGCCAATGCAGTATCTTCTAAAATTCATACATTCAATAAAACTACTTACGCAAGAAAGTAGCAAAGAGATACCACTTCAGAGCCCATTGCAGCAACAAATTCCCCCAGGTCGCGGTCGAGCCACGACGAATAAATTAACTAAATGAGATGTGCAAACTTTCAGCGTATGGCTAGTGTTGCCAGGATTGTTGCAGTTTTTGGAGAAAACTTTAAACACGGCATTTAAGGTGATGTATGAGAGTAATTTATTTGTTTTATGTTATGCTATGTTGTGCTAGTAAACTATGTTTATTATCAAAGTTAAACTTTTTGATGCATTTTTATTTGCACTCAAATGTGACAGTTTATGGGTTACTAGAATTCATTTTATGGGAAAAATCATTGTATTGTGTGCTTGGGTGGAGAATCTTATTCTTTTAATAACTCTCTCTCTCTCTCTCTTTCTTATTCTTTTTCATATCGTACGTTAGACCAATAATTACTTAGTAAGTGATTATTGAACTCCTGCATAAAACATCTTAAAGATAATGGATTCAAAATTCAAGACAAAACGCCTTCATAAGCTATCCAGACAGATTATCACACAGAAGAGTAGGCACAAGGAAGTCGAAACTTGTTCATTTATGCAACAATCTTCAAACTAACAAACAGAAACAAAATTACCTAACTGTTTTTCAAGAACTAAATATTTGAGTATATTTAAGTTAAGGGCGCGCCAAAAGCCAGCAAACTTTTGGAACGAAGTTCCTTATATTACAATTCACCCGCGCGCCCCGTGTTAAGTGTTTTCGTAATAACTCCAAAAATAAAAGGAATTACCTAAAATGCCTAAACAAAACCCTCACTCATGTAAAAATATAACTAATTATCAAATTTTCGTCATATTAATCATTATAATATTGTGTATAAATCGAAAAAAACAAAAAATTAGAGGCTACTTCGTGATGTTTTTCTATCGAGAAAATGTTATTATTTTATGTTTTTAATCAATGAGAACCCTCGAAAATATCATGTAGTTTTCATACATTTATATTTTAAGCCTAGAAATCTAGAATTGTTCATGTAAAATAAAAAAAAAAGATTGGTAATTTTGCTTACTACCCACTCTTAATTCGTTCTGTAAAAACTATAATAATAATACAGAACTTTAGACTATTCAACATAACATCATCCGAGACCATTTTCTAGCAAGGTGCAGAGCCTTAAGAAAGCCCAAAAAAGTATTATAATTATCGTGGTACTCGTATTTATGAAAACCTAATTATCCATAACCGCTTTATTAAATAATTTATTATAAACAGTACCTACATACTTGCTTACTTGAAAAACTTTTATTCAATTTCTCTTCTCTCCTTCAATCTATCATTATATTAGTACCAGCATAACAAAAACCTGTGCATCCTACCGTGTGAGTGAGACGGCGATATCATCTCGTTTTACGGGCAATAAATCAGCCAGTGTTGCACGCTGCATAAAAACAGATGCTGAACTTGAAGACGGATATGCAAGCAAATGCAGAAGTACCATTTGCAGGTACAACTTAAAGTAACCAGATAAATTATGGAAAGTTCAAAATGTCGTAGCGGCTTTAAAGTTCGACAACTGTCATAAAATATCTGCATCTCGCTTATGAGGTTACCAACATGTGGAATATCGACTCAATAATTATTGTGCCGATTGTAATGTCAGTAAATAATTTGATAGTGAAGAGTATTGACCAACACCCCTGTTGAGCAAGAGCTTTTTAAATCTCTCTCAAGTGACAGATTCTGATGCAGAAGGGGTTGTCTGTCAGGCTTTGCGAGAAGGTTATTATTATTATTTATTTATATATGCTTTATTGTACACCAGATCAAGGTTCTTCACTTTTGACTCTAACCACCGTCAGCTTGGATCTTACCATATCGCTGTAGGCGGAGCACTAATTTTATACATATATACAATATATTTTTTGAAATTATCCTCTGGTTGGCAGTACTATAAAAAATTAGCAATCACAGTCATACATTAAGACTTATTATATTTTTTCTGAAATAATGTAACAAACAACAAATTTGCATATAACAAGCCTTCTGCGCTTACCTGTTCTATGTCAATTCTAACCTGGATAGCAGAAAACAGTGTGATTAAAAAAGTACGTGTGTTCTCCTCTCTCATGAGGTTTATAGAAATTGTTGCAGTTTGCAGCGTTTAGAGTAGGTAAGTTGGGTTTTGAGCTGTTTTATAAAATATACAGTGAAGGTAAGACCGCTCCTGAATGTAAATAAGCTATTGCATGAAGCTCTTTACCAAGACTGTCAAAATGAGTGACGTCTTTATAGTGTATACATACTCTTATTAATGGTCCTTGTAAACAATCGACTTTTTGTTTATTCAAAAGTAAAACCCAAAATTCTATAAAAACTTGAGAGGTGTCAAGGGACACCCGGGTGGAACGAATTTATATGAGAGAGAGAGAGAGAGAGAGAGACAGACAGAGAAACAAGCGCACGCCGCACGGCTTACAACTATAGCAAAAAGTGTCGTTACAACTTTTGGTCTTTTTCCGTCTAGCCCCCTTTCGCAACGCGCGATAAGGAACTTTGTTCCAATATAAAATTTTTGTCATCGACTTCAGAGAATCCACTGACATTCTATCACTAAGTGTCAGACACCTACAGGTGAAGAGGAGATATTTGACATTCGCAACACTTTATCTTAGAGTGCCTGAAACTCGCGAACCTCTCGACACTGGTTTCTGATACTCCTGACACTAAACTTTTGTCACTCATGTCAGTCCAACTTTGAGTGTATGACACTCTTATATCTCTATCTTTTTATCGTTGTTGAATTTTAATTATGTAATTAGTTATTTATTTATAAAGATTTGCCAAGAGTATCTGACAAACATAATCTTCCTTTCCTTATACCATGCTACTTGGGGTCGGCGCAACACGTTTTTTACTTCCATTCCATCCTTTACTTGCACGGGTAGATTAATTTTTCACTGAATAATAGCTCAAGTAGAAAACTAATTCCAGTTTCAAAAAGTTAAAACCACAGGTGGATTACCCTGCTCCAAAAAAGGGCAACCAACCTGTGGTTGTTTTACTTACACATGCTACATTCTACTTACTATACATACTTACAAAATCTTCCTGTGCTTTTATAACCACACACCAGATGCATCCCAGCTTAAGCTAAGCACAGCACAATAATAACTTCCATTTTAGTGTTTTCCATTAAAAACGCCAACAAAAAAGACCAAAACATGGGGCTAATTAAAATTTTACCTAAATTGCACTGTATGGGCCATCTTACAAATGCCACAGTGTAAAAAGATCCGTGCGCTAAAACAGAATATTCATGACTTGAGTACTTAAATATTCTTTTGTTTTTCCGCCTTGTGTGTTAGTAGTTTTAAGTCGTTCATTTAATTTTGTGACTCCATTTGTGAAAAGTTTTAGTGTTTTATAAGTGTTGGAATGTGAAACATTTTAAAATAAGTTTTTTTTTACAATCATTTTGTGTCAAATGGTACCTATTTAAGCTTTCTATGAAACAAAATCCTGAACATAATATTAATATTAAGTAGAACTTAACAGTCTTTCGTTGTCAGTATGTATTGTTAAAACAGATATCGCTACCTCCGAACTCAAAAGTCGTAAAAGACATTCCCTGTCCTTTACGACCGTAGAGCCCAGAGGTATCGATATAGCATTGATTATATTTATTTTGTTGTATATTTTACAATTCCAAACGCTTATTCACAAAATAAATAAGAAATCCACAAACGATCTGGCAAATAAAGTTACATCTAACTTAAATCCTTACACTGCATCATTCCATTATGTTAGTTTCACAGCATTATCGAATCTCATCGACTAGTAGTGGAGAAAGCAGTTAGTTACAATCGCGCTGGCATTTATTTAACATTATCGTACTTACTCTGCTACACTGTGGCGTGAAATTGGAGTTTATGATTTTATTCTGTGCACCCGGCTTCTCGTTTACACAGATGACTTTATATCTGCTCGCTGTGAATATTTAAAATGTTAAACCTGTTATTTCTGTACTGATTTTGAACGAGGCCGAGGTGGAGTGGATGCTTCACCCCTGCCCTCTACCCTTTCATCCTTGTTAATGTAAACTGGTGGCAGCCTTGTAAGCAAGTCAGTAAACAATTTGATTAATCTATCTTTATACAATTTGGAGAGTTTCTTGTAACCATTATGGAACGTATTATTGACTCTAAGACGCTCTCTTCGAATCTAAGGTACCACTTAAAATAACCTAAAGTAAAACACAAAGTTTCGTACCGACTGGCGCTTTTATTCGTAGTTGGGGCTGCCATATACATATTTAATTTCCCCCATATATATTAACTTACCCCCTCTTTCACCCCATAATCATAATAAGAGAAACATCCAACCCTAAAAACTATAATAACAGCTCATAACTTACAAGAAATCTCAGCCATAAAATGCAGGCGTTTAAATTTGCATAGAGCAAAGTTGGCGCACGATAGTTCGCGATACGGCCGCGTGAGGGCGCTAGGAGGGGGTGAAAGAAAACCATCGTATGTTAATATATTGATATCGTCCCTTTGAGAGTACGTCTGCGATCTGGACACGTACGAATAACTTTAGAAATATGGTTTTTGTGTGAGAAGTTTCGAAAGTCCTTGATGGGTTCAAAATTTTTTGATTAAAGTTTTGGTCCTTTAGAGTTTCATTTATGTAAAATAGCTGAACTTTTGCGTTCAATAGTAATATATTTTTTTCGTTTTACTTTTATTTACGACGGTATTTCAGACAACTGGCTGTACTTTTATTTTAAGTGCAGACGAAGTCAAAGATTAAAAAAAGACAATCATACTTTGCTACAACTTGTCATCCATCAAAAATGAAACAATAATTTTACAAAACTTCGTTACGATAATCTGTTTATTTTCTAAAAAATAATATATAACGTCAACACAATTGCATTTGAATCTTTGTTTTTACCGGTTCCGACCGGATAGATCGACTTCTATCCGGAGCGAACCGGAAAAAACTGGATTTTTCTGGAGTAAATTGGTTTCCCTCAATAAGTTCAAGTCCCCTGACAATGGGAATTATTTCCGTGCCTATCTTGTTATTCCAATTTTGGGGTAATTTATTTTTTTCCAGCGAATTATTGAGACGAATAATGCTGAGTACTTTATAATCAACTTTGTGTGTTGTATTGTATGGGAATTCGTTACGATTGTTGAGGACTTGTTCGATTGACGTGCATAAATTAATACCTTTTGACTACAATCAAATATTTTTCTAAGTTTTTGTTGCGGTTTTGTATCTTTACGTGAACAGTTGTTGTAATGTTTACGATATCTATAGTATTTTATTTATTTATCAGATGGCAAACCAACAGCTATACATAAAGTAAGTACAGAAGTTGAATGAGTTACATAAAGCCTATTACAGGTCCCCAGGGGGAGAAATATAATAGTTATATAGAGATCTAGCAGCAAAGCACAACAGTAATAAAAAAATTAGGGAATACAGTCATAAACTTTAACGAACAAAGTACACAATCCACTTTTGAAAGAGTCAACATTTTCACACGGCAAGAAATATAGTAATTATTTTTTG